>CAESWR010000032.1:4189-17707 GCA_903171835.1 Mullus surmuletus | reverse complement strand
TTTGGGGGGTTGATCCTGGCCAGTTGTTGCACGTTACTGCCGATCAAATGCTTGCTGAAATCTGTCTCTGTGGCTGATCAGTCAGACTCTTTATAACAGAGATGGAGTAGAGAGTGGTTCAAAGTTAATAAAAAAGGTAAAAGGAAAATAAAAAAAATCAGTTCACTGAATACAAATTAGCTCAATGTGAGGTTATCTGTCCAGGCATGACCAAGCATGTTTTCTGGTGGAAATCACTTCTTGCTTTACATAACTGCTGGTGTAAAATGCCAAACAGGAGCTGTGATAGTGAGGTCACTGGGTAAATGTCAGCCTACTCCACTGCATATCAATAACCTTTAACAATTGCAGTCTGATGTGTTGCTGCACAGACCTGGATGGAAGAGATTTTTTTTTTTTTTTTTTTTGGGGGGGGGGGTATATGTATAACTTGTTGAGCCTTTAGCCTCATACGTGATGCGTACAGAGCGAGCTTTTCAACATTTTTATTTGGGGATTTTTTTATTTGTCAACCCTGAATAATCATTTTTCATGATCATTTGTGCAATGAACAAGGACTCCACCAAAATCACTAAGATTTTTAGATTTTTATTTTTTACAGCCACACTGCTTAGCACAATAAGAATATACTCTGTCAATACTACTTAAATATATTACATACCATACATACATACTAAATGTATGAGGAGTGTGGTTTAGAGGATGTCAAGCATGAAGTCGACTAACTATGGAAGCCTTGAAAAGATAACAGGCATGCAAACATAGGGAAAAACTAGCACCACACTATTCAAAAATACTGAACTAAAATAATGAAGGAAACCATACAGCAAAGAGAGCAGGGACTCAAACCAGGACAACTGCTGGTTTGGTGAAGATAATCTGCTGAGAAGAGAGGATAAAAAAAGTAAATAAGATGCAAAACCTCTGAGATAAGATGCTAAAATTGGATTCCAACATGTAAAGAGGATGTGAAGGGAGACCCCTTGGCTTTCCGGACAAAGCATCAACAGAAATAACTAAATTACTTCTTCTGTCCACAATTCCAATGAAGTCAAAAAGGGGAACATCAACAGAGAACCCACTGTACAACCAGCCAGACTCTGTCCATTAACAGCTCTCCCCACTTCCTCCATTGAAGCAAAATTGGAAATGTCTGTAGTTGCCCCCCAGTTGCTTCGCTTCACGATTAACCTTGCTACTGTCTACACACTTTAAACACATCCAGGATGCCCAAAAACCTATTCCTAACATCAGTGAATGTGATTGCATCTAAATAGGTACACATCTACTGCCATTCAAATCAATCATTTAATTCACATACACTCTATACAAGTGGAATCAATCTCTGTCACGATAAAAGGCAATATGGACTCTTTCAGTTTGTTACTCTTAGACCACACCAGCTTTACATCACAGACTACAACAATCCATAAGATCATTACTTCATTTGATTCTTGACAAATGAGAAGTCTATTGTGGGCCGAAATGAAATTGCAGTTCTTTTAGGGCGCATGCTCGATTAAAGGCGCTTATTAGGAAACATAGAGAACTGTCCACCAGCCTGCTGCTGCCCCTGTGGGGCTGTTTGTTGGTAGCTCCAGGCTTGGGCCTATCATCTGCTGCCTTTTACCACTTCTTAATGGGGGTCCTGGGTAGGAAAATTCAGGGCATGTGCAATGGCATGGCTGATTGGCCCAGGCCTGTCATAACATTTCACAATTGAGCTATCTGTGGATCTCAGTCTTACTTCATTTTGAGTTCTCTGGGTTATTTCAATCAAGCTAAAATATTTACATGAAATTTAGGACTACTGCAGAAATTCAGTTTTCTGAAGTTCATGCCTTGCTGTTAGTGACAGGCAGCCCACAATTGAGACTAGCTCATACATTCCCTTTCACATACACTTTTAACCTCCATGATTTTTTGCTACATTCTCTGGCTCATCAAACACACACACACACACACACAGCATGCCAGGACGCCACGAGATGCATACACAACTGAACACAAAGAAGTGCTCAATACTGGGGCAATATATAACGTTGCAGACGAAATGTCAGTGGGTTTGTCCCATGACTAATGAAACATACAGACACATGCATAAATGCACACTAGTATAAGGTCAATGTCAAACATGGGGGGTGTCCTTTTAAAAAAAAATGTTTCACCGTTACAAAAGCAAATAAAGTATGTGCCTCGCCTATTCCAATATGTCATTCAATAGAAATGGAAGCTCATCAAATAGCATTTTTTAGCAATTTTACAATCTTCCATTAAATTATTTGTGTCGCCAAACAAAGTCAGTTTAAAAATGTGCCCTCGTCCTTAGGCACTAGGAGAGACAAGTACACAAGTGGAAAAAAAAACGTGTAGGATTCCTGTAGATTTCATTTAAGCTGATATCTACCTTTTCCTTGTTATTACTTAAGAGGTCAGCACAGGTATTGGATTTTCAGTGAAGGATGTCGGACACACAGACTGTCTGGTGCTGATTTGGGAACGTCGTTTCACAGCTGCAGTGCCAAAGGTCAGTAGCAGCTGAGTGCAGAAGCACAGACAGAAATGTTCATCCAAATCGAGGCTTTTAGGCTGCCTTAAAGGCAACAACAGAATGAAGAGCACAGAGCCGAGTATGACTTGGCATGGCAGTATTTTGGGAGGTTTAAGACAGGCTTGGCTGTAACATTGTGGATCAGCTACAGGAGGGAAAGAGTGGGAAAAAAAAACAATAAACAGAGTTACAGACATACCTGGAGACAATGAAATGAGTTATTTCTGAGCAGAGGTAGCTAAACATGTGTCACGTTGCGCCCACATCAGTGATCCCCCATGTTAAAGCCAGAAAATTCCACAAAGTCCGCCAAGTCATGAATCGAAGGCCAACTAGAGCCAATAAAGGCCTAAAGCTGCGGCATCTGCTCTTACAAACATAGATAGACACTGCAGAGAGCGGGTAGCTCTGCTATGCTGTGGGTTAAATGCAGAGCCGCAGGTTTTTAACAAAGTCTCCCACGAAATTATTTCACCATCTGGATGTGCTCCTGTGAAATGAAGAACAACCTGCTGTTGATTGTGCTGCTGTCCAGAAAGTTGAAGAGTGTAGACTTGAAAATTCAGCGCATCAATACTTCAGAAAGTCAGCAGTCAACATGGACAAAATATACATTTACAAAGTTGTGAAGCGGGTTGCTACATAGAATTGAATAAAAGTTGCTAGACGCATTTGATCCTGTGTAGGGAAATTGCTCAAACACTCAAAGCTGTATTATTTGAGGAGACGAGAAGAAAATCATTTCTAATGGTTATAAAAGTTGTTTTTCGGTCAAAGGTAACATAATTAGATTTATATTCCTTGGACCAGGCGCAGCGTGGAGGCAGCTGGGCCAAACAGCACAAGTACAGTAGGTGCAGTTAAATCTTTTTTGGTAATTTGGTGAACAAGTGCAGCAGAGATGAAGGAGGGACGTGCCGCTGTGGGTGTAATCAGAGCCGACCTCAATCCCTCCCTCTCTGCTGTGCATGTACTACAATCTTGGTACACGGCAGTCTGTGAAATTGGCCAGTTGGCAAAAGCACGTTGTGTGATTTGTGCTGGCACAAAAAGGCAGTTGTGCCAGGATTTGCACTTACACGAGACCTGCGCCAGCACAAAAATGGAGCCCAATGCCAGTGTCACCATGTTTGACCAAAGGTGATGAGCAAACCAATCAACTAACTAACCAGCACTCTCAAAATATGAATTTCAGCTTTTGACTTCAGCATCAACTATCTGTTAGATTTTTCTCTGAAGCATGGAAACACTCGCAGATTAGATACTTTAAAATGCCCTGCCAACACTTTGATCACCTCCTAAAAAGGGTGTTACTGCACTGAGTTATACTTTTATTTAGCTGGTTGCAGTGACTTCCTTTCCAGATATTTCTTCTTTTTTTCATATTTTGCTTTCCACAGATTTATAGTAAGCGAAATCCTCATGGGTGTAATGTCACGAAGGAATGGAGAGATGATGACATGCTTTACACGTACAAGAGCTGTTTTCTGCCCTTTGCTGGCATCATTTTGCATGAAATAAGGCACTGCAGAGGACATGTAACAGAGATGTGGGAAAGGTGGATGAAAGAGGAGCAGCAAGCAAAAGACAAGCAGAGGGCAAAGAGGTTAGTGAGGGAGAAGAAATTGTGAGAAGGAAAAGATATATAAGAACAAATAGGAAAGAGATGAGATAGAACAAATTGGAGGGTTTTGATTGTGAGAACATTTTTGAAACAATGGCGATATGGGAAGGAGAGAAAGCACACAAAAGTTTATTGGAACCAAAAAATACATTAATACATTTTGATTTGGAGTTGCTATTATTGTCATTTGGCTCCCAGACCTGCACCCAAAAACACACACTTTAATTTCACCAGTGTGCCGGGGTATTGTGTATTCACAGCAGTGGGCCTGGTCTAATGATACCCTGACCAACACTGGGAAAGAGGCCTAATACATCACTCAGTGTGAGTGTGTGAGCCTTCATGACGAGTGGAGATTACCTCTCAGCTGCAAAATGTGTCAGTGGTACATAACAGGGATACTGGATACACACACCATCTGCCTCTTGTGTGCTTCCTCTCATTAGCCAGCAAGAAGGATGACATTTTACCAATTCCCTCAAAAGGACAGAACCATTAGATGTGCAAAACAACAAGGGAGGTTTTATAAAAAAAATTAGATAAATAATAATAATAATAATAATGATAATAACTATAACACATAAGTCAGAAAAATAGTACTTTCTTGTATCTCCAAAAAACAGATTATGTCCAGGAGGACACAGTGCAAGACCTTGTATGCAGTTAGTAAGATTTTAATCCGTCCTGTATTTTTTGGGGAGCCAGACCTGCTTGTTAACAGCCTCGTTGCTGCATTTTGCTACAATATCATCTTCTATTCTCCAGATGATCCATGTTTATATATTGCATTAGTTCATAGATGCTACCTGTGTGGTTTGATTAAATCCAGGCTCACTTTAAATACCGATTCGGTTTTAATGTGGATTTGCAATGATTGGCAGTGTTATAGTTTTCACCCTGTTGGAATTCTCCCGACTCGTACTGTGGAGCATTGGTCACCTTAGTGTTACTAATTTGGTACAAAGTGCTCTAAGAATTAAAGAAAAAAAAGAAAAAGATAATAGAGAGAGAGAATGAACGCAAATGTCAACAGTCATGAACTGAAGGGGAAAGAAAAGAGCAACGCAAACTATTATCAAGAGACGATAAAGGGTAACCATAATTGTAAAAGATGTCATTGAACTGAGCTTTTACCAAGTGATTTCCATATTGATTTGAATGTTATGACATTATTATATTTAGGTAATTAGTCCACACCCCCAATGCACATTGTCCTTCTCTAAACATGAATTAGGAGTTGCACTAGGTTTGAAAGTTAAAGGGGGTGAGTAGTTGCAAAAGACCTTAAATGCAACTTTGTAAGATGTTCATATTTCTATTTACATCCTAAAAATATGTAGTTCAGTACAGCTTGTGTATTTTATTCATTTTTATTTCTGCAAGAGAAAACTATTGATCCGCATATAGACTTTAAAGGCTATGTGTGCGTCTTTGGGAAACTGAAATAATTATGTTTAGCCTGATGCTGAGTGGCAGTTTCTTGAAATCAAAGTAGTCACTGAGGCAGTGAAATTTTAAATGATAGAGGACATTTTGAAACTTTGGGGTACAAGTAAGACTGGCCTACAAAAGGAAGATAGTTATTGATATTTTCTCTGCATTTACACACACACACACACACACACACAAAACAGGAAAATAACTGCAAATAATTGCTAATGCTAATGTAGGCAAAGGTGCCTGGAGGGTAAACGAGTACACAGGAGGAGTGTCAGAAGGTGAGTTGGGGAATCAGCTCCCATCTGCTGCAGCACCATTGACCAAAGAAAAAGAAAAAAAAAAACAGGTGCTGGAGGTCAGAGGCGGAGGGCAAGGGAGCATCTGTATTTGCGTCCAAAAAGAATAATTTCATCTGTGTGGGATGTAACTGCGTGTGTCAGGGGGACAGATGGCCCACGTAGCGGGGGCACTGTCCCCTGACAGGCGACAACACGAAGTGCTTTGGAAACCTTATGTCCGGAAGACCGGGGTCACATTGTTTGTTAAATACTTTCTGATTCTCCAGGGGCACTTGCTTTAACCTGCTGGACCTGCCGCGGGGACACTGTTAATTAGGTTATTTAGGGGGTGCTGGCAGGACGGCCACTCTGTCCATGACAAACAGCTGCGGTTTTGAGGCATAAAAAGTAGCTACATCTATCTGTGAGGTGTGTTTTGTGCCCTTGCATTTGACCTCAACATCAAAGAGGAGCATAAAGAGTGTGCAGGAACAACATGACAAAGAGAATGAGAAATTATTATTTTTGAAAATATGTTCAAATGTGATTGGCCCAAATAGAGGTAAATTAAGAGTGAACAGCTGGCAGCTATAGAACAGCCATTAAAGGGGTAGTTCAGATTTTTTTTACATGGAGTTGTATGAGATCCTCACCATCACATCAGTGTCGTTCATCAGCAATGAACTTTCCACTGCTGCGTTCCGTGAGAGGAGTTCAGGCCAGTTTAGGTGTTGCAGAAAGTAGTTCCGTCTGGTTACCAAAAAACGATATGCGTTCAAAAGAGCATCACAAATTCTTGGCCACAAAACAATTCAGACCACACAATCACTTGGCACTATTTTTCCTCCCTTCATATCACTGCGCACAACATCAACAGCTGTTTCACGGCATTTACATGCTCTTATCGCTGCAATGTGTCTTCTCAGCAGTCTCCTTCCGCCTCCTTCGGCTGATGGAAAGGTGTGTGCAGTGATACGAAGAGAGGGAAAATAGTGCTGGATGATTGCAAGGTCGGACGTTTTTGATGCAAATGGATTACTCTTTTGAACGCATATTGTTTTTTGGAGCAAAGCGCTTTACCTCTGTGACACTAGCAATCAGACAGAACTACTTTCTTTAACACCAAAACCGAGCCAAAACTCTGCTCACGGCACGCAGTGGGAGAAAAATCACTGTTGATTGACACTGCTTACTGCTGATGGTGGATCTGATACAGCTTCATTTAAAAAAAATATGAACTATCCCTTTAAACTTGATTTCTTTTCTAAGAACCAGCAGGTGGTGACCCCAATGTTCGGAAAAATAACTGCGGTGTGGAAGACAGGCTACAGACATTTCTCACAAACTGTGAATGAAACTCTGGCTCACAGTAACAACGCCATCTATTTACATGAAACCATTTGCTGGGGGGGGGGCAAATTCACTTCATCTTCCTTAAAATGAAATTTCTCACCAATCAATATGTGTCATAGTTCATGTGTGTGGGGAATGAGTTTACCAAAGGAGAAAGTCTCAACATGTGCTGTGTAGCCAGCTCAGCTGGAGCTGATGTACATGAAATATTGTGGTAGCAGCAGCCACAGAGTTACAATGAGGGAAGCGCCGTGTGTTCAGCAGATAGACGTATTAGATGTGACGCTGACAGCTTGAGGCGAGCTCTGACATTGTAACAGTGGATGTCTCTTGCACAGTGTGTCTAACAATGCTTTGTGCAACTGCCGCATGTAGCCAGAAAATGGGAGTCAGTCCTGAATTACAGTTGTCCCAATAACTCACCATTTTATCCTCCATTTTATTTTCATCCAGCTTGTCAGTCTCCGTTTCCCGGAGGCTACTTGAGAGGAGTCATGGCTTTGGGCCAAACTGAAGGGCATAGTTGACAAGGGTGTGTGGATGCCTTAATCACACCCCAGGTTTGCCTGGAATTAAACATGCCAAAAATCTCAAAGTGAACTTGTCTTTCACCCGGGCCGACGATTGGTGCAGAATGGCAGAATCTTGTTGCACCTACGACCATGGGTTCCACCATATCTTGTAAGGATTGGCAACAATTCCTCCACAACACAGCAGGGATGACGGACTAATCCATTCACATGCCAGTAATGTTTGGTCATTCAGCCGGCGGAGGTGTAGACTTCAGGACCCCAAATCAGGCGGCACTGAATGATGAATGGCATGAATGAGGCATTGACTTAAATATTAAGTATGGTGGCTTATTTTAAACCTTGTCCTGGGTTCAGAAATTGTCGTTAAGTCGTAAATATTGCTCTACTCATTTGATGGAACATTGATATATGCAGAAGGCCGTGGAAGCTTTCGCATAAATCAATCACTGCTGCTGGAGGGAAGTACTTTAAGCCTCTGTCTAAGTTTGGGATGCAGACATGAGGACACTTTATTGTATAGTTTAATTCTGCATAACAATCATTGATTCAACTCTAAATCAGTGGGTTTATTGAAGTTTAAAGTGCACAGATGAAATAATGTGTGCAAAACGGTCTGACGTAAGTGTCTCCTCCATTATCCAGCAGCCATGCTTCCAGATTAGTGCGGACTGACACTGTCGAGTGATGTTATTGCCCAGTTCCACTCAACTTAATATTGTGGACCCTCCATTAGAATGAGCAAACAGAGGTGAAGTGGACAAGCAAAGTCTCAGAGCTTGGGGAGATGTGCCACAATGATTCAGAAGGCCTGTGCCTCCCTGAAATGAAAACTAAATGGTATTTGCATATAGAAACGTCCCGTGAACTCACATAGGTCATTGGTGATCACAAAACAACACAACTTGTGTGTTCAAATTTGTCTCACAGACTGTGGAGGAAACAGAGATAACCGGCTCTGTTCTTTTATGTCCGCAGCTACTGGTCGTGTTTGAGGCTATGAAGAGACCAAGACAAAGAAACCCAACCCCGTTTTTGCTCGTTATGGGAATATTCGGATGACAATGACTGCACACAAAGCCGTTCAGTCATGTGAGTTAACTTGATAAAAACATAATAAAGGCTAACACAAGCCAACACTGGCTTTTAGTTTTTCAGTTTTAATTTGCACATGCAGTTTTTTTAAACGTAACTTTTGAAAATTTGCATCAAAAATACCTTGACGGAACTATTAAAATGAGCTTCTGGAGGTGCGCTGATGCTTGCATGGGTCACCTTTTTGTGTGTTTGCCACAAACTATGGATGCAAAATCCCGAGTTCAGTCGTCGATCTGTGTGGATGCTGTAGGGAAGAAGAAACAAATCATAAATTGATGCAGACTCTGTGTGTGTGCAAGCGTGAGTGGTCATGACAGCTAATCAGTGAGCAGGTGTGTTTTTTTGACACACGCACACACACACACACATACACACTCAGTACATCAGTAAAATCCTGCTGTCTTAGGATGATGCATGATTCCACTACAGAGACATCACTCACACTGACATGACATGTACTTGAGCCAAACTCAGAGAGAAATCTCTCTTTAACTTTCCCCTTGAAACCATGTAAAGATCAGGGCTTGTTCAGTAGTTGCTTTCCAATTCAATGTTCTTTCTTGGCAAGAAATGTTAATCTAAAACATATATGGAGTCGCAGTCGGGGGAGTGGGGTTGGGCTGAGAGGAAAAAAAAATGTTCTTGAATGTAACTGTGGCCCGCTCTGTCTGCGCTGTCATGCTCCACTCTGTGTCTCTGCCTGCAGCATTCTTGCACACGCAGCACATCATGCTTTTTAAAGGTCAAACATGACATGTTATTTTTATCACAATAATGCAGAGTGGCTGATAAATGATGAGTCGGGTTCTCCTGTGCAGTTCTGCCATGCATGGAATCTTAAGTGTTTCATAAAATGTGTTTCTGGAAATATGAAAGATCCAAAAGTATAGCATTATGGCGTTATACACTGGCAAAGCAAATATGCGTTTGCTGCCTGTGCATGTGAGTTCAGATATTAAATTATGAAAAATGTGGCCTTACTGTTTGGGTCAGATTTGCAGAAAATTACAATGCTAAAAGAAATGTAAAAAAACTGTTTTTCTATGTTTATGTCATAAAAGTAAGTAAAGAGTGCCATAGTGGGGTAGCCAGATTATGATGTCTGCGGCAGCACTTGCTGTATGTGCTGTGCATTATACAAACACAGGACAATGGCTGTGATTGCTCGCTCCATCCACCGGCATTGTGCTCCACCCTAAGATGACATTTTTCGACATCATTTTCCGGTCCGTGCCGATTTCCAGTCTTCCGCGGTCTGTGTCTCCCCCCAATGTCCCCTATGTGTGTGTCGGTGGACCTGTCGGTGTTAGACATGGTCTGTAGGTTATCAGAGCTGGAGGATTCTATCCAGTGCAGGACTGAACCGTTAAGCAGACGGGGCTGACAGGCTGACAGGTGTCAACTCTACAGGATTACGGCTGATCCAGGCCTCTCACTCGCCACAGCGCTTCAAGACCAGGTGGCACTCGCTGATATGTCGCGCACACATGCACGCACACACTTCCGGCAAATGCACATATGTGTAGCAACTGTGTGCACGCACGCATTAACAAGCATCAGTAAGCATGCATGTAAATGAGTCATGTACTTGGATGTAAGGCTTCAAAATCCCATTAATGAAAATAAAGGTGTACATGTAAATTCACTGAAGCTTAAAGTAGAATTTCCCTGGGAATACACACCAAAAAAAACCCTCTAATGTCCATTGCACCCTCTATGCCACACACACACGCAATCCCTCCCTCCTCCAGTCATCTCTATTTTCTTTCTCTCCCCATAGGACCCAAGAAACGCCCACCAGACCCACTCTGAAGTTCAACTCATCCAGGAAACCAAATACAGTTCAGTCCTCTCTCAAACATCCATATTCTTTCACCAGTAAATCATTCAAATACACTCCATAGACAGTGTGGTCTGTTCGATCGAAAAATAAGTGAATTGTGTATTCAGACATTGTCTCATAACAAAGAAATATTTACTTGTAGCAACTGCCGCCATTGTGGAAACCATTTAAATAAATGATGATCTTGGTCTGTTTAAAGAAAAAAGTTACTCAATTTAAAAGGTACAACAACAGAAAGCTATTCATACTGTCATTATATTTTCCTATCTGGAAAACATTGCTCTTTATTGAAGTGGACTTTCATTCCATTAGTAGATATTGCATCAAAGCGAATGGTTCTCCTTAAGCTACGAGGGCTTCCTCCACTTAGCACTCACCAGCCTTTCATCCCAGGTAATTTTCTTTTCGTCAGCACATTTCATACATGCACCTCCATTGCCTAACCGTCTAATCGTGAATTTGGGGTGAAAGGAAGGGCACAGTTCAGCACAGGGCCAACACACAGATACAAACAACTATTCACAATTGCATTCTTTCAGGGCAATTTCGAGTAACCAATCAAACTGACTGCATTCCCTTGAATGAGGGAGGAAGCTGGAGTAACTGCAGAGAGACATGCAGGCACAGGGAGAACCCCCAAAAAGAAAGGCCCCCTGCCAGCCACAGCAGTTGAACTGAGTACCTGCTGCGGGGCCGCAGTGCTAACCACTTCGCCACTGTGCTGCCCTCATCTTAAAATGTCCAATTATGAGTAAGAAGAAAAACATTAATAATTGAAAAATCACATCAAATGTATTTTTATGCAGGTAAGAGCATAGCATTGAGTTTTATCAGTCTGAGCCTGCTCTTTCAACAACAGCAACAACAAATAGATGAAAAAAAACTGACGTGAGGAGAAAAAAAGGAAAAGCTTTGCCACTTCCTGAGAATAAATGGCTAACGTTCCTTGGATCATTTTAACGCATCATAAACTCCCTTCCTCTCCCGCATTTCTCCTTCCCCCTTCTTTACGTCTCAGGTCTGATTTGAAAGGTGCACGCCTCAGAGATTTGACTGATGTTCCCAGTTGGCTGCCAGGTTTCATACGGAGGCAGCTTTCTCCCTCTCGCTAATGTGACATCTGACCATCCTTTGTTAAGGAGCAGAGTGGCACCTCAAACAGATGCAGTAGTTAAGTTGCGACAGGAGAGTTGGCACAAATAAAAAAGTATGAAACTGATCATGATGCATGAAGGCCGCACACTTACTCCTTTGAGTCTCACTGATGAATGATTTTCCTTGCAGACAGGAAGTTAAATGCAGTGCACCTTAAAGCTTAGAGGACCCATGCTCATTTTAAGCAAATACTGCCACATTTATCCCTCATTTGGCATCATGGAAGTCATTGTAGGAAAGTTGCCCTTTCAGTCACCATCTAATTTCACTCTGTGGAGTCTTTTTCCCTTGATGATACTATTTATTACAAAATCAGCTGTTATTTAATTTTGTTTTGTCAAGTGAAAGTGTGTGTCCAGGTACATCTAAGTAAGTATATGTATATGTCACAGGAACTATGGCTAATGTTGTAGCTAGCATTAATGTGGATGCCATAATAAAGAGATAGAAAAAAAAAGAGAAAGATATAAACACTCGGCAATGCCGACGCAATGATTTGTCAGGAAATTTCGGAGTTCCTGAATATGGCATTGATGTGTTAGTGCTCTTTGGCCCCAAATACTCTGACCATTCCATGAAAAATTGCTAAAAATTCAGATAGGACTGGGGAACACAATGCACATAGAAAAGAGAGGGGAGTGAGTTCACCAGCTAGCCAGTGGTCAGTAATTTGGAATAAAAAGGTTGGAACAGCTGATGGCTCCATCCATCTAAAATGGCAGCTGACCTGAGAGAGTAGGTTTGGGGTCAGGGTGAATTAAAGGGAAAGAGGGAGAGATGCAACAGTCAGTGGTACAGCAAGGGACCAGAGTATCTCCAGTGGCGGATGGGGTGAGCATTCGCAGTCAACATGAATGAGCTCAATTTCTTTGCGACAGGCTTGTCGGTCTTCATCCTCTGTTTACATTTCATTATGTCCATAATGTGTCCCAACACCTCTCCCTCATCCTGTCTAAAAGCAGGAACCACAGCAGGCTGTCTAAGGGCTCAATTCATTTAAAATGGCAGGTGACCACAAAAAGAAACAAAGGTTGAGGGCCACAGGTCAGAGGGGAAAGTAGGTGTTTTAAGACAAGAAAATGTTGTGTGTTGAGAGCGTTATTTTTGTGACAACGACGAGAGAACATCAGAGTTTCTATTTTGGTTTTGAAGATTTGTTTGAAGCTGCTTCTGTGAGCTGAACCTCAGTCATATCTAGCACCACTCTCCACCACAGGCTGTCTGCTGATGGCTTCATCCATCTAACATGACAACCAACCTCTGAGAATTGCTTCAAGGGTCATGATGGGTCGACGCAAGAGAGGGGAGACAAAAAAGAAAAAAAAAAGTTGTGAAACACAATGAGACACAAAAGTAAAGAAGAGAAAGGGGGAGCAATTGAGTTCATTGGTCTCTAAAATGGCACTGATGATAAACAATGTAAACAAGGATGGGTAGCCTATTGATATGAGACACCTGTGCCGTGCCGAAATGAATCCAAGACTGTGTCATTATAAGCTTTGACTTTAACAGGGTAAATGATTATGTTTTCTTATTTTTTGTCAATTTAAAAAATATATATTTTTTACATCTTTACAATAGTAATCACTGTTAATGCACTTTAACCTTCACATAGAGAGTGAACAGTGAAGTTGAGATGATGCTCC
>CAESWR010000031.1:446399-472634 GCA_903171835.1 Mullus surmuletus | reverse complement strand
TGACGCTTGTGTTCAAATGCAGTGGACAGATGGTAACAAATCTGAAATAATCAGCAGTTGCAAAATAAAGAAAGGACAGAATCTATCAGTTTAACTATAAAATTAAACAGCATGACAGCTGGTGAATCTCAGGGCATTGGACTAATATGAAGCAGTGGTTTCCTTGTGTTCCCTGGATTTTCCCATTAAAGCTGCCTCTCTTGCCTTGACGACTCTGCCTCATTTTATTCCATCTGCAGTTCCAATTCCATTTTTAGGGGTTGTCTCTGTCCTCCCTGATGGGTTTGGTGACTCACTCCGCCAATCTCCCTAATTCAATCTGAAGATATTGTCCCATCAACCATGCGACTCTCTCCATTCAGCGTCCTATCTGTCTCTGTTTCTTTTCTTCATCTATTTTCACATCCTTCTGGCTGGCATGACACATGATTGGCTCAAGTTGAGAAAATAACTTTATCAAAAGTATGAAGCTGTTTGTATTTTCTTCTGAATACACCTAAAGGAGTTTAAATAACAGATCTCTAGAGATGGCTGACTAATTCTGACTGAGGTGGAAGAATTGCAGCTTTCCTCAAAAAAGCAGTATCTCAGCGACCAGCTAGAACAGAGGTGGGCAAACTAAGGCACAGGGACCACATGCGGCCCGATGAAATATTTAATCCGGCCTGCAGAGCCTTCACAATAACTTCTCCAAAAGCCAAAGTAAGAAGGTTGACAGCTTGATTGGTTAGAAAAGGTGTCAGACACCCCCCCTCACCTAGCATGCTAACACGTGCTCTCAAGAAGGTGGGGCCTAAAATTATTTGTAGCTTCATCATCCATCTCGAGTTGGACCAATTTATAGGCTTTTCAAAATATTTTAATATCTGTCAATAGTCCATCAAGCACGATTTTTAGTTAACCTCCAATCCTCCTTTGGGGTCAATTCCCCAAGAGGTCCGTTCCCCAAGATCTAAAACCCAATGTGGCCCTTCAGACAAAATGATTGCCCACCCCTGAGCTAGAAGCATGCTTGTATAAAACGCTCATCCCATAACCGATTCTGATGGAGAAAGTGAGCTACTAGCTAACTAGCTAGGTAGCTTCTCTGTCCCATCAGCTGAATCATTAATTTGGTATTAGGGTGACGTTTGCTACCACTACCACTGCAGTGGTACATTCTGATCTCCTGGATGGACAGCCAGCTATGTCATTCAACTCCCCCTGGAGGACTGATGTTAGCACGCTCAAACTCGAAGCAGACAAAACTATTAAAGGAACTAAAGGGTCGCCTTTGCTATGGGTGAAACCTCAACAGGAAATACAGCGATACACGATGGCTATGAATCTCCCTTAATCCTTTGATCAAAAGTCAGAAGGAACAAAGTGGCTTTTTGATCTCCCCTTTGGTAGATCAAAGGGCGTGGCCTGGACACTTTTACCAAAGGAGAAGGTTTCAGGAGGTTTCAAGAGGGCCTTCGCTGAAACTTTCGCCTATTGAAGGAAACAACGCCGAGCCGTGCAGATCTCTAGGACCAAAGTGAAAAGTAAAAGACTTTTGCTACATTGAAGGGGTTTGGCCAAGGCGACAGCTCAAGAAGGTATTTTTTAAAGGGATGTCATACAACTCTGGGCCACAGAGACGGGGCGGTCGTGGGGCTCGTCAGTCCCCTCCGTGGCCCAGTTTGGTGTTTCGTTTGCAACCACTGCGGTGGTACATTCTGACCTCCTGGATGGACAATAGTATAAATAATATAAATCACTTAACTATTAATGTCATTGTTCAATGGAAATGTGTAAAATTCCTACAGGTCACGTTTTTTCCCCCTAGAATTTTCAATGTCCTTTATTGCTTAACACAGATAGGTGTTTTAATTTCCTAAAAATGAAAATGAAGCTGCAGGGAATGATGCAATGTTATCATAATTTTCAAATTATTTTGTATAAAAAACACAGACTTAAAATAAGGAGAGTGTGAGATACAGAATTACTGTGTTGATATGACAAAATATGCTCTGACATTTACACCAAAAAAATCTGATTTATCTTTGAAAACACTAAAGGCTTACTTTTCTCCTCATATTTAGCTGCTGGGAGATGGCAGATCAGCTAAGCCCCGATGAGAAACGACACCTTATAACAAGGTATTTCCAGGTGGGACACAAAGGCACTCAACCGCACCCCCTCTACAGCTTGGATTTTAAATCCCTGATTGTCTGTGTTTACATGTGCTAATTGCAGGAGGTCCTTGGGGAAAAGAAGGTGAAACTTCAGGAGAGAGAGCTGAAGGTGCACTGGGGCACAGCGACCACTGGCAAGCCACATGTAGGCTATTTCGTTCCAATGTCCAAGATAGCAGACTTCCTCAAGGCTGGATGTGAGGTGTGTGGAGAACACTGGGTGTCTTTCCTTTTGATGCTGCATTTGCACTGACCACAGACAGGCAGCTCTAATTTTTTGGGTTTTGAAAGGTCACCATTCTGTTTGCAGATCTGCATGCTTATTTCGACAACATGAAGACTCCTTGGGAGCTGCTGGAGCTCAGAGTAAAGTATTATGAGCAGATTATCAAGGCCACGTTGAAGAGCATCGAAGTGTCGCTGGAGAGGCTCAAGTTTGTCAGAGGAACTGACTACCAGCTCTGCCGGTTAGTTCCAAGTCTAGACCATTTAAAGGTCATGCTTGGACTTATGGATCTTAAGTAATACTTTTCATTCATGCCTACAGCGAGTACATCATGAATGTGCAGCGTTTATATACCAATGTGATCATACATGAAGGCTGGAGCTGAGGGAGTGAAACAGATGGAGCACCCGCTGCTGAGTGGTCTGCAGTACTTCGGGTAGTAAAGGATTATAGAGCAGAAAATGATGCAGTGATTTAAACTACTTTGATAGCTAAAGCATTATTTTATACATGCAATTCCAGCAAATTGTCAACATATACTAACAATATTCTGATGTGAAAGCACATAGACCACTTTGTGATGTGTCACAGGAACGTTTTCACTGATAATGAATTCATACAAAATATATCCACTTGTTCCTCTGCAATATATTACCTGATGAAATGTACAATAATGTTCAAGATTCTTCTTTGAAATTAAAATAGCACTAGTGATGTCTTTTCATGGCAGTGAGAATGGCTGACTCTGTCTATTTGTTTTGGTGACTTCACCAGTGCACAGAAACTGAAATCTTGAATTTTACAGACATGTGGAGTTAATGAGGGAAAAGCAGACCAAAAGAAGCTGCTTTGACTCAAGATCAAAATATCAGATTTTGTTAGTGTGAAGGCTAAGAAAAATCAAAAACGTACTGTTTATGCAGTAGCCTGGAAAAATGTGATTTGGATTGTGAAACAAGGACATCAGATATTGATTATGATCGCTCACTGATATTTTAGAAATGATTTTTGATATACATTTAAATGGAAAAGTTGTCCTACATAGCTTTAAGGTCAAGCAGCAGAACTTTGTAGTGGTCAGTTTAATTCCTTTGTATTTTATTGGGTCTTTGAATCTGCTCTTTATTTTTCTTATCTTTCTTGTCTATCTCTCTCAGGTTCTGGATGAAGAGTATCTAAAAGTAGATGCACAATTTGGAGGAGTTGACCAGAGAAAGATTTTCACCCTGGCAGAGAAGGTACCACCTCACCATGTCAACATATGATAAAACAGTTGTGTGATGATTATAACAATGACACTGTGATTTGTCTCCAGCACTTACCTTCTCTTGGCTATGCTAAGCGTGTCCATCTAATGAACCCGATGGTACCAGGGCTGACAGCCGGCAAGATGAGCTCCTCAGAGGAAGTAAGGTTTTACTCATATTTGAAATTGATAAAAAAATACACACTTATGTACGTCATACTTATGTACATAAGCATGGCAATATTAAGATACATTTTCAATTTCTGCTCATAGTGCTATCATATCTTTTTGACGTCAGGAGTCAAAAGATTGATCTACTGGACTCAAAAGATGAAGATGAAAATCTGGAAAAGGCTTTCTGTGAGCCTGGAAACATCCAGAGCAATGGAGTTCTCAGTGACATATGCTCTCTTCCCTCTGTGTGGAGGTATGAAATGCGACTCCTGTTTTATCAGAGCCAGAATAGAATGTAATTGATGAGGGACACCTTTTTATTTTTCCGACTTCTGCATCAAAAGAGACTCTAAATGGGGTGGAAACAAAGTCTATTCTGTGTATGAGGAGTTGTAGAAGGACTTTGCTGAGGAGGTGATCTGAAAACCATCTTGTCTGTTTTCCACCTTTGGATTGTTGTGCCAGTAAGCCTCATTTTTGACTGGTGCTCTCTTCATAGTTGATCCACCCAGGAGATCTAAAGGCGTCTGTGGAAGTGGCTCTCAACCAGCTGTTGGAGCCCATTACAAAGGAGTTTGATTCGCCAGAGCTCCGTGAACATGCCAACTCTGCCTACCCAAACCCCTCCAAGACGAGTCTTCATCCATCACTGCGTGTAATGGTATGCCACTCAGCTTCATTTGCTTTAGCTGTGTGTATCTTTGTGGTTGTGTCTTCAGAAGGAGCAGGAAAAGGAGGTAAGTCAGGAGAGGAGGTAGAGGAGGAGAACGATGAGCTGACTCTCTCCTAACTGGACATCTAGGTGGGCAAGATCGTCACAGTGGAGAAGGTAGGGCTGAATTATTTATTGACATTTCACACTGGCAATGACAATAAAATTGTGATTTGCGATTGCAGTTGCACTGCCAACCAAACAATACTATTTCATAACAGTGAGAGTAACAAATTGTTTGATTGTGTCTTGCAGATGGAGAAGCACAGGAGAGATCATGAGATCTGTCCAGAGTTCAAACCCCATGAATAAAACCCGTACCATACAGCTTCAGTATGTGATTTTTTGTTATACTCCTTTGCACTTTTATACACTTTTGCATCTACATCTTTGTGCTCCTTTGAATCGATGTTATCCTTTGCATATGCATCTATGCAATCCTTTGCATTACTGGGCCTTGAGCCGTTGCCACTAGAAACATGAGTGAGACTGACATCATCTATTTGGCAATCCATAGATTACATTGTTTGAATGGTACAATAGATTGGAATTTAAAGGCATAGCACTGGAATTGGGTTTTATTTTTGTGTGCATGGCAAATATGAAGGTACAAGTGAGAGATCAAACATATGTGAACGTCTAAAGTTGCTAGGATTTTTAATTGTGAAACTAGAAATAACTCTTTTTCAATTGAATTGTTTACATTTAAAATAAAAATTACATTAATTCATTTATTTTGTTTTAACTACCCGTTCCTGAATAGAAAATGGGAGCCTAACAAATGAGGGGACTGGGCAATGCATTAAAAAATAGATCATTATTTTCGGCTATTAATATCTTTTTTCAATCAATGAGATAATAGTTGTATGATACATACAATGGTGAAAAGTGACATTTAAGAACAAAACCCAAATTCCTGCCTAAAATGTTCATACACACAATTCTAGCACATATTATTGAATGAATTTAGAAGTATGAAACGCAGACAAGTCAACGAAAGGGCCGCTTCCAATTTTGTACAGTGTTTAAGTAGGCTTATTTGCCAACTGCCAATAAAAACTTAAGAAGAAGTTTAGAGGGCTTTCTGGCAGAATTCTTTAGAGGCAAAGTTACCCCATGTGCTGGGGAAGCGTTTTGATCCTGTTGACATTAGCTCACGGGGTAGATTTCTTATTGTTATCTATGAATTACTGAAGCGACACCCGCTCTTTTTGCCTCATGGATCAAAAGGACGTTTTTAAGTCCTCCAATCACGCCGACATGGCTGCCAACCCAGCAGTGCCAGGCCTGCTGAACCAGACCCGGGCAGCCATCCTGGTGGAGCAGTCCTGGAGCCAACATCTCCATGTCACCCAGAGCCAGCGTGAAGGAGGTGAGGGCCAGCACCGAGCAGTAGTATGTTCACCACGTTGACTCGTTAGCCATTCAAATATTTAGATTGGAGCAATAAATGACAGTTTTAAGGTGACCTCAATATGGCTCTCTTTGCAGGGAAGTAAATAAAATTTATGACGACAGAAATCATCGGGATTTGCATTCTCTATCAAGTATTCATATTAAAGCATGTGTTTCTCAAAAATCATCCAAATTTAATTATATGATAAAAAATATTCTGTCTGCATCAAAATAATAAAAGCTTCGATACTGAGTCAAAGGCCTTGACATTTAAGTGGTGGCAAGAAAACAACTGACTTCTCAGCATACCTCAGGACTTTGTTGCTATTCACACTCCAGCCGACAGGGCGGCGCTAGTGCTAAGATACATTTGTCACATTATACCTTTTCAGCTCAAGAAATTAGAGTTTGTTTATTGTGAGAAGATGCCAAGCTCTAGCTTAGAATGTAACCGCATGTGTTTACGACTTTTTTTTTTTTTAAATGGAAAAGATTGTGTGAAAATGTAATTTACGTCACATCAGCTCCTGTCACTTTAAGAAAGCCCCACTCCAACCGGCACCCGCCCAACCAATAGGAATACCCGATGTTACGTAGGCGCGCGCTGATGTCCAATCAGCACGCGCCTTTTTCAAACACGTCATGCTACGGAAGTGTTGAGCGCTGAGAGCGGCGGCGTGCGGGCCCCTGACAGCTACACCTGGATACAACGCGTGTAAAGTGTCTGAAAAGAGCGCTAAAAGTGAATGTCAAGCCTCCCCCACAGTACATGTAGATATCTGACAGCTCGACGTCCCGCGGTGCGACAATGGGAGCCAACAACAGTACCCGCCGCGTCTCCTTTGAGTCAGACGAGAGCGACAACATCACAGTGGTGAAGGGCATCAGGGTGAGTGACAGCGCGCACAAGTGTCGGCTGTTTGATAGACATACGTGACGTCACGCTGCATTAGAGTGTTTATTAACGACACGTGGTGATGTAACACGAGTGCTAAATGCTGTTAGGAGCGTTCACTATCATACATGGCTATTGATTATTTATGAGAGGGCTTCAAGGGAGCTAGTGGAGTGCTGAAGTCTTCACTATTTCTATTAAAATACCCTGCAGCGAATAATAATAGTGAGTAGTAGTAATATATAGTAGTAGGAGTGTGTATCTATGAGTACTATTATGGTAGTGTTGATGTTGACGTCATCGGCTGCGTGCTCTGTCATTCCTTCACACAGTCTATGAATGAAAATTATTACTTCACAATGAACACAGGTGCAAGTAATCGAGTACTCGAATGCGTAGTAAAATGAAATGCCAATTTTGTCCATTTGGTAAGTTTCGAACTGCCTTATTCTCAGTTGTGGTTAAATATAGTTTGAGAAGGTTAGGAAATCAGATAAGGCTGCACTTGGCACAACTCTTGCCTATTATTACTGTCATGGAATGTCAACCCAGTCAGGCCAATGTTAACTGTAAGGAAGGAGTAATCCGGTTTGCCTGTTCCACACTATATATAGGTCACTGAAGGGACAAGAATTTAAAGGAACAGTTTCGTAAACCAAACATACTTGCGTTCTGACTGAGAGTTGGATGAACAGATTGATATCAGTTGTGTGTGTCAGGTGTACAGCCAGGAGATGAGTCGATGTGCTTTGCATGAAGAGTCACCTCGGTCGTTTTCAAAGTAACAAACACGCAACAAGCACTGACGTCTGCACAGTATGCTTATTTAGCATATCTATGTACTGACAGAAATGTGAAAACCGACAAGTTGTGGCGTTTATGGAAAGTTATGCATCAGATCTAGGGATTATGCATGCAAACTATGCCTGCAAATCGGAGTTTCTGCTTCGATGAAGCATAGAAAAAGGCATAGTTTTTACTCATTCACTGGATTAGTTATGTCATGGGATCTCAGAGAAACTTGACAGTTAAATCAAGATAAGCTAATATGCTTATGTGACTTGAGCAGTGCATGGAAATGTCATTATCTCCAGTTGGAGAAGTGGGAAACACTAAACTAATCCTCCCTTTTGTAACTAAAGCAACACATTAACTAATATATGTTTTTATGTCATTTTGAGTTGTCAAGAGTCTTTAGGAAGTAATTCTGATTAAACTTTTCCTTCACTCCTCACTGCAGCTTTCCGAGAGTGTTATCAACCGCATGAGGGAACCCTCCGTTCCCACCAAACCCCAGCGTGCCACCACTCCACCGCCTTCCAGGGCGCCCACACCCGCTGCCTCTCCTCTCCTGCCGCTCGTTCCTCCCCCCTTCGACCCGATCACCTCCTTGCCTCCTTTGACCTCTCTCCTAGAACCCGTTGCACCCACACCCTCATCAGCTCCCTCTGCCACAGAGTCTGTGGCAGCACCTCCACCACCTCCTCCTCAACCAGAACAGGTAGCAGCACCCACCATCATCGACATGGTGCTCCCATCTTCATCATCACCCCCTGCTAATGTTGTATCTGCTCCTGCTTTTGAACCTGTGGCGGCATCCGTCGCCCCTGCTCCTGCTTTTGAACCGGTGGCGGCGTTCGCCGCCCCTGCCCCTACTCCTGCTACTGCTATTGAGCCAATAACTTTGCCTACACCTTTGCCTCCTCCTGCAACCGTTGATCCCATAATTCCCCCTCCTCCAGCTGTTGTGGATGTGGTAACTCCGCTTGCTCCTCCTCCCCCTGTAATCGAATTGTCTCGTCCTCCCACTGATCAGCCCATTGCTCCACCCGCTTTTGTTATTGAACCCATTGCTGCCCCACCTGTGATTGAACCTATTGCTGCCCCACCTGTGATTGAACCTATTGCTGCCCCACCTGTGATTGAACCCATTGCTGCCCCACTTGTGATTGAACCCATTGCTGCCCCACCTGTGATTGAACCCATTGCTGCTCCACCTGTGATTGAAATCATTGCTCCTCCACCTGTGGCTGAAACCACACCCCCTCCCCTGATCGAACCCATCATTGCTCCCCCGCTCCCTGAATCCGAACCGATCGCTTCCTTACCCGTGTTTGATTCTGCCACCATTCTGCCACCGCCGCCACTCCATGCCGCTGGGGACTCCCTGTTGCCGCAGCACGCTGAGCCATTCGCTGCGCCTCCCTTGCCTGAGTTTACTGCTCCTTGTGAACCAGTTGCACCTCCTCCTCAGCCTTCAGTGGAGTCAGTACCTGCTGCTCCTGTTCCAGAACCGGCAGTGGTGCCGGAGTCAGTTCCACCACCTCCCGCAGCGCCACGTGGTAAGTTTTATTTCAAAATGAATATTTGTAATGCATGTCGCACACAGTGGATGTTTTGCTTTATAAAGCATGTTGCTCTGTAATATAGTATCAATTCCGATTCCAATTAGGGGATGGTACCTTCACAAGCTTATCCAGATCTCACATATTATGACAAATTTGTGGTGGAGCAGATGTAAAAGAACTCACATTTTTTTAGATAAAGAATATTTTACTGTTGCAGAATTTGAAAGTATTTATGAATACACACATGTAGTGGTTAATCTTGGAAGTAGCTGGACACAAGTCTTCTCTTCTGCTCAAAGAGAGAGAAGTGAATACCCATTTATAAAACAGGAATTTACTTGGTAATGGCTTATATTATCCTAAATTGCATGTGATGCATCTTGTTAATTACAAGTCGAATGTTACGTGGAAATGAACTGTCCCGGGATTTCCGTTAAGTCCATTCACATTGAATTTTAATCATGTTTATTGTGTGGGTGTTTACTTTAATCCACCTTAAGATTTTGTCTCCCAAGTTTTCACGCAATCGTAATTAGTCTTCATTTAAAAATGGGCCTCACAGCAGCCTCGGTCATATTATGATATATTGCCATTCCTTTATTGTTAATGAAATGATTAATTCTTTCTTGTAATAAAGTTAATAAATTGATGCCGTAATTAGTGGCTCGCCGTTTTGCCTCGTCACTGGTGAGCTCAAGCTGTCATGATAACCCCTCTACATTTATGCAGATTGAGTGCAATGAAAATGTGGAAGCATTATTTCTGCTGTTGAAAACTTTTCTTTTTCTCACTTTGAACGCATTTCCCCTTCACCAAACAAACATCAATAAGAATTATTTTCAACGATTGATAATATGACTTTCCACGGACCCATTGAGAGACCCATTTAATCTGGAGTTACTCTCAGTTCAATAAAGCTTTTTATAATCTTTTGACCAGCACTGATTTTTTTTACCCCCTATAATAGCCTGCAGCAAACATTGAAAATAAAAAAAGACCCCAAAGCATACTTTTATCAATTGTTTCTTTGCCCACGTCTATGGTAGATGAGATCAGATCCTTGTCAGAGCAGGAACCTGATTAGCTCCGAATAACAAAGCTAGGCATTGGATAATAAAAGTAGTAATATTTATCCAACTACTCCGTGAGTTTAGGTTGCCATATACATTTGTTACAACCAAACTACTTTTGAGTTGGAGGATTATTGAGTTGGAGGATTATCGAGTTGTTTTATTTGAGAAAAAAAAGTTTCAGAATTCATGTAGACACCAACTCAATCTTGCTGCCTTTCTTTGTCAAAGTAAAGTTCACTCTCTTATCTCTTGACATATCCGGCAGAGGACGTTTGAATGTTACCCACTCATTACACAGTGCAGACAGAGGTGTGGGTGTGTGCGTGGTTGCAGGGTCTTCTGAGGGTGGCATCCAGGGTGTGGGCAGGCTTCCCCATCCTTGACTGTGCTCAATCAGTGAGGTAATTAAAAAAGGCCAACTTATGCCACGCCACACTGACTCCAGTGATTAAAACGACACCTCCACAGTTTCTCACAACAAACCGGCAGCCCTCGCTAAAGGAAGGGGGGCATTTTCATTTGGCCATCAGCCTCGAAAAGTCTTCGCTAACATGACGCTGAATGAGTATATCTCCTTGCTGTTTGCTTGAATAAATTACTGGGAAACTTAATCAAATTTGGTATATCCACAATAGCCAGTTATTAAATGGTAGCGCCGTCAACAGCTGTCAAAGCTGTACGATTTTTCCCTCATGTCGAATCCACTGATATCTTTGTTTGCCCTTGTTTTTTCTTTTGAGAATAAAAGATGAATGCAACAGTAGGTCTCTTAATTTTGGCAGACATGTGTGGCGTGTTGAGCGCATACGCGAAGCGACGCCTACTGCTTTAGCTCCTTGACATCATGATTTCTCGGAAAGGTTTTTTCCTCCATGAGAGGTCAGTTATGGATTCAAGAGTGTTTTTTTTGGAGGACATTGCGTTTGTTGTAATGGAAAAAGGTAAACAAAACAAAGCAGAAGGCCTTTTTTTTCTCTCAGCTCAAGTTGTGCGTTCACTGGTTGTGTTGATAAGTCGCTAAGGTCTGCAGTTTTGTTCTCGTCTCCAGCCAGCTGTCGCTTCTTATATGCAGTTTGGTATTTTACATACACTCTCCTTGCAAGGTCAGCTCAGTTATAATAGCTTAATATATACCGATGTGACCACTCTGTATTAAAAGGGGGGGGGGTGAACTCAGACGATTGATCTGGCGTGCTCTTTTTAAATAACTAGAAAAAAAAACTGAAGGTGAGATGAATCTCGTTAAAAAAGTTGCAAAGTTCAGCCCAATCCTGAAAGGTTACGACCTTAATGAGGGAGACATTGATTATGTGTGTCCACGAGGGTTGGGCTATTGAGTGAGGCTCTCAGCAGGTTGGCTGTCTCTAAATCATGGTCTGCGTCAGTATGTGTGCTGATTACACCATAGTCAAGGTTGAACCTCCTACACCTTCTCCAATGCGCTATAAATATTCATACGCCCGAACCCACACACGGCACTGGACTAATAGCCTGCTTAGAGACGTCTCCCAGGTGCTTGCGGAGACAATGGAGGCAAAAAGGGGAGAGACAAAAGGAGAATCTGATGTGATGTTGTGAAATGTATCACTTTCCCTTTTGAAATTCCCTGTTACCATGAGAAATGATCGGCTTCTGTCCCACAATGAATTAATGGGAGTGTGAATGGAAATCAGGAATGGCACCATGCCTGCCAGGGGTGCGAGCTCCCTCTTGGTGCGTTTTAGTTTGTTTTTTTTCTTCTGGTGTTTGAGCACAGTGAAAGGTGCGCAGTGACTCAACAAAGCTCGGGCTTGGAAAACGTGAGGAAGTAGTAATGTTACAGATTATGCCTTCCACGCGGGTCCTGGGGTTAATGAAAGTTCTGATGAGAAATGCAATTTGCCGTCGTCTATTATCTCCACCCGCCAATAGCCCCCGTGCTCCGCCGCCTCTCTTTCTCCTCTATGGGTTTTTCCACAGGGTTTAGTGATTGGTGGAGAGGGAAGGACAGGGGACATGTCTAAAAAGATGATGAGTTTCTAATCTTTTTAACATTTACATGTCCTACTCGGGATTGACACGGGCTCTGTCGATCTGGAATTGTCTCTGACCCCAACCAGCCTCCCTCAAGGACCCTGGAGAGTGTTTATCATATCAGAAGCTGTTCTCCGGCTGACCCAGCGGGCCCGCCAGCTATCGGAGGCTTCTCTCCGTAGGCGCGGGGAGAGGATGTGGTGATAAATGAGGAGTTGCTTAGGCGCGCCTGAACTCAGAGGACTTTTTAAGAAATTCTACTTTCTCTCAGTGCCCTGCCGGAAGGTATATATTTTCAACGCGAGTGTGAGATACTTTAAAGGGCAGTTGATGGTGAAATGCCAGCTCTGCCTCATGGGGGAGGGGAGAGAGGTCATTGTGAAAGTTTGAATGCTGACCTTGAGTGGCAGGAAGTATAATCATTTTTTATATTTAAAGGGATAGTTCTGATTTTTTGACATGAAGTCGTATGAATATACACCATCAGTGTCGTTCATCAGGAGTGACTTTTCCCCCACTGCGTCCTATGAGCTGAGTTCCAGCTCTGTTTCTGTGTTGCAGAAAGTAGTTCCATCTAGTTGCTGGAGTCACACGGATAAAGCACTATGCTACAAAAAACAATATGCCTTCAAAAGAGTAATCCATTTGCATCACGAATTATTGGCCGCAAAAAAGTCTGAACTTGCCCTCACCTGGCCCTATTTTCCCTCCCTTTGTATCACTGCATGCACCATCATCAGCTGTTTCATGACATTTACATGCTTGGGAGGAGACGCGTCTTCTCTCGTGTTGCAGCAGTCTTCTTCTGTCTCCTTCCTCCTTCAGCTGATGGAAAGGTCATGCTCTTTTGAACGCATATTGTTTTATGGAGCAAAACACTTTATCTGTGTGACTCCAGCAACTAGACAGAACTACTTTCTGCAATACCAAAAAGGCGCCAGAACTCCGTTCATGGGATGCAGTGGGGGAAAAGTCACTGCTGATGAACGACACTGGTGTCAAAAATTCTGAACTATCCCTTTAATGATGTGTTCATATCTGCACATTGATTTTTTTTTTTTTTTTTTTTTAATATCTGGGTCATAGCATACGTTGAATAACTCAAATCTAAGAAGAATGTGGAGAAAATGATATTCAAGTCTGTCCAACATCGTTTTTCTAAACCTTTTCCTCACTTCTTAACGTCGGCCAACAGCAATGACTGATGGCTATCAATGAAAGTTATCTTGAATGATGATGGAATTTGTGTGTGATGGAGGTGAAACGCAGTTCAGTTATGAATTAATCATTGTGGCTGGTTCAAAGAAATAGGCTCTGATCAATTAATGTCGACATTCCTCTTCAAACTCACTCGCAAGTTGAGAATTTTCCATCTTGAGGGGTAATGAAGTCCAAGAAGCGAGGCCACTGTAGGATGTCACAAAGAAAAAAACCCACAATGGCGGCATTTGACAAACGCAGCTTTGGCTGAGTCTGTCAGGACGTCAACCCCAACAGGTTGTCTTCCCGCTGTAGTTCTTAATAGAGTTGTAATTAGACGCCTCTCCTCCACTGTGAAATCAATGGTGCTCCCGAGTGCTGTCAAACATGATGGATATTATTTGCCCACACTCTGGACGGTGAGGTGACAACAGCTTCTGTCTTTGAGTATACACTATTCAGCGAAACCGGTGTCAACTGTCAATCACCGCCTCTAGGTGCGCGCGTGATTCCCCTGAAGCCCTGTCATACGAAACCTGCCTGTACCTGACGCTCGTCCGCTCCGCCCGTGGTGCTGACTGGTATCACGCTGTGAGTTCGTGGTTCTCCGGGATGTTTTCTGCTGTGCTTTTTTGTTGTTTTTGTTTTATCAGGTACATGACACAAGGGGAAAAATATTAACATGTTTGCGAAGAAGCTGCTGAGGGAGGCGGAGCAGCTACAAATGACTTGTTAGCTAGCTTAGAATGTCAAAAACTCAGTGTTTTACATCGCAAAAGGTTCTTACTTCGATTGCTCGTTCGTAAATTACTTTATACTCTTTCTTTGCTTTGATGGAATTTAATGTGTGGCTTTCCTGTAATTACCACCTATGCCAGCAGAGGTCACTATTACTCAGTGCGAACCACTATTTTCATCAGTCACATGAGCGAATCATTGTTTCTATCTTCACAAAGGGGAGGAACGGCTCAGTGGCACCATCAGCCTCTCTGAGAATTGCGGACCTCATTGTTTTTCTTCTTTTGTTTTTGTCAAGAACGCAAAATTCCCCAGGAGAGGGGTTTTGTAGTTTGTCATTCAGAGAATCCGCAAGGTCTCTCAGATACTTTGAAAAAGACTTCTGGTGAGCAGGCGGGCTTTGTGCCAAGTAACTTTTCATTATTTAATCAGACTATGATTAGACTTGATTCTAAAAAGCGAGTGAAACATTTAAATGAATATTGAATTTGTGTTCTTCTTAGTGCAGTGACAGTCCCAAGGTTATATGGAAATGATGTGTTTTTGAATGTTTGTCTGATTAAAATGGAACAAGTCTCGCTCCGTGTGTGTTATTTGCCCTGTAACTGATCACATGTTACCTGGTAATAATAGACTCTGACAATAGGGATTATCCCATCTAACTAATGCAGTGCGAGAGTAATCTTGACACACTCAGACACCCCCTCCCTTCATTGCTGTGGCGCAGCACACTGCATGGCACTTCTGTCTTCCGAGCACGTTTTGGCCTTGGTCGCCGCCTGGCATCTTTACTTTCATGGTTAATTACCTGCCAAGATAGACCAGTGAAGACATGGAGTCATACATGTATGATGTCCCTGACATGAATATGGGAAGATAAGGATGGAGCCACACGGGGTTTGAGGGTGGAAGATGCGCATACTTCTTTGCCTGTGGATGTGTGTGTGTGTCATGTAAAAATGTGTTTTTCATTTTATATGTCAAAATAAGAGATTTGATTCCTTAATATTCATCCCTGTGATGGCTGTTGGCCTCTTACACACACACACACACACACACACATCCCTGTTTCCCTCACCTCAGAGAGCTTTCCATTGACTCACATTCATTTCCTACAGTCTTACTTCAACAGCTACCTAAGTTTAAAACCCAACATTTAATAATTCCAGCAATGCAGGATGAACTTTTTTGCCCCCAAAAGGCAACTGAATCCCCAAACTGTGACTGTGTAAACACACTTATGTACACTACACACCTTAAGTGGCAGCCCGAAGGCAACAATTTCTGTTTCACCTTGCTTCACTCGCTGAAAGCAGCGGAAAACTCATCTTAACAAAAACATTGAATTTTTATGGCATGTACTCCAGCAGGCCACTCTGCATGGTGCTCTGAAACAGCAGATTTTCTAACACCGCATAAAACATCCAAACTATCACCAGGTATCTTAACAGATGTGTATGCAAACTGCAACTCTCAAGAGGCTTCTGTCTTTTGCTTTTTATTTATTTATTTTTCTGTCCCCAGTTGATGAAGAGGCCCTGAGGAGGAAGATCACTGACGAGCTGTACAAAGGCCTGGAGCAGGAGAGGGCCAAGGCAGAGCAAGATCTTCAGGCCTGGTGAGACACAGATATTGCCATAATTCAGAAATGAAAAACCTTTGGAAGTGATTGCTGGTTTTTGCGAGTTTTACAGTCAAAAGTCAGATTTCTGCAATCTCTCCAATATCTCAAGCCCCTCCCCAAACTCTTATTTGCATCTCCCACCTTCGTTCTCGAGATCATGATAGATTTAGTCAGGGTGCGGCACTTGTGTCAATTGCTGTCACAGGATTTCATTAGGACCCCAAGTCCCTCTTAGATGTGACCATTTCCCACTTTCATTAATAGTCATAAAGGTCAGCATCAGTCTTTCTGATCCCCACTGTGTTTCCAATCTACTTCTCTTCCGAAGCACATCAGCACTTTTTTCCCCTCCGTCTTCCCTCAGCCTCCTCTCTTTCCCTCTTTCTCTCCGGATCAATTAATCATGCCTGCGAAAGGAGGGTTGCTATCCTGAGGTAATTTCCTGGGTGTTTAGTGGGTGATCCATTAGGCCTGCCTGATGAAGAAGCACACTTTTTCATGAGGGGAGCATATTCCGCTCTGCTCTCTTCTCCTCTCCTCTTCTTTTCGCACCATAAAGAAGCAGGTGCACCCGCCATAATGTTTGATAATCGTGTTGCTCCCCCGCTTTAATAGACCTGGATGATGTCCAGCAGACCCCACTCAATGAACAACTGTGATTAGCCTCTAAACGTGCCCTTGTACACGGGGGGATAAAAAACCCACAAGTCTTCTATATACAGAAGGTGGTATTAACCTATCGATTAGCCTCATTCTTGAGGCTCATTCAAGAGAAGAGAAATTACCGTCATTTTTCGCAATAATTTGTCAATTTTTTTTTTTTCCTCTGGGCACCCCTTTTTTTTTTTGATGCAACTGCTTCCTGCGGCTCACTTATTGATGTCTCTTCAGAGCAGTAAGTGGTGCAAAATTGCGCCCTCCTCGCAATTAATTGAAATCACGTCAGCTTTCAAAGCCTCTCCGTTTTTGTTTGTGCTTGGCACGGTGACATTTTCGCTGGAGAAGATTTAACTTAACATGCAATCACGAAGAAGTAATCATCACTTAGCCAGCATTTGTGTGTATCTGTTTAAATTCATATTAATACCCAATTATGGAGTAACCTTTTTATCCAGGCGTTGTACTTTTTTTCTACAAGTTTTTCTACATTTTCCTTTTTTGAAATGTTTGTTTGTGTTTGTGTGTGACTGTTGCTTTCAGAAGTTTATAAAATAGCAACAAAGTAAGTATTTCAGAATCTGATTCGTTCGCAGCAAAACAAGGCGTTCCAAAAATATTATAGCACTGTCTTAGCTCTTTGTTACATTGACTTTGAATAAGCGCAAAAACAAATTCCATAATAAATATTCATGAACCAACCTTTTTTCCCCCCATACCAACAGATTAGTATCAGTCACTGCCATTGCTGAATGTCATCTAATGTGTGATAAACTGACTGCAGTCAACAGGGTGAATTCTGTCTGATACCGATGTTACTCGAACCCAGAGGATCGGAAGCTAAATATAATGAACTCTATGACACAAATACAATTTCAGAACTTATTTTAAAGTAAGCACTACCTTGAAAATACTATTAGTGTAGATATATATATATATATATATATATATTTTTTTTTTTTATGACAATAGTCCAGGCTTGACTTCTCTGGCTCTTTGGTTCCATTGAAAAGCTTTTCATGGCTAAAAGCAACGATAAGTGCGGCTCATCTTCCCCCAATGACAATAAAAAAAATCTTCCTTGTTAAATTTGTTTCCTTCACAGTTTGAAACTAACCCTGTACAAAATGACGCTAGCTCCAACAGGCTGATGGAACATTTGTAGCATGTTGCTGCAGACCTTGCAGGAGTTATTGTGTGAAAAATGCGACAGTAAAGTTAAATGGAGTGTTCAGTGCTTATGTGCGTGTGGAATCTGCGACAAAAAAACACATTACATGCGTGATTATTGAAAACAAAGTGTTAATCTCGGGACCTGTCAATACTTTTACTGAAGTTGGGTATTTATTTGCTGTTATCACAAAATGACTGTTGTGTTCTGGTAACTCAAATGGATGAAAGGCGACTTTTTTTCCTCTGACATTAAACATAACAAGTGAAATTAAATCATTACGGTGTCTCCCCTCCCTAGAGCAGAATCTGAAGGGAATTTATGGTTGTTGAAGGCAAACACGGCATACTGATTTGTCTGTCACTGTTTAGAAACTTGGGGAGGAAAACCAGCATGTTTTGCTGCAAAAAGAAAAATTGGAGCAAGAGGTGAAATAGGATTTTATTTTTTAGCCCTGCGAGTGTATCACAGCTCAGCTAACAAGACGGCGCAGCATCTCACTCGTTAGAGAACCCCGCAGTGAAACGGCTGCACAGCTTGAACACAAGGAAATGGAAAAAAATATGTGCACCCCCAGGTCACTGCAAAAGAGCACACACACACGTATGGGCGTGAAACCAAAATATCAAGGTCACATTCAACATTGCTCGGGTAGCACGTTTGTTACTAAAGTGAGCTGAAGGAAGATGCCCAATCCATGCTTGCTCATTTTCTGGAGCTCACTCCACGTCGAAGCATAAAGCTGAATGCCCCTGCGAAAATAACCCCCGGCTGTATCCGAACAAAGAATTACATTGTTTATATTTTCTCTAAAAGCACTCAAATACAGTTGCGTACTTTGCAGGTTTTCCTCCATAGACACTTCTGACTGGTTCAAAACTTTTGAAATATGGTATAAAACAGGATTTCAATAATGCATGCAGTCATTTTACAATGTTTGGTCAACAAAAAAGGATAAAGGTAGGCTGATATTTCAGGAGTAGCCTAAATGACCAGCAATTCTGTATTTTTAAGGACATTTCCATCAGCACTTTAACCCATTTATGCATTTGATTCTCTCATAGGCACATAGGTCAAGTTAAGTATGAATGTTTAGAGACAGTGATCATTGCATTAGGTCGCATTTGTTCTGTTTAGCCTTTGAGCTCCCAACTCTGCAGATTTGGCTATCCCATGTTTTTTTTTTGCTCCTGCAGAAGTGAAGTACGGGCTCTGTGAGGAGTTCATTTGGGTGCAGCCTAAACTCATTTGTAGCGAGGAGCAGCTGCAGGGAGCAGATTTGCTGCTGCCGCCTCTCTGTGAGGCATCAGAGCAGAACGACTCGGAGAAAGGGATGAGGGGGACAGAACTCTTACACCGCCCTGTCTCCTCTACATCAACCTATCTCCTCCTTTGTCACTATTCGATCCCACTCGCTCTCTTTGTAATATTCTCCCAGGCTTTCTGCTTTGCTTGTTCTCTCATCTCTTTATTCCTTCGCAAAGTCCCTTCCTCTCTCTGTTTGTCCACATCCTGTCTTATCTGCTCTTTTTCTCAACCAACCATCAAACTTTTTTTTGGGGGCCTTATTTACATGTGTCCTTCCTCCCACCTCCAACTGTCTCCCCGTGCATGAAATGCACGTTTCAGTGGCAGACACTTAAAGGTTAGCCGTTGTGTGATACTTTTGTCCGTTATTTCAGCATGTAGTCGGACCGCTCGTGTCAGCCTGTGCGATATAATTGCATGTCAGACATTTGAGTGAGAACACTGACCTTCTCTCAGAGCCTCTATCTTCCCTCTCTGTTTGCTTGTCAGCCTCTTAAATTCTTTATTGCTTCCAGATTAGATGCTGTCATATAGGCTTGTAGGCTAGACTACAGATTATTTTTATCCTGTTATTTCAGTCGGCACAGAAACACGAATGCTTGTTCGTGTCCATGTGAGGACTGTCATTGACATCAAGTATTCTCTCGTCTATTCCCCTCAACCTGAGCCATCAAAACTACTTAAATCATATGATTGTAAAAGTCATAACACAGACCAGAAAATCAAAGGGGTTGGCAAGCATCAAATGCATATTTCATCATTTATTAGAATCATTTGTTTTGACATTATAAATCATTTGTGTTATTTACTTGCTAAGATAATACACAATTCTTTAATGACTCAACACAGTTTCAAAGTTTGGAGGCAATTAAAAGACCAGTGTCCTGGTGTCCTAATTTAGCAAGTAAGAAGTGTGACGCTCTCTGTGAAAACTGTCTATCTCAGCAACATTTCTGATCTCATTTCGTCATGGCATTCAAAAAACAATGTGCTCCATCGCCAATGGTAGCAGCTCCTCACGCAGAACCAGCAGAGCATCTTGTCCTCTGAAACATCATCGGTGTCATTCATCTTGAAAATTAAGGCACCGCAGTAAACATGTAGGACACCCACACCATACCAACCAAAGGCATGAACATACTGAAGTACAAGAACCACCTGGAGCGAGCAAAACTGGACACATCAGCCAAGAAACAATCATTCCTCACCCACCAAACATACTGCAGTATGTAGTAGTAGGCCTTTCACGATAGCAAATTTTGCTGGATGATATATTGTCTCACAAATTATTGCAGATAAACGATATTATTGTCATTATTATTTTGGTATCACTTTTTCAACTAATGTAATGATAATATGGCATAATAATGCAAGTGCACCCTTTAAAAAGCAATAAACTATAATTTCTCAAGAATATTTAACATTTTAATTGGAATGTCAAGAACTTTTCACGAGGCTCACTGTGTGTGTATGCGAGCGGCCACGCCTCCCCCCAATGACACAAAGAATCTGGATGACTGACAGGAGGGTTCACTCCATTCATTCGCAATGGAACCAACGCGCCCAGGTGCTGAGAGCGATGCACAGAGGGAACCTTCTTGACATCCAGCCTGTTATAGCGTGAGACGAGGAAAACACACATGCACATGGCAATATATTGAAACCAGCAAATTTATGGGGTTCGTTGTCATTTATTATGCAATTAATTGATTTATTGAGTATTGTGACAGGCCTAACTGCAAGTACACAGTAGTGTGTCCCATTTACTGAAAGACTGTAACCCCTACAGACTGATCATCCAATACTATCATAACATCTGCAGTGAAACTTGAGTAGACATTTGGGTCCCATCATGTGGTTGCTACTAATAGGCCTATCGAGGAACATTCAACCAGGCAAGTCATCAACTCTGGGCGTATCTCTATATGTGGGTGATGTAACTATCTTCACTATTAGTGTTGATCGAAATCATTTGCAGATATGCGGCATCCCTCAAAAATAATGACCGTTGCCTCTCGTAAAGTCGGTCATGTTGTCTTTTCAATGCACCTCGCAACAACCCATTTACAGCTTTGTATTCTGTCCCACAGAGCAGTCCGTCAGAAGGAGTTTCAAATACCATAACACTGCTCTATAAGTTGTGCTGTCAGCGACATCGGCGATGCATTGAAGTTCTAAGTACTGCAGCCATTTGTTCTGTCTCAGTGTATCAAATGGCCGATGTGAGGCTTTAGAGGTTTACGCACCAGTTCTGATATTTGAAGAGACAATGAGGGAGACGGAATTGACAGTGATAGCCATTTCGACCATATGCTCCTGATGAGGCATGGTTATAGTGCTTAAAGCATTGCAGTTATCTTTTATCGTTGTGGGCTGCGTCAGCGGGGAGAAAAGAAAATGACTTTTATATTCCTTCTGCAATGTAGGGACACTTGTGAATTAATCTTGTCGCTGCGTTGTGCTTTTGCTTCCCCAATCACCAAATTTGTTTTACTACTCGTGCTGCACGAGTGGTGCAGAGGTGCATGGTAGCACCCATAGACGAGTGCGCTATATGTGTTAATATGTGAGTGCATGAGTGTCAGGGAGAGTGCATAGCGCCATAAAATATTCATAGCCAGCATTCAGCGACATTATTCCTAACATCAATATTGCATTGGGCCTTTTAAATGCCTTTGTTTCGAGGTACTCGGGTCGAAGCTGCGGCTCTGTCAGACTCCATCTGGCTGACTGACTGCATCGAGGCGCACCTTGTGTAGATGGCAGGTAGATACTGTAAGCAGTGATGGGCGGAGAGCCGGGGGAAGAGACAGAAAGTAAATGAGGCAGAGGTAGAAAAGAAAGGAATTCAAAATTTTTCTCTGATATGTGCACAAGGATAATGACATTTCAAGTGATTTCTTTTTGAGGACTCGCAGTGAGGGCTGTCGAAAGCTGAATGAGGGAGTGCCTCTCAATATGCCTTTGTGTAGCTTTACTTCCATTGCTTGAAGTCTTTTGGAATGGGTGGGGTATCCCATTAAAGCTCAGAATGTAATTTCAGGGGTAAGACTAGCTTAATTGCGGTGCTGCAAACAACGATTAGGCTAACTATCAGCTCTCCCTCTATTGATTCCATCACTCCTTTTGGAATTGAATGTCACGTACCATGCATCCAGGAATATTGGTGCACTACAAATTTCCAACCCTAAAACATGTTGGTATAATTCGACTGAATCAGAATCTGATCTATTGTGGAACAAAGCTGACTTTCATCAGACATCAACTCAAATTGTGATTGCACATAGACACAAAAATATCACATCTTAAGCCCTGGCATTGCACCTTATAGCGTTGCATTATGAAATAACCCCACATTATGTAATAATGTGATACATTTAAACATTGCAATAATGCCACATTTTGCAATAACCTTCCACAATTTGTGATAAAATTCTTGAACGCAATGGGTAATAAAGTTTGCCACATTTTTTTAATAAGTTGTCACATATTGCACCGGTTATTTGAAAATACGGATGTTTCACTTTTTTGGAAGAAAAAATGTAATTATTATGAAGAAATGTAATAATTTGGTAAATGATGTAATAAACGTATTAAACTTGATACAAAATGCAGCAAACTTTATTACATATTACGTTCAAGAATTTTATTACAAATTGCAGCAAGTTATTAAAAAATGATTACAAATGATGTGAAAATTCATCATAATGCGGTGTTATTAGATAATGTGGCACTCTTCTCAATTCCCTTAGTTTTTCATATAAACCACCACAGGTCTAATGCCTTCGGGTTTTCAAATTACCCCCAAAGTACTCCCGAGTACTTCTGCTAAGGTCATCATCTGAAAATCACGAGTTGCATTCTTGGAAACTCAACATCGTCTGACCCCCGTGTAATCCCCTCCTGTTCAGTTCAATTGCGCCCGGATGGTTGTGGCCTCCCAGAGCTTGATCCACTGAGCCATCAAAACACGGGTTACTGGGCCACCATTATCCCCTCTCTCTATCTAGTAGGGCCAAACATCATCCACTTACCCTCCAAAGGCATTCTCTGCTCTCCCTCACCGAGATGCTGTTTTCTTTCCTTTCTCTTCTTGTGACTTGCCCATTTTCTGTCTCAAAGCCACCACCACCCCTTCCCCGCCCGGTGTCAATCTTCTACAGTCAAATGAAAAATGCGTCCAATATCCCGGGGACAGGGCAATAATGACTGGAAAGCAATAGAGGTGAAGCAGACAGATAGCATCCAGCTAGTGATAGCAGCCTTTGCTTGGGCTAGCACTTGTGAGGGAGTCAGTTGAAAGACTCTTTTGCTTGGCTGTCCGTTTTCTCGTCCCGATTTGTTACCCCCGCTCAGGTTGTGCTTTTCATCATTGTTGCGTTTGACAAGATCTGGTTTATTTATGGGCAGCAAGGGAACCTAATGAGACTTTTTCTCGGGGGGCCATTGCAGTATTTTCCTTCCTCTTTCTTAATTTTCTGAAATCCCCTTTGAAAAGACATCGCCCATTTTTTCATCAGCTTATGATAAATCGGGCAGAAACGTTAATTAGACTGGTTTGACTTTGCCCACTCTAAATCTCCTTCATTTTTATTTTGTGGCAGACAGGTGCGCTGCAGAATTCCGATTGCCCTTAATACGCTCTCTACATGTTTAATACTCGTACATTAAGTAACAATAATGAGTGGAGGTGTCAGGGACCAAGCAACGAAACAGTTTTGAGAGAAAAGAAGTTATGAAAACTTTTATTTTACCCAGAAAAAGTTTACAAATAGGTAAAAAAAAAACTCAAGGTTTAGACCTAAAGGAGGTCAAAAAACAGATCTAGACTCAAAAATATGAAGAACAAAAAGGTGTTAACTAAACAAACTGACCCAACACAATGAAATACAAAGGGACATTTATAATGGTTTGGCCAATCCAAATAAGACAAAAAGGGGAAACCAACATTCGACCCACATTAACTACAACTCATACAAAGAAAAAACCCAAATAATCTAAATCTCCCCTCTGACCTCACGCACCTAATGGTGTGACCTAATGGGCAGGGCGCAGCATTTAACCATGCTCCGCCATTGGCCAGGCCTCTTGCTGCACCTGGAAGAACCTTCACCAGCACAGTGACTCAGAGAAAGAAACAATAATTAATGTAACAGAATATGAACTTTACAAGGTAAAAACGCGTGCAGCCATTTAGACAATGTAAAGTTAAAGGAAATATTTTAGATTACAAATTAAATCTTTAAATCAAACTTAATGTGCAAATAAAATGTTTGGGGTGTGGACGACAATCTGAACTAATCACAATTGTGTGTCATGCGTACTGTTTTACCGTGGCGGTTACTGTGTGGTGGCAGCCATCAGGAGACATCAGATATGTTTAGTTCTACTCCCATATAACTCATACAATTATATGTTTGTCAGTTGCTCACAGTTGTACATCCAAACTTTCTCCTCTCCGTCATAGTACATACAGTACACAATAGCAAGAGCAACCCTCCGAGCATCTTGAGCAAAGGTATCTTAGGTGCATTAGCAGTACAAGCAGGGAGGCGTGGATTGTGGGGAAATGGTGAATGTAAAAGGCCATTAGGAGGATCCCTCAGTGCAGAAGTGTGTGTGTCTGCGTGTGCGCGAGTCCAAGTCCAATGATGGATGGAGTGTGCTGACGTGTGCAGCCCAGTGGACTGTGAGACTGGACATGGCTGGTCTCTCTTCGTCTCCCTCAATCTCTCCCTCTCCTACTCTCTGCCTCACTCCCTCTTTGCTTCACTTCCTCAGGGCCAAACATGTCATGTCGCCACCGCTCGCTCTCTTCTCCTTCCCCGTTCCCTCTCTTTCTCTTATGTTTCTCCCCCCCCCTTCTCCCAATCTCCTCTTTCTCTCTACTGCTCTCTGACATTTAGTGCTGTTGCAGGGCAAATGGCAGCTTTAAGACGTCAGGCTTTTTTTTTTTTTTATTAGACCTACCTGTCATCTCCCAGAAGAAGGTAGGACATGGTGTGGTGATCACTTTGACTGGTCTGTCCACTGCGATTTATCACTGTCTAAATTTTAAGTTAGTTCACAGGTGGCTGCAGAGATATATTCGATTTGTAGAGCAGAATAAAAGATGAAAACCATTCACATTGACAGATGAATGAGATGAGCGAGTTGTGAGGCGGGGTTGACCTATGCACCTTTGGACATGGCTCAGTTGGCTGTGTATGCACCATTACCAAAGAGTACTCCACAACTGGTAACCACTCACAAAGAAGAATGAGATGACACCAATTCTAAGACTAAAAGACTTTTAAAAGTGACTGTTACTTAACGCCGTCTGTGTATGATGTTCGTCCAAACTTTGGAATACGGAGTCTAAACTTTCACACATGTTTCAGTTAATTAATTCGTTTAAAGTGCAGACACCTACCACACTCACTTTTCTGTCGTATGCAAATGACACAATCGCACATCTTGAGGCATATCTAAAACGTTTTAGAAGTATGCCTGAATTGTCTCCCCCATGTAATATATCTGGAGAAATTACTCAAAAAATCTCAATGAAAGCAGGTTGAAAAAGACAATCAGCTGATCTCGAAGTAGCCCAAACTGTAACGGTTTCTTCCATGGCCCGTCGCACCACCTCCCAAGTCACATGAAAATCTATCATTTTTGTATAATCCTTCTGACACATGAATAAAGAGACAAATTACCCTGAAAAAATCACCCTCAATGGTATTGGGAAACATGAATTAACAATGTGTTATTCTAATAAATCACTGTTAAAAGGTGTTTTCATTGTAGGCGTTATTCAGTAATAAATGAGGTCGACCTCAGCTCGTGACTCATGGACGGCTCCTTTGAATGTGTAAAACGGCTTCTCTATCTACGAAACACATCACAGCCAGTCAATATCCGTGATCACTCGCAGCACACCTCCGCTGAACTTTCTCGGATCGCTCTATAGCAGAAGTTTATCATGATCCTCGCCGGCTTCACTCAATCAAGCCATAATTCTCTCGCTCGGTCTGTTCCATGTTTACTTTACCTCGTCACCACCGTTTGATTCCTAGGCGAGGAAGACTTTCAGGGTTTCAGGGACGTTCCTCCTATTCTCTAATCAAGCGCACTGTCGCCGCACAGGGAGTGCGTTGCTAGGTAACTATGAGAACCCAGTGACAGGGTTCAAATGGTCTTGTGTCTGCAGAGAGGGAACTGCTGCTGTCTATATCACTGTTTCAGCAAATGGATGATTCTCAGTTCGGGGAAGTAACTGTTTTTGGGTTTTTTTTTTGTTAAATATCTATAGTCTGA
>CAESWR010000031.1:404180-415670 GCA_903171835.1 Mullus surmuletus | reverse complement strand
ATATGTATTTTGTACATATATAAATATATATATGTGGAAACAAGTGTATACTCTCTTACATTTAAAAAAATATATTTTTCATGTTATTGGACCCAGTTATTTGAAGATAAGAAGATGTTTTTCCACCTTTAAAAAAAGAAATATTTTTTTCTGGGATTCCACAGGGGACAGCTGCACTGTGTTCTGGCTGCAAAGTCGTTTTGTTCTGTCCTCTCCGTGGCTCCAAACCCCGACGGGAACGTTGGCGAGGCAGTAGAGCATTTTGTTTCTGCTTGGCTTGCTGATCATTTTCCTTTTTTTTTCTTCTTTTTTTGTTGTTTTTTTTGTTTTTACATATTTTCTAGTTTTTTTCCCACTTTGCTGTTGCAGCCTACAGATGAATTAAAACGAGTTGGGTGCATTAATTCATGTTTTTCTGCTTCAGTGATCATCTGTGGTGGAAATCCACTGCTTGTTTGACTGCTGGCTCGGTTTTATTTTGAAAATTAACTATATCTTCCATCTTAATTCCTGTCTTGTATGACTTAATATAGGCAGCCTCCTTGTAAACCAGCTTCAACAGCAACTTAAAAAATCTCTCACTGGCATTCTAATAATATTCAAATGAACTTGAACATTGTCTAAACCTAACACGGTTGCTTTAGATAAGTGTTTGAAATTGTTGCTTTAATCATAGAAGTGCCATCTGGGTCCCTGTGACACAGATAAAAGACATCACGCGCGCCGCCCTTCCAGATAGAGGTAAATATACATAACATGTAAGCGATAATGTAATAACGTGCTATGTCAGACACACACGTGCAGAACCTTTTCCACACTTTCCATGTGACACCGACTGCAGATAAGAGGCTCCCGGTTCCCCGTGGAAAAAGGGAACTCTGAACCTGATTTATATGCTGCCAGATTCACCACTCGTTGTTTATCTAAGCCTAAGATGCATTATCACACCGTCCAGCATTCAATGTGTGACCTTTCCTGCACTGCACGTCTGGAAGGGTGCATATGTGTATTTTTTCTATTCTTTTTTCTTTTTGCATACGAGTGTTACAGGCATGTGGACCTCTAGCAGGCGGGAATGTTTGTCCCGACGGGTCGCGGCGAACCGACGGGGGCTCGGACTTGAAATGCGAGCTGACAGCCGACGCAGGAAAATGATAGATGTGCGATTATGCGCAGAAAAGATGGAACGGCAGGGGGGGATGAAAGAGCGGCGGCGTGGTCCTAAGCTTTCCTGTCAGCGCTAACCTTTGGCAGGGCTTTGGGTGTCTCCGCATCCGTATTTGCGCGGGGGTCCCTGCAGAATTCAGATGGAATTGGGACGTATTGGGGAACGTTGACGCGTAATGGTGAGCGATTGAAAAGTCGCTCTTGAAGGCGCAGAACACGGCCTCGATATTTGTCATGAGATCAGAGCGAACGCTGCATTTTCATACATTTGTGTTTGGGACTGACTGATGACGTGTGCGTGCAGCCGGTCGGCCACAGAGAATAAAATCTCATTTTTTCCTGTCACTTCACTGTCACTCATCTCCTCCCTCAGGCTACACACTTAACTCTCTTTGTCTGTTGTTTTGTCTTTCTTTTTTTGGTAACTCTTTTGAATACATAAATTCAATCCGGTCGACAGCAACTGTGATCTACGCTACATCTCGCCGTGCACGAGTGGAAGTAGGGAGGCGTGGGAGCAAAACTTGTTGAATATAAATTGCCCGTTGTTTTCCGATGCCGGTTTGCCGAGCTCTCTTGGTCAGGACCGCACCTGACGGCCTCTTCCTCAGTGCTGTGTGGGAGAAAGAAGAACCCACTTGTCCCTCCTTTAACCCCCCGTAACCAAAAGAACTAAAGAACAAAGATTTCTGCATTTTTTTTTTCTCAAATTAATGGTGATGGTTAAAAACGTGAAAACGGGTGCGGTCAGATTAATTAATTGCATGATTTTACTGAGTTACTCGTGATAAATCCTTTTTTATTTTTATTTTTTTTGCTGAAACTGTGTATTGTATCGTGGCAATATGAATGGAACATATGAGCAACTCTGTTCTAGCAAATGTATTGTGCGAAACAACAACAAAGGTTCAGTAGTTTTTTTATGAACATTTCCTTTACAAGGAAGTGGATTTCTATTACTTTTTTCTCTTTGGAAATCTGAACTTGCATGAAACCCAAGTAATTTGTAGCCACCACTAGAGCAGTGCAAAACAAGATATTCCCTAGTTGTGAACACAGCTTTAATGCGATACAACGGATGCGACCCCCCCCCAACCTCGATGAACCATGGAAAAAAGAAAATTGCGATTAACGTGAGATAAAAGAATTATCGCTGTTAATCAGATCAATGCGTTAACGCAATATATACGTGTTAAAAGTCACCTTCTGTGGGGTATTTGACACAATTTATTTTAGTTGCCAGAGGCCCAAAAACATTATTTTAAGTTTTTTCCCCACAAATTCAGCTTTGGTACTTAATTTCAGCCAGTCTAAAAGTAGCTATAGTGAGCTTTCCTGAGAACGGGCTGTTTCTGTGCCTGTACCTTTAAATGTCACTGAGCTGTACCTGGCCACGCCCACTCCACGCTCCTATTGAGCAGGGGATGCGCCTTTCGATGGTGTACGTTCTTAGCGTACAATATGCTGTTTTTTACGGCAGAAACGCCACCGCTCAACGGTCCCTAATTGAACCAGAATCGGACACTGAAGTAGAGGTTCCCGTTCCCAAACATGTTCAGATTCTGCGGCTGCAGCAAGACGTTTCAGAATGGTTGGTTATTTTTTTTCTAAATCTCTTATTTTGTTGTTTCAGTTACTAGCATAACGCCTCATACTCATGCTACCGGGACACATATGACTGTTAGAAAACCTTCAGAAAATGAATTTGGCTTGGAAGGTGACCTTCAAGTTTGGCAGCCCCTAGTCAAAACCTTTCAATACTTCGCAAGGACCACTTCAAAACCCCCGATAAATAGTAGGATTTGTTAGCAGAGTATTTTTATTTAAAAGGAAACCAACGAAATGCCTGCTTTGATGGGGCGCGTCCATTGTGGTAAACAAACAGTGACGCGCCCCTTGTCAGTGGTAAACAAAACATTAGAACTTCGAATTAGCCATTGTTTGCCATTTTCTTAAATTAAAATGAGTAAAATAACATGATTCTGCCTTGCAAAATCCCTCTGGTTCCTCTCTTTTGCTTGAACGGCTCATTCAAATCATTACATATTTATACACAAAAGCAACTGCAGTAAATTTTGTTGATTTGTGGGGTGCCCAAAGCTTTGCAGACAGCTATAAATCTGGTCTGGCGATGTTTTCCATTTCCTTGGCAGCGCGTTTGTTTATTCAACACAGAAAACAGTGACGTCCCCAAAATTAATTAACGATTTAGCAATTTTTAATTGCGTCAAACTGCACTTTTAATGAGAGCTTGTGACGGGAGATAATTTACCTGTCGCCGTGCGCTTGTCTAACTTGTTTTCTCTGTGAAGCGACGGGCACGCTGGCAAAGACTGAGCGGCGTCCTGACCCCTCTGTCAGGTGAGGGTGAACCACAATTCTGTTGCTAGGCAACCGGGGCGCAGGGACAAGATGGTGGTCAGATGAGGAGACAGAAGTCAATAACTGCCTTAAAAGCTCTTCTTTCCGGGGCCTTAAGAGCTTTGCTGTGGCTGGCTGCTAAAAGCACACACACACACACACATACTTCCTAAGGAGCAACGTAGCCACAAGACACACACGCACGCACACACACGCACACACACCTCTAACTGATTTTGATTGAGTTTGATTCTCTGTGCCAGGCAATAAATTCATTTTATATCAGCCAATCATGAGGCAGTTCCACTCAAAAGCTTTTATAATCTTTGTTTATCCCCCCCAAAGCAGTGAATATCTTCAGGCTGCCTGTTTTATTATGTTTATAAAAATGCTTCAAATATTTCCGGCGCTGCTCAGGGCTGCTTGGACCGCTGTGCGAAAGGGGGGGTCAAGGAGGATGCACTTACTTGCTTTCGTCTTCGGCTCATCCTTCTTTGTCTCGGTCTGCACTCACTTAAGGACACTGTTTTCTGTCTTCATTTAAATCCCTGTTATTGTATCACTTTCTGCCCCCCCCCTATACCCTCACTCTATTCTTCTGCCTTTTATATCCCATCTTGATTTTTGTCTCGCTTTCCATCCCTCCCTCTCCCTCCCTCTCTCATTCAATCTCTTATCCACGCTGATGGATTTCACTGTGGGGGGTCACTCAGGTCTGCTTTTAAAAAGCAGCGTGAGCGAAATGTGTGTCATTTTTCTCCTTAACTGGATCATTTGTATTTATTTACCCCCCTCTGCACTGACGCCTGCCTTAACTGGAGAGAACATGAGAGCTATTTAAGGGGGAACCGGCATCCACCCCTTAACCCTATTAACCCCTAAGTGGACCCAAATGATGATAAATAGACAACGTGGTGATTGGGAACTCAATCTGGTGGCAGGCTCGGGCGATCCATACTGTCAATGGAGCGACAGCATGTGTTGGTTGTGTGCAAGTCCAGATTCTGTTGTGCATGTGTGTGTGTGTGTCGAAACAATGCAAAGGTCCGCATTTGCAACTGTGTTTACCTCGTCCCAAGACGTTTCGATCAGTCATCCTAATTTGACCAACTGTCGAGCAGCTCGTTTAGTTTCCGCTCTGCTTCTCGTTCCACGGACGGCATTTAACTTAAGCGAGCCTTTGTTTGGTTTTCAGGAGAAAACCTCAGCTTTTTTTTAATATCGCATTGTTTGGGCAGTTGCACTGCCGTACGATCGCTCTTTTTTTAAGCATTTCAAATGATAATCAGCCTCGTCGGCGGGTTTCGAAGTGGCTCGTATTGCCAAGGGAGGCTCAGTGAAAGTTGAAAAAACAAACATGCCAGTTATGAGAAGGAGGTCACGTGGAATTCCCCGGACAGTTCAGACTTTTTTAATGCATTTAGAGGTCTGGACAATGTCAAAGCTCGCAACAGGAAACAACATGTGGCCTCCCATGTCAAATTCTGCTCTGTTACGTAGAAATTCAAGCTACGTTTTAATTTTATTCTATTTGCTACTTTAATGTGTTCATAATTACTTCAGCTGTAGATTGTTAAAGTAAAGAAAATGTGCCAGTGGGCTACTTTGCAAACTGTAGCCCTGTAGACCCGCCAGTTGCCAACATCATCTAACCTGCAGCATTTACAGCATACATTTCACATTGACGATCTGTTTTAGTGGGTGTGTAGCCATTTTGTTGTCCCCTAGCCAATGGTGCATCTCTACCGCTGTGAGTGATCCGATGCTCTGCTGCATTTTAACACTGAAAACTTTCACAAAAACATGCCCCAAAATCCAACAAAGGGAGTTTTTGCAATCAATTGTTCCTTCGCTTTTCTTTCTGCAGGGGACAACTTAATGCTCTCCAGTATGGGAGCGGACAATGTCTGCCGACCCCTGAATCCGCTGTCTCTGTGTGTGTTTGAGTTTGCGGCTTTGTTCGGAGTAGGAGACGATGACACACCAACAGACAGTCAACCTTTTCCAGACTTTGCTTTTTCCCCGACTACGGAAACAGTGGATAGATGCTGGTTTTGAAAAATGAAGCGATACTGTTTCGCGCAATCTTTTGGCATAACACATGCATATTGTATGAAAACCCCAACATCGATCTCAATACATGCCCCCCCCCCCCATCCTGTGGCCTGGAAGTCAATAAGTTCTTTGAAGGATGTCGTTGGAGCTGTAAAGCCAATCAGGATGCTGCCGTCGCCACGGGAATTTGCTGGATGGTGGCGGTGCTGGCGAGGCTTGAAAGAAGGGGATTGTATTAAATGATATAGGGACACCTTGAGGAGAGAGACAGACAGTCAGAGAGAGCGAGCAGGTAATCTGTTCTACTTTATTATATGTTAAATGGGACACATTCACCCTCTCATATCGCTCTGCCCCTCCTCTCAACCTCGTTTTCTCTTCCCTCCGAAAGGGAAAACTTTACAAAGGAGCCCCAGCAGAGAGCTTCACGAGTGTTATGTAGAGGATCTCTCCAACACCTTTTTTCCCCACCACGTCATTCACCAGTTTTTTCCCCCTGCTCCCTCTATGCGTTTCTTCGGTTTTTGTTTGTCCAATGAGGCGTCTCGTCCCCCCCCACCCCCATCCCACGTCCTCCGTTCCGTCTCCGTCCCTTTGTGATTTATGAAGCACGGCGGAGAATCCGTAATGCAGATATCTAAACCGGCCACGCTTCTCCTTTCATTCCTTGCCTCTATCGTTGGATCAAGACTATGGGGACTCAGTGTGAGTGTGTGTGTGTGAGTGGGGATGGGGGTTGGTGGTGGGGGTGAGCTGTTATAGAGACCTTTACCTTTACTGCCAATGATGGCACACGGCGAGACCCCTATATGTCTCTGTTGAGATTTACTGTCTCTGTGGTACAGGCGTGCCGAAAACACACACACGCAAGCACGCAGTAGCCACACAGACACACACACACTACAAATAATAAGCAACTGTTTCTGGCCTGATGTCTCTATTTGTGTCTCCCACCACATGGGGTTTTATTAAATATCCCATGAACCTCCGGGGAATAAGGTAGAGGATATACAGGGCGAGGACAAAAGGGAAGATAGATAAGGTGGAAACAAAGTGAGATATAAAAGAAGACGGGAGACGTTTACGTGCCGCACCTGGTTTATAACTTTAGAATAATCATTTGATTTGTGTGTGGAAACATTTATACAGTCTAATACATGTCTGGTTTGTGTTTAACTGATGAACTAGTGCTTATTGGGCTTATTTTACATTCGGGTCTATGTTAAGGTGTGGATCACTAGGAAAAATGTTGCCAATCTTTCTTTTATTTTGTGTAAGATTTTACACCTCCAGGCTTTTTTATGATTAGAACAGAATAGGAAGAATCGAAAAAGGGCTCCATATGCAGACATTGCTTCATTGCATTGGATATTTTTATTTAACGATGAGGTCCATTGGAAGGTGGACAGAGGTGTGTATTGCTATGAAAATGTAGCCAATTTCTCTTTGATATGTGAAAAATATGACTCCTTAGACTTCTAAATATGACTGAAATGCCAGTTGTAGCATAGAAACGAGACTTCATACACATCCATTGCTTCATTACAATGGTCAGAACCAAATGTGGCTGCTGTTAGTTACATTGTTAAGTAAGTTGGCACTTATTTTTGTCAATTATCAGATTAGCTCTTGACCTATGAAATGCCGCTGAAAGTTTCATTATCAAAAACATTAAAACGCTCCGCACATAGCATTATTATCAAAAGAAACTGCCACAGCATCTCTATTAAAACACATCGAAGACCTTTACTTGATGTGACTTTCTAAAATTACAAATAGGCCAAATTGCCCCCCAGCCTCTGCTCACTCTTCATTTCCTGCCCGTCTTTCAGCAACAGTTTTTTTCCCGTTCTTGTTTGTAAATGCCTCGCCGCTCAGGTTACATGGGAACTGGATGATTCAGAGTTGTTTTTAACTATATTTATAATTACACTCTGATTCCCACAGCGCAGGAATTCGCTCTGTACCCACTTTGCAGACTTTTTATCCTTTAAATCCACCTCGTTATTAATGCAACGCGTAGAGCCTTGTGTGTTTGTCGTCGTTTGCTTCAGAAATTGCTTTGATGTACTGTATTGTATGTAGCGAGGCGATGCTGTGATTAAATCTCAACAACAAAATCATTTCTGGCTTTCGTGAAAGCCAGGTACAGCAAGTGTTCTTGCATAACGAGGCTGAAAAGAATTCAGTAATGATCCGTCCTCTCCTTTCAGATATCGGCAGCTTTTGTAATTGCTGTATTCTCATACGTTTTTTTGTATGTTAAAGGTAAGAAAACGGGTTATTATTTCGAGTGTACCCGTGATGTGCTACATCTATCGTTGTTGCTTTTTGCTCACATCACCCAAGCAGTCAGACCGTTGCAAATGACATGAGGGCGCTTAATGAAACCGAGGAGGAGGCGACCAGCTCCGTGTGGTTAGACGCAAGGACTTAATGTTAATCTTAATGACAGATGATATGAGATGCAGCGTGCCGCCGCAGAGCGCGTGTGACAGCGTTATTGTCTCTGTGATTAACTCGATCCGCCGTCTCGGCACCTTCCCCGCGGAGGGAGCCGGAAGAGCCCCGGCAACGTAGAAGTCGCTTATGAAAAAAAAAAGGAAAAAAGATTTATTTATTTTTTTCATTTCTACCCTGCCCAGTTCTCCCCGTCCATCCGTCCATCCTCCTTTCCTTTCCCGCTCAGAGGCCATTACCGGTGATAAACACTGCGGTTTGTATCAGCAGGATGCACCTGGCATTAACACGAATGCTTAAGAAAGTAATTAGCGGGCGCGTGTGCGGCTCCTCTCGTCCCCGCAGATGCCCATAGGCGGTGTAATGAATGAGCGCCGGCATCTATAGGAATAGGACGGCAGCGGATTCTGCTCGCGCCGCTGTCATCACTCAGCACCCTGACGCAGAGCAATGGCCTTGTCATGCCTCCTAGCAAATGACTGCAATTCTGCCGACCCAGCCCCCCCCTCCACTTCCCCTCCCGTGGATCCACAAATGCGGAACCTTCACACCCAAACAGCATGATGTTCTCAACTGTACTCAAAGTTGTATTTCGGTATCGATTTCCATCTCCAAATTCGTCAGGATGTATAAAACGTCTGCTTTAGAGAGGAAGTGAGTGTCTAGATCACGGTCACATCTGTGTGTTTTGTAAGTGTTTACTAGGTTGATGTGTTGCTTGGCAGCTTTGGAATGTGCCCTCCTCTGCTAGTTTTAGAAATTGGGGACTTGGATGAATCTTTCAGCTATTTGAGTCTTTTTTCATGGTGAATGTTTTGCCAATTTTCCTTCCTCGGAAGTACAGGGTTTTCTTTTAGAGGTGTTTCCTTTGTCTTTATTATTCACAAGCCCAATAGAGGATCATAATGTAAAGATATCCGTCTTTTTTGTTGTTTTTTCATCAAGTGCCGCCAAATAGTGGCATTTTCCCCAAACAGTACATGGGAACTCTACAAAAAAATGGCGCAGGCATCCACATTTATCCAGTGCTGTGTTCCAAATCAGGCACTTTGCACACTCAGGAATTGTGTGAAGTGCGTTCACACTGCATGCAGACTGAAATGCAGGATACTACTCCCGTAATCAAATGAACTGAATGGGACACTTGGATCTACCCTCAACATACGCCATATTGGTGACGCCTGGTTTGATATCGCTCTGTGATTGGCTGAAAACATACATGTGATTGGTTGAAACGATGGAGACAGCTGATTGGCTACAGACAAATGTTTAAACCAAATCTCGTTGACGTCTCATAATCGCAAAACAGTAGTTTGTGAATTAACACTGCACCGCCAAAATAAGAGCACCACACCGTGAGTATGCTAACTATGCTCATGTGTGCTCATGTATGTCTAGTGTGTGATTTAGAACAGAACACACACGCTATTCTATTTGGTGATCATTTTGCAAAATACGGTCTATTCCCCCCCCCCCAAAATTCTGTACATCAATACATTTGCCAGTGAAAGTCAAAGTGTGTTGTTATCGACACACCAGCTAAGTTGGACTGTTGGGGACCATAGATTTTTGTTATCTCCCGTCCGTAACAAGACCATGTGGCGGTGGCACAAATGTACACATCCCCGCCGCACCAGCTTCCTGCTGCAGTGCACCCTGGGTAATGACCCATGTGGCCAATCCCCTGCTTTGTATCCACCGGGGGGGTAATTTCTCACTCCAGGGGGCAAATCAAACATCTGATTCTGACTGCAGGGGCTCAGCCTCACCCCCACCCACCTCCCCAATATTCCTCTGAGATCTCCAGAGTTGCTGACGAAACCCTCTTTTCTCTTTCACACACATGCGAGGCGTGTTTAGTGGGGCAGATGGAGTGTCCTGGGCACTGGTGTGAACAAAACGATGACACCGACATTAGCATAATAGCCCTAGCATGTGCATTTGTCGTCATTATGGGGGTTTTTATGGGGTGTGAGAAGAGAAAGACAAAAGCAGTTAACATCAGACAAGACACCAGTCACTCTGCTCTGATTTTTGCACACTCTACACGCGATAAAAGCCTAGCATACCATTAGCATTTGGACAATAGGCCACAGTCCGAAAGCTGCAGTCGGACGTCAAGGGCGGACTCGGTGTGCTGGCGATGTGTAGCCTTTAACCGCATTACACTTAGCGCATTCCCTCACTGCAACTACACCCACCTCTGGAAGCTAAAAGACAGAAATTGCCATTTTGAGGCCAAGGTGACAGCTATCCAGTATGTAAATGCCTTGGTGTCAGGCATTTACCAAGAGCCATTCTTAATGGACGGACGCACTGCCAGAGAGATCAATACCCTCTTCCACGAGTCCTTTTTAAAGGGGTTTTTAGCGGTAACACACAAGAACTGGAACTAATTATCCAGAAAGGTATACTTATACTCAGCTTGCCGGTAATTCTAACCTTATCACCATTATCATCATCATCCCATTGTTGGTCCGTAGCATTCCCACATCAAACTGACAGTCCGACTCGTCTTGTTTGGCATCGCACATTGATTTGCAGAGTTTGCTACTCTAAAGAACAATTGCATGTTACTGATGGATCCCACCCGCCCCCCACGCCCCCCCCTCGCTTTCCCAGGAGATGAAGCCATTGATAGAAGCTTTATTTGACACCTCGCATTGTCCATTTTCAGAAGACCCTCCGGGCCGCTCTGTCGATATGTTGTAATGGCCATTCCGCACGGTCGCCGGAGCAGGCTGAGGAGGCTGGATTGACTTTTGACCCCCACCAGCAGATACAGTAATGACGATTCTTGCTCCAGGTGTTTTCGGTGTGGAATAGCTGTGGTCACAGAAAGAGGAGTGGGGGTGTTTACTGTAAATCATGTTTACCGTATATTGTTCTATCATTCGATTATTTTATCTTGCATTTCCAGTCCTCAAGGAAATTCTATTTAGCCTCCATGCCACGCCATTCCTCCTTTCCCCCCTTTTCTTGCCTCTTTGACCCCCTAATTTCATGCATTTTCATTCACGCTTTCCTCTCCTTTCCCCACAGCCGTTATGAAGTATCCCCCGTGTGCGTGGACCTACAGGGCCAGATCCTCAAGTGCTACAGGGAGAACGTGGGGAAGACCCTCCACTGCTCCAACATTGCAGCCCTCTATCTGCAGTGTGTCAACAACGCCAAACAGGTGAGCATGTTTGGAAACAAACTTTTCATACCTCATTTCTGCGCAATTGCTTCAATTTTCTTTGGTCAAAACATGCGTACTAAAATCCTTTGCATGTCAATATTATGCATGTGCATGCTTCAGCAAAAATAATTCCATAGTGTGCTACTACTATGTGAGGGGAATGCACTCAACTATAAACCCTTCTCCCCCTGACAAGAATGGCAATGCATCGTCCTGGACGGAGGATATGTAAGTCGCAGCACTCGTCGCGCCCGTAGTGTAGCTTT
>CAESWR010000031.1:373699-386753 GCA_903171835.1 Mullus surmuletus | reverse complement strand
AAAAAGCGAGCAAAAAATAGAATGAGTTTCTGGCTCTGGGCGGCAGGATAAAAACATTAGCGGCGTTGCTCTGCTCTTCGTTTCATGTCCTTTTTTTTACCCCCCTGTAGCAACAGATGCGAAACCCAGATGCTGCAACGTCAGGCCTCATAACGGTTCTCGATGTTCTGATCAGGTTGGATCAAGGAAAGCAATCGTAAATGTCACTGAGGTTTAAGTGGAATTTGTGTTATTGCAAAACGCAAAGAGAAAGAGAGACAGACTGTAAACAGCCAGGCAGAAAGAACACAAGAAATACTTTACAAACTCGAGGGATCACTCGAAGTTCTCAGCAGCAAGGAGGAGAGCAAAGTGCTCCAAAAAATTTCACAACGAGCCTTAAAGACAGTTTAAAGACCCTTTTATTAAAGTTTGATCTGCTTAAGGGGATAGTACGGATTTTTTGACATGAAGTAGAAGAAAGTAGTTCCAGCTAGTTGCTGGGGTTACACGAACAGCACTATTTTCCCTCCATTTGTATCACTGCGCGCACCATCATCAGCTGTTTCAAAGCATTTACATGCTCGGAAGGAGACCACTGCGACCGCTTCCTTCCTCCTTCAGTTGATTGAAAGGTGTGCACGGTGATACGAAAGGAGGGAAAATAGTACCAGGTGATGCAAATGGATTACTCTTTTGAATGCATATTGTTTTTTGGAGCAAAACGCTTTATCCGTGTAACCCCAGCAACTAGACGGAACTACTTTCTGCAGCACGGAAACCAGGCCGGAACTCCGCTCTTGGGATGCATCATCGTTTTGGATTGGTTTAACCTTGATAAACTGGTCTGGAAAAAGTCGGTTGACGCATCCAATGCACACAAAAACATGCATGCAGATTGAGGGGGAACCAAATATTGCCATTTTTTCGCAAACCGGAGGAACTAGATAGATGGCGGGAGCTCCTTTCCCATAACACAGCAGTAAAAACAAAACAATCAAAGTTGATCTTTTGTCTGCTGTCACCTTCTGTTGCTGTTCAGCAGAGCAAACACACACACACACACAGGGCATAAATTGCAATAAGCAGTGTCTGACACAGTGGGGGTTGAAAGAGACACCTCCTAATAACCACAGCATGGGACACACACACACACACACAAAGACACACGCACACCGTTCTCATTGGACACTGGAAGAGCGACCGAATCGAGATGCGATCTCAGGGTTTCTTTTTCGTCACTTTATTTTAATCCCCCTCCTCGCGATTTTTTAGCGTTTTAGCACATTTGCGATATTGCGAGAAAGGAATCGCGCGTCGGCCCCCGGGAGTAACGCTGCCTGACGCAGAGGAGGTTTGATCGCAGGCCAGCGGGGGTCCATATGGCTGAGAAAGCACGAGGATTAAATGCGATTCGATCTCTGGCAACCTCAATCCCTCTTCTCTTGTCTCTCAATTTGTTCTTTCATTTCCCCTCTACCTTACCTTCAACTGCTAATCTCTCCGATTTTTTTTTTCCCCCCTCGTCTCTTCTCTTCTGCTGCGTCCATATGGACCAGATTAACATTTCCTACAGCAGTAGCCACCTGTGAAGGTACATGAAGGTAAAGGAGATGCTGATTTTTTTTTTTTTTTTTTTCAGGCTTCTATGTTTCAGCCCCTGTGAGCGTGTTTGACCGCTGGTTCTCATGGGCCGCCGCCACAAAGACATTACAGGCCATAGGAGGACAGTGAGCGTGTGTGTGCATCTCTTATCAGCATTAAAGGGCAGCGTTTCCACAGTGAAGGGGGAGGGGGGGGTAGCGTTGAGAGAGATGACCCTCACTTCCTGAAATCCCACTTTCACCCGCCACACATCGGCAGTTGCGTTCAGCCCGGCAACTCTAAGTGTCTTTTTTTTTTCATTTCTCCTCCGAAGCTGTGATTTACACAAATCCAAGTTTATCAATATTGGAAGCGACGCACGTTGCATTTTTTATCTCCGCCAAGGTTTTCACTGATGTCTGCCGATTTGCTTGCCAGCATTACATCCAAATCAGATTAAAAAAAAGAAAAATACTTGCAGAGAGGAAGAATCCATTAGGTCTCGACAGTCAGTGGGATTCCTTGAAAAAAAAAAGACTGGTGGAGCTCGGGCGAAAGAGACACTTTCATTAATTCATCAGGAAATATTATGTGGACCTTGGCAGAGGGATCGTCTCGGCAGACTCTTCCACATGTGATATTTTACTTTTATTATAGCCGAAGTCTTATTATAGCATTAAAGGTGTATGACATTTGGGGAGTTCGCAGAGGTGCCTTCTTGTTTAACGTCAAACGAGATGATCGATGCCGCTCCGGTGTGTGAGGTCACGCCGAAGCTACGTCCCGCTGAAGGTGGGCATTAAAAGCAGCCGGTGTGGCTTTTGTCGAAACCATCCATCTTCCTCATCATCAACACATCTTTTTTTCCCCTGTTTACTCGGCCTTGTTTCAGACTGAGTGGATTTTTTTTACCCGGAGATGTGTGGACGGCCACTGCCTGGCTTTTAGACTGCGCCTTCGCCTTCCACAACAACCAATCACTTCCAATCATTGGTAGATTGATTATTTCTTGGTTACCTCTTGGTCTTGTGTCGAACTTGAAAGCATTTTCACTTTCAGTCAGTTCAGACCCACTGGCTTTGTTTTTTTAGTCAAGGCTGGTGGAGACCATCACTGCCAGGCTTTTAGACTGCGCCTCACTTTCTACAACAACCACTATCTTCCAATCATTGGCAGATTGATTATTTCCCCCGAGTTGCAGCCTCTACCTTCTTATTAAATGTGTTCGTCTGATTTCAGTCAACTTAGATGACACATTCGCCTGACAAATCCACATCTGATTTTGGTGTAGAAGCAAGAAAGTGGAAATAGCTGCCCAAGCAATATGGACAAGTTAAAGATCTATTTTTATAGGAAATAAACAAAAGTTACCTGCTGATTTTCTTGCATTAGGCTGCTTAGAGAATGATAATGCGGAGGCAATTTTTGTCACTGTCAGATGTATATAAATCAAAGAAGAAACCTCTCTTTCTGTTCTGTTTTGCGATAACCTTCCTCGGTCTTGTCGAACCCTTGATGTCCTGGGAGTGTTGGAGTCATGATTGCAAAAACCGAGACCAGGACTTTATCGTTATCAAAGCCACAGCAATGCACAGTCTAAAAGCCTGCCAGCGATGGTCTACTCAGTCTAAGGCCGAGACAAGATGGCCGAGACTGGCTCACTCTTACTCTTAATTTCTCACCCTTACTCTTAATTTCATACAGATTTTTGTGTTATAATAAGGCATTTGTGTTGTTGTTGTTGTTGTTTACCCGAGATAAGGGTATTTCTTTGGCTGTACAATTGACAGATGAAGTTATTTGTTGTTGTCAAAGCCAAAGCAAGGCACAGTCTAAAAGCTTGCCAGCGATAGTCTACTCAGTCTAAGGCCGAGACAAGATGGCCGAGACTGGCTCACTCTTACTCTTAATTTCTCACCCTTACTCTTAATTTTATACTGATTCTTGTGTTTTAATAAGGCATTTGTGTCGTCGTTGTTGTTGTTTACCCGAGATAAGGGTATTTCTTTGGCTGTACAATTGACAGATGAAGTTATTTGTTGTTGTCAAAGCAAAAGCAAGGCACAGTCTAAAAGCTTGCCAGCGATAGTCTACTCGGTCCAAGGCCGAGACAAGATGGCCGAGACTGTCTCATTGTTACTCTTAATTTCTCACTGTCGCTCTAAATTTTATACAGATTTTTGTGTTATGATAAGGCATTTGTATTGTTGTTTGTTATTGAAATTTTTTGAGTACTTTATTTTATGAGGTACCTTCAATAAGCCCATTTTGGGTTTTTTACCTTTCCAGCGCTTTCTTCATTGTTGTTTTTATCCATGTCTATGTAATGTGCAGATAAACACAAACATAAACACAACCATGGACTAAAAATGCCCCTCGAGTCCGAGACGAGACCAAGACCTTAAAAAGGTGATCCTGACACTGGACCAATTTTGACTATATCTCACACTGATCCAGCAGCCTCACCAGCATATGGAAGCAGCCCCCCCCCCCCCCGGGCCCCACCCCCCAGGAGCTCATGGCACCGCACAAAGTGTCAGACGTTCGGTTTGGCGCCGACACATTAAGCGCTTATACAGAATTACTCGTTTCGTGTTTATCTAATGCGAAACGCCCGTGGCTGTTTTTGTTTTTTTCCCCGCCGTCCGTGACCGTACTGTGCATCCATGCATCAGCGTGTCGATATCCCGGGTCACCGAAGGGCTCGGACGGAAAGAGGGGGGGACGGGAGCAGAGGAAGAGGAGAAAGAGAAGGTGGGAGAGATTAGGAATTGATTATCGATCGGCCGCGGAGTAGAAAGATGGCGGCGCACGGGCTGCTTCTCTTTTGTCTGCTTTTTTTTCCCTCCAACTATTTAGTTCATCGACTGAGAGGGACAAAGAGTCAGCCACACAAAAGATTTGTGTCATTTCTCCTTAGTTAACCCTCTTTTCTCTTCCCCTTCCTCTTTTGTCTCTTTTATTAAATTAAGAATGAATTCTAGACAAGAGGAAAATCACAACAAAGCGGGACAGTCGGCATAAAGGACAAAAAGACGGTAATAATACGAACGGAGGGAAGGAGAGACCCCCGCTCATATGCACATAAACAGTATTTACTTTACGACTAAACAGAGCATATCAGCATGAAGAAAAGACTTTCCAGTTTCCAATTCCCAAATCAAACAAGCGCTCATTAAAACCTCGTCGCCCCCGCTCGTCTCGCAAATCACTTCCACAAATTCCATTTTCGCGGAAACACACATTTCGGCCCCCGAACACAGTAACCAAACGTAATCCTATGCTTCATTTCCATTCAAATAGCACAAATCCAAGGGGTTCTTATCAACCATCGCAGCGGACAGAGTCGGCGGACTTCCACGCCATCAAAATTTATCAGCGTGGAGATGTGTGTGTGTGTGTTTCTTTTTAACAAACGTATACGCGTGTGTCAATACAAGTCCGAGACTCAATTATTCCATTAAGTTAAACAGTAGTGTGCTGGGCCTAAATCAACAGCCTCTCACACACACACACTTTCTTTCTGATTTAAACACTGCGCCGTCAATAAGCCATCTCTCGATATGGGTGAGTGTATTCTGCTCTGTGTGTGTGTGTCACTCCGAACAATGGGTGTTCCGATTCTTTGCTTGAATTTGTCCCTTTTTCCCGAGGCTTGTCTCCTTGAGCAGTGGGGAACATAAATCCATGTCAGCCTTTGTAACTTTTGTGCGTATATTGGCCAGCATGACTGCGAGCGTGTACTTTTGTGTGTGTGTGTGTGTGTGTGTGTGAGCGATTTGGAAGGTGCACGTGTCAAACGCACACACTGATTCGCACGCGCTCGGTGTGACTGGCATGCTCAGTGCGGGCTGCAGCACGGTGTCCTGCTCTCCTTATTGTCGGACGGAAGGACTGCACACTTAATGAGTTGCCCTGGGAGTTGAGGTCGGTCAACACACACACACAAAGGTACATGATCACACACACACACACACATACGTTTCTACCTTCTCACTTCCGAGCGCTCGCGGTGAAACGCCGAATTCTCCGACTCTAACCGTAACCTCATCCCATCCACAGTGAATGCGAACCCCGACCCCCCGACGCTGCTGACCCACTCCTCACCCTGCGAGAGCCGCTGAAGATGTGAAAAGTCCAGAAGCAGTGTTCCTCTGCTTCTCACTTTCCACATTTGTCTTTATTTTCAAGGTCGATGGCGCGAATTGATCTTTTTGGGGGGTGTTATTGTCTTGGACACTGTGTTCTTTTTATGGCGGAGACTCTGCCGATGCTGCTAGACCATTTTCAGACACGTTAAAGCTAAATGAACTCAGTTTTGGGTTTTTTTTTTTGTCCTGATCGAAAAAATAAAATCGGTGGTTTGAGAAGTCATAATATTATAAGAAAAGTTTGGAAAGTCATTTCTGTGTAATATGAGGGTAAATGCACAGAAAACAGAATAATGTCCATCATTTATATTGAATATTATTAGAAAGTATAGTACAGGAATAATAATGTGATATTATGTGAATACAGTCATTTTATTTAATTGTTTATTAGTAAATAGCGATGTATATTTCTGTGTAGATGACATATCTTACTACTCTGATGTAACATTAGCCCAAGGATTTTTACTCTTACTATGTGAAATTTCTTTTCTGATAAATTAATATTATTTTTGGTTACAATAAGAGTCCAACAATTAGCATTACTTAGGGGGGGCCTGTGATGCTTATTAAAAGCAATAACATAACATAGGCAATTGTCTCCCAAGGATGGAAATCAATTAATCAATCAGTTAACTCAACTCGATTTCACATGGCATCAAGTTACAAATGAATTAACACCTTAGTTACTATGAGCAGCATTAGCTAATGATTATTACTATTACAGTTAGTTAGCTATAAAGTAACTCTCATAACGACATTTACTCATGTTAATTGTTGTGCAGTTGTATAATTGTTTCCGTATATAAAGTGTTGCCAGACTCTTTGATGTAAAAGTTAGACTTTATCCTCATAATTCTGATGATTTCATTACCACATATTCCCTGCCATTCCCTCTAGCTGCTTCTGGAGGTAAAAGATCGTAATTAACCAGCTCCGATCGTCAGTACATAGCGTTTCTCTGAGAGGGGGGCGATGGCCGGACCACTGCTAATCAGCCAACAGGAAACTTAATCACACACTAATTAACCTGGGGACCTTTTCATTGTAAGACCCCGCCATTGCTGACCCGCACCGATGCCCCGGGTGACCAGATCTGCTCAAGTGTCCGGAGTCAAATTAGGCAAACATCATACACCTCCATGAGGGGGAACATCAAAAGGAGAAAAGGTAAATAGTTCAATGTTCTCTCCTAATACTTTGACGACAAACATTCAGACTTTTAAAGGCACTTGTACATTATTGAAATCCTTACACAAACAGGAAATGGACTTGAATCTGTCTTCCAACCATAGCTGGCAGGTACCATCGCCGACAGACACACACACACTCCCACAATTGCTTCAGGTTTAAAGGATTAATACAATGTTGCAAACCTTTTCAGAGCCATTGAAAAGGTGTTGCTCCTCAGCCTTCGTGATTTCAAAGGCGCTGCTTTGCAGTCATCCCGGGTGTTTTATCTCATTGCACAAATGCACAGACACGCACTGTTTTGAAAGCACTGTCTGTCAAACGCACGCACTGTAATGTCAACACTTCCTTCAACATAAGCAAATAAGTTCATATTGGAAACATAGACATTTATTTTGCAAAATCAAACATGAGCAGATGGTAAAATAAGCCACAAATCCCGTAAAGACAATATTATAAGTAACAGCAATGTATAAGCAAAGCTGTTTTCCCCAATTTTAGATTATGCTGTACCATAAGATGTATTGGGTTGGCAGCATTTTTTGGACAGTAGTTTTCTGCACAATCTTGCTATATGTGTGAAGGCGCAGCCTTGGACAGTAAATACACACTATGCCGAGCAGTAACTTATCACGCCAGAGAAGGAGAGTGAAATATTCGGACCTGGAGGGTGTTGCAGGGTTTTATCGTCTCTGTTTAGGTTTATTTTTATGTCCCTTTTAATAGCATTGATTTCCCCTCCATCTGCTCCGACATTCAGATTGCCCAATTGCCGGTGAAGTACTGGCAACCTGTGGACAGCCCAGCGCCGATCCCGGCATTTGCATTATGAAAAGATGTATCAGGGAGCAAAGTGAGAATGAAAATGAGAGTGATGGCTCACACCGTCTCCCCTCCCTCAATCAATAACCCTGTGATTCTAATAGACATTGATTGTATCTGAATCCCAGATCCCAAGTCACAAATGTGATTACAAAATGGCCAGCCCTGACACTTTATTGAAAACAATGAGGCTGGAAAGAGTAACGGGAGGAGGGAGGGAGTGGGAGTGACTGGCTGGGAAAGATGGATTAATCTTCTGCTTGTCAGCTTTCTGAAGTCTTCTCCTCCATCCACTTCTTCTTTTGTGTGCGTGTGTGTGTGTGTGTGTGTCTGCGCAGTGCATTTGTGTTTCGCGCGGTGTCGGGACTGCTGTGTGTATTGCGGAGTGTTGACCGATTGCCACAGCAACAATATTGAAGAGCAGCAGTGTAAGCTCCGCCTTATCTCAGCTGCTAAGGCCTTGATGGATGGATGGATAGACCCATCAGTCCGCATGTATCCCTCTAAAAAAAAAGAGAAGAAAACGAGAAGCAAATAAAGTGAGTTTTCTAGCTTCTGCCAAACTGTTGTCTTTGGTACAAAACGCGCTCAACATGTGGTCAAGACAAGTTCACAAGAGAGTTCCGCGCGCGCAGCAGATGAAAAAACAGCGTGTTACCGCCGTGTCAACACATCTCCGAGATGTAAACACGCATCAGTCTTCAGTAAGCATGAATAATTCACGTAGAGTTCTTGCTTGTCATTTGGGGAATTTTTAGAACATTTAAGTGTTGATTGAAAAGCTTCAAACACCAACATTTCTGCCCTTCACTCGGTTGGCGGCTGCTTGCTCACTTCGATGGATATTGGATGAGTCAACTGGTAAATGCACTTTTTTCCTTGTTATTTCATTTTTTTTTTCCCTTTTTGATGTGATTATTGTGAAGCGCTACAAATTTGATATTAATATTCGATGCAGCGTCAGCCAACGTTTTATTCCGTTCATATAAATCAGTGCAACAGGGGTCACCAAGGTTACTTTAAATGTGCCACTTTCAGAGTCGATCAGAACAACCAACAGATGCTGAGAGTTTTAAGCAAAAATTGTCTGCGATAAGAGTCGGACGCGCCCACTGGAACCAACCAGCGGCTCGCGGTTCAAATCCCACCCCTCCTTCATCGCTTCTTTTCCGCCTCATGAAGGAGCTAAGTGGGTGCCGAACCGCGCAGCATCTTATTGTCAAGGCGAATGTCTATAAATCTGACAATATTGCCTCAGCTCGCTGAACCCAATGCAGGAAGATGCAACACTGTCTTGATGGATCCAAAGCTACAGCAGAAATATACAATTTCTTCAAAAAAATAATAATAAGATGAGAAAACTGCAAGCTCTTTTATTCATACGTGCAAAGAATCGACATTACACTATATAGTATACCTCATTTACGCAATCACCGCCGCTTGTTTTAAATCCGGTGCTGCTAAAAGTAGAGGTGGTCTGACGGCTCTAATGGTGTCACTGCACAATATTCTCAGCGGAGAACAAAATGAGCTTGTGAGTTGTTTTTTTTGTTTTTTTTCAGCCCTGCATTGCAGCAGATATCCCCCATGTCTGGCTGCTCTTCAGTGTACACTGATAACACAGCGGCGGCGGCGGGCATTTGCATGTTTGCAGATGTGTTTGTCTGCATGTCTGTGTAGGTGTAGCAAATATGTGCCCGTGCCCCCCCNNCCCCCCCCATCCCGAATGTGATATCGGTGGCGTTGCATGTCCAATGACTAAACCACCGGATTGCTCTGGCAAGCATTTCACGTATAATTCCCTAAGCAGTGAGAGCTGTGATAAAGCTATTTTCTAATCTCTTTGTAAGACAAGTGAATGCTGAAGTTTCACCGTTTGCTGCTGAAAATCTCTCGTGGAGCCTTTTTTTATTAAATTATTGGTTGAACTTTGAAAGGACTGCTCTAAAAAAAGCTGGAGACTGAGCTTCCATGTTACAATATACTAATTTGTTTTGACTCGCCACCCCTTCGCTAAAGGCTTACACTCCTGTTTGAACAATTTGTTCCACTACAAAAAGATCATAATGGATTTTTCTCCTGATGCTGATATACACTACCTTCCATGGTATAGTCCTTTTTTTTTGTTTGTGTGATTGGCGTTTTTCTCTTCTTTTTTTCCCCCCTAATCACGTAAACATCGCAGGCTATACAGAGTGGGATTATAAAGTATTACTACAACTACAGTACAAAAGATTCGCGGAGGGATTATCAAAGGCAGGATAGATCTGGAACGGCGCATTAAAAGGGATTTCTTCAATGAGTGTGACTTCACGTGCAAACAACAACTGCTGCGGCTCGGGTATCCGCCGAATCGCTTTAATAAAGACGCTCGACTGTTTGACAAATATTCCTGAACGTATTGTTTTAATGTGTGCGCTCGCTCACTGTAAATCAAAGCCTTATATTGTGTCTGAGCTGCAGGCTTTAGCAATAAGGTTTGTCGTCGTTCACACACTACCAACTTTGTAGCCACAAAGAATATGGACAAATATGGTGACGCTACAGCACTATGTTTACACGCCAGAGGAGACAAAGTGAAGCAGGTCCTCTAAACTCCCATTTAAAATGAATACGATATAGTCTGCCTCATCGTTGATGGTAACGCACGCGGCACACTGGCAAGAGTGCGATGACGCCGGGTGTTTATGCCGTGTATCCATGCATGTACAATTATCCCATTTAATCGTTCTTCCGTCAGACTTGGTCGACAATGATCAATTTAAAATGTAAATGCGTTCCCTTGCATTTTAAATTAAAAAAAAAGTCAGTATAATTGCTAGTAACTTAATGTTTTCTTTCTTCTCCATCTTGCTGCCACCGTTCATAATGTATCTTAATGACTCAAGCCGAGATTAACCACCGGGGACGTTCCGAAATGTCTTTTTAAATGTCTCCAGTGAACACTTGGATGCTTTTTTGGAAAGGCAAAGGGGTGAAGCCGGATATCTGCATGAGTCTAGCTCTGATATTTGTTTGCGTTGTCACGTCCTTGTCAAAGTTTGCCGTCTTGATGCACTGGAATTACTCTGAGTGACACTTTTGTGCATGGAGACCGCAGTTTGCCAAGTGTCTGCGGTATGAAGCTGCTTTGTAGGTGACAGGACAGAGAATTGTGTCGTTCCCCATTGCAGAAGCTCATGCAGTTAAAGGGATAGTTCAGATTTTTTGACATGAAGCCGGATGAGATCCTCACCCCCAATGTCGTCAATCAGCAGTGACTCTTCCTCCACTACATCCTGTGAGCGGGGTTACGGCCCGGTTTTGGTGTTGCAGAAAGTAGTTCCAGCTAGTTGCTGGGGTCAGTTTTGCTCCAGAAACAAAATGTGTTCAGAAGAGTAATCCATTTGCAAACACTATTTTCCCTCCCCTCATATCACTGTGCGCACCTTTCAGCTGAAGGAGGAAGGAGGTGGGGAGACCGCTGTGACGTGAAAGAAGACGCGTCACAACGGTCTCCTTCCGAGCGTGTAAACGCCGTGACACAGCTGATGATGGTGTACGCAGTGATACGAAGGGATGGAAAATAGTGCCGGGTGATTGCGAGGTTCATGGCCAAAAATGTGTGATGCAAATGGATTACTCTTTTGTTTTTTGGAGCAAAATGCTTTATCCGTGTGACCCCAGCAACTAGACGGAACTACTTTCTGCAACACTGAAACCGGGGGCTATACTCCGCTTGTGGGACGCAGTGGGGGAAAAGTCACTGCTGATGCACAACACTGATGGTGAGGATCTCATACATACTCTTCGTGTCAAAAAATCTGAACTATCCCTTTAAGACGAGATCGACATCATGAGACGAGAGCACAACAATTACAGAGAAAGGATATGAATGCCCACTTAGATCTTGCCAGTGGACACGTTCCAAAGGGGAAGTGGGGGTGGGGTGATGGTTTGTAATGTGGAACGCTGCCCGTCAATATTGTGCTGAAAGCTCCTGGTCAAGTTGGTGAGAGATACTGTCGATAGATCATATCCGCAAGACCACAGCTTCCCAGAACCTTCTCCATGTGTGTGTGTTTGTGTGTGTGTGAGACGCCGAGAGAAGGCAGATGAGTGAAATACAAGCTCCCTCTCTCTGTCACTCCGGCTTATTCCTTATCAGCCTTCGCAAAAGAGACGAACACACCGTTATCGTTTCGCCGGCTCCAGAGAGGACCCGGGGCCGCGACACCGCGAGCTGAGGACGGGCCGCCAGGGCACCAACGGGACGCCGGCGCACATCTGCCGCTGACCGTCGCCTGCAGCTTTTGTGGTTTGATGACCACCGCTTGCCCTTTTTAGCTCCTATCAGCAGACACCAGGCCATTTGAGCTCTTTGGCTTACCAGCCTATTAAATCAATGATCTCACCCATTTAGTGCGGTTATTTTCTCCTTATTTTTCCATTAGCAAACCCTGTTTGATTATTCATGTAAAATATAAGACTGCTACTTTCAAATAGTTTATTCTAGGTTTAAAGAGTAAACGATACCTCTCAATTCCAGCTTGCAGATATCTGCTGCCACTTTATTTGTATTCTTTGAAATACAGGACATGCAGCATATGGACGACATGAAACATTTGGACGGAGTGAGTTGTGAATTTCATACCTTATTTTATTGCAATAATATTATATCCCGACATCTACAGTTACATGAGTGAACAAAGAAACATGATTTATGTACGGTGGCCTTGAAGGGCAAAACAAAACAAGATTTCACAAAACACACTTCAGAAAACACAACAAAATTACAGAGAAAACATTTCACAAAACACGAGATTAAAAAAAAAACATTTCACAAAACACATTTCACAAAATACAACAGCATTTTGTGTTTTGTGAAATGTTATTTATTTTCTGTAGTCTTGTTTTCTCAAATGTTGTGAAATGTTGTCATGTTTTCTGCAATGTCGTGTTTTCTGAAATGTTGTTGTGTTTTCCCCTTCAGGACCACCGTATTTATGACTATATGCAGTATACTAAAATGGTGTTAAGGAAGACAATATGGTAAAGTTAGGTTACTGTAACTTCCTCACAGTAAAGGAAAGACTGTGTGTGTTAACAAAAAGGTGAACTTAAATTGGATTTCTGCTACGACAAACTCCAATCTCATGCATGAAAGTCAGATGTGCTACACCAACCTTCACACCCTTCCTTTCTGCTTCACTACTTAAAGGGCACTCTACTCCCCGGCACCGGTGGTCGACATAAAAGGATATGCAGCTGCAAGTAGAGGGGAATCTTAACCCACTACCCTCAAAGAGTGTTTTTTCTTTTTTTTTTCATTGCTTGAGGTGGATGTTTGT
>CAESWR010000031.1:358564-369196 GCA_903171835.1 Mullus surmuletus | reverse complement strand
CTATACTCCCCACGTCTTCCATCAGCTTGGCAGGACAACTGGAGATCTTAAAGGCCAACACCCGATCAAAGCGTGCATGACACCGAGTCTGGTTCACAGTTAAGTTCCCTCTGCTGAATACCCCCCCACCCCACCCTCCTGAACTGACCTGACCCGATTGTGGTATTCAGCTGCTCATCTAATCTACACCAAAAATTTGTAGATAATTGTAGATAAAAACAACCAACTACAACTCGACTGCTCACTCAAAAGTAATTTGCGGCGAGGACGCTGCAGTCATGTTTTATGTTTGGACTTCTCTGACAGATTCTGTTTGCACTCCGCAGCTGTGCAAAGACGGAGTCAACTCGGAGAACAATGGCTGCACTATAAACCCCCTCATTCACGTGTTGCGTCGGGTATGTGCTAAGTGATACTGACAGCGTTCGGAGGTGGCAGCACTGCAATATGAAACTATACACCCTTAACAGTTTGGTACTTTGCTGTTTGGGCTGCTGGCCAGTCTAGCGAACTGGGGAATTATCCATGTTGCTGTCATTTCAGGCCAAGCTGAGCTCCAAACACTGATTTATGACACATGAGAGACTCAAAAATCACAGCTATAATGGATAATGTCCTGTGGATACAGATAAATAAAGACCGGCAGAGCGGGATGCCAAATACTCTCACTGCAGAGGAGTGAGACTTAAGGGGAAAATCTGTCCTAAACGGCTTCTTGAAATGCTATTTAAAAATGACTATTGCTTTCCTGGAGCCATTTTGATATTTATTGGTGCATTAATCTTCTCTAATACTTTGTCAAATGTTTCTCAAATGATGTCACATTGAGACGTCTGGATCGCAGTTGTCTCTCGGAATCAAAACAGGACGGCTTCTTTTGAGACCAACGTTTTCTTTCCACGTCGTTGAAAAATTTGAAATGGAAAACACCATCAGAGAATGCTAATTTCTGCCCTTTTAGGAGCCCACCTCTGAGCAAATAAAACAATGTCTTAAGTAAGATAATGTGTACTTCACTTTAGCATGATGATACATTTCCTCTTGGTTGTGCAGAAATGGCTCTAACTTGGATGTGGATGTTCTGGATGGACTTGGATGTTCCTGGTATAACTCCCTTCATCAACCACGGGGACATGCTTCTTTGACACAGCCAGATGTTGTCAGCTTTCTGCTTGCTATTCTCTTGATGTCTGCATCTGCTTTTTTTTTTAGGCTGGATAAAGCAGCTGGCTTCTGGGATGTTCAGGAAATGCTAAAATTGGTTCTCAACTGAGGAGTTTTGTCGATGTAATACTGACATTTTACGCTACAGTGACTCACCGTTGTCTCTTCTATGGTATTACTAGATGGAAAACTCTAGTAATTTGTAAGCAATGTTAACGTTAAACACTAAGATACATTATATGTCGGAGTGGGGTGTGTGTGTGAGTGTGTGTGTGTGTGTGTGGGGGGGGGGGTGATTATTGGAACCTTAGCCCAGAGCCCTTTAGCATCATCCAAATTGTTGTTCTTGCTATATACAAATGTAATGGTTCAGACATATTTCTTTACTTACGTCATACTAAATACTGTAGACTTGTGTTTCCAAACTTTAAAAGCTCTGCTAAACATAAAAATTCCCAACCTGTCTAATCCCAAATGCTCCTCAGAAATCCTCACACTGCAGGCGAACGCAACGCGCCAAAAATGCAGAGGCGAGTTCAAGGAATAACTTTGACGATATTCGCCCTATAATTCCTTAATTCTGAGCAGCCGCCGTCTTCTGCTTTATGCTCAGACGTCTTTTGGTGATGTACCGCTCCATCTCTCCTTTAATGAATCACTAGTAATACCTTGCCAAACCAAAGCTCTCCCTCGGTGCCAGTAAGAATTTCATGTCTGTCAGTGCTTGGCAATCGGACGACAAGCTGTCATTTTTTTTGTGGTTTGTCTAAAAGAATGAGGTCATTTTTCAAGTGCAGTTTGATGCAGGAATGTTGTTTTTCTGCCATTTTTGGTTTTGGTCTCTCGATAGCCTCTATAAAGTCTGGATCCTTGGGTTCAGTTCATTCACTTGCATACAATAATGGCATCCAGAATGGGATGCAGTCCTCTACAACATCTTTTCTTGTTGCTTATTGATTGATAGGTTGTCAATAATGTTAATTAAAGTGTTCATTGAAAGCGTACTAATGTCTTCTGGTGTAGCTTCGTAGGACTTCATCAGTGTCTTTGAGATATTGGGGTCCTCTTCATGGTACAACACCCTCATACAGCAGATTGTGCATTAAATAAATGAGTTCAGCCTTTTAGAAGTCAACAGGGACGGTCTTTTCCTTCCCCAAACTACTGGTGTCGAGCTCAATCAGCCTTCCCTTGCAATTTCCTAAGAAACTTTGTCAAGATGTATTTAGGTTCTTTGGGAGATCAGAGCTTTGTAGTTGTACAAATGCGCGTGATTACCGAGTCACATGAAAACCAGCCAATCCTGCAAAAGAGGATACAGTGGGGAGTAATGTTGTTGTCTCCAGTGATAAAACTGATGGATGAGAGATAAACAGAGTCATGAGTGTGTCAGCAGTGGGTCTCTAATGGCGCTTTTCTACTACATGGTGTTGGCTCTATTGTACTCTACTCTACTCAGCATGGCACCTGGTCTGTTTCCATTTCAGGGTAGTAACAATTGTAGATGAGCCGCAGTGTAAGATTACAATTAAAAATGTTCTAATTTGTCTGTCGAGATGATCAGTGGGTCAATCAATGGGCTCTAAATCACCTTTAGTATCTATCGATGGGCTCTACATCACCTTTTACTACTCATTTGGCCCTGGTCGTCTGTTTTGGAACCAAGGTAGAGCAGGAAATACAGAAGTGTCATCTCGTACCAGGTACTTTTTCTAGGTGGAAGAGTAGAGTAGTGCCAGTAACAAGTTTGTGGAAAAGGTCCATAAGTTACAAAGATGGAAGAGGCAGGTTTCATTCCTGATTGAATAACACTATTTGGCCTTAATAGTCACTGATGGGGCAGTCACTGATTTTTCATGCTTTTCATTCTTTAAGTCACTCAATTTTTGAACTATTGACAGTAAACTCTGATTTTGTAGATTCTAAAAACCACCCGCATCTGCATTCATCTGCATAGATATTTACGTGGTCCTCATGCAGGGCAGAGACAATACCATGAATGTACTCGGTTGAGAGGCCATGTCTCACAACAGATTCCTGTGGCACACTCTTAATTGGTGGGAATTCAGACTGGGCTTTTCCCATCACCACACTCTGCATCTGCAACTACCCACTAGCATCCCCCAAGCTAGCAAGGAATAAGATAGCAACAGCCGTTTGTTGATAGCTGTGATTGGACAGTCAGCATCAATCAGGTCCTTATAAGAGCCAATGGTTTACTTCAATGCCAGATGGGTGATGAGCGGCCCGACTAACTCTCAAAATAAAGCACCCAGAAAACGCTGTGCTGCTTAATTCTGCTGCTCAGCAACATTATTCTGCTACATCCAAAATAGTCATCTGCTATTTTTAAACTCCAATCCTCATCTCCAGAACCTTACAGTTACTCGAGACCACAATCATTTCGTGAACCGCAGACGCAAAGAAGCGAAACCCGATCTGCGGTTCTGCGGCCGGCCCGGTATGACTGCCATCCACGTTGCATGTCATCCAAGGGAAAACATGGCCTCTGAACAAACTCCAGATTATATTCGTCACAGCGGCGCGTATGAGGAAACAATTTAGCGGTATGCAAGAGTGATTTTTAGGCGACGGGGGTTGGAAAGCGCCTTCCAGATGCCGTCCTGCTCAGTCTCCCAATGACACTGAGCCGGATTCTCGCCACCATTTGTTTATTATATGTTTTGAAACTCCAGATCTCGCTCACCACTGTTGTCGTTATTATTCAGGAGCTAAAAGTCAAGAGATATTGGAAGACATTGTGTCTCCACTGGTTCCGTAGTTTTCTACATAACACAAAATATTTTTGAAAAGCAATGTAATGGATATTTTTTAGATTTTGTTTTGTTTTTTAATTTTTTACAGTGTGTGAGACTCAGTGCTGCCCCTGTCTGGTCCTCGCTGATGGCTGCTTCCTCTTCCCGTCTTTCCGTCGGCCTCCTCTTCCTCCTCCTCCCCTCTGCTCACCAGCTGGCCTATTCCTCAGTGTTATTATTGGATTTCAGAAAGCCGGGAGGGGGCATATATCACGTCTCCACCTCCTCCCCTCGTTCACACTCGTTCTTTCATTCATCTTTTTCTTTTTTAATAACTCCCTATCTGCTCTTTGGCCATTAATAAAGATGAACTCACTCCGCTGTCGCCTCTTGCTCTCATCTCTCTGTCTCTCACTGTCTCTTTTGCCTTTGCACTATATTGACCCCTCTCTAACCNNNCCCCCCCCCACCCAACTGTCTCACTTACCTTCCTCTTTACATTTTCCTTGATGTCCTTTATCTCCTCTCCCAAACCCTGGTTCACCCTCATCCTCCCGCTCTGCCCTCCGTAAAAAGCTCCCGTCCTCCCTCCGTCCGCTCACCTCTCTTTTCTCCTTCAATTTCTCTCCGTCTGACACAGCAGTCCATCATGCGGCGAGCTCTGGACACCCCCCCCCCCCACCACCCTCCCCCGACACGCTCATTCATCAGGACTTTGAAAAGCAGAAATCACTCTCTCCTCTCCTCTGCTGGCCGCTGCCACTTATTGCGCTATCCATCACACCTGGCGGATGATCAATACCAGCTCTTCCCCTCTGCCCCTCCTTCACCTCCTCCCTCCCCCCCTTTGCTCCTTTCCTCTCAACCTGCCCCCACCGCCCACCCCCTACCCGCCCACAACTCTTCACTGTATTTCTTCCACGTCTGGCTCTGCGGCTCAGGATTACGTGAGAAAACCAAGCTTGTCAGCCCTTTTAGGTGATGCAGCTGCACCTGTAACGCGGAACAAGAGCAGAGTGCTGTGTCGATAGCGGTTTCCTCTTTGACGCCGAGGTGCACTTCAAGTAAAAAAGGACAGCTTTTGGTGAGGATCCACTTGACTAAATAAAACTCGATTTTTGTTTCCAGGGTGTAATTACACTTTGATATTATTTTCCGGCGTGTTTTTCTCTTATATTCAAAGCGAACCGCCAAATGTAAAAATCAGATCAGTCGTTGCCCTTATCATCGCCACCTTGAGCTGACATGCAAATGTGTTATGTTGATCACATACACACCTGCGCCCATTGTGTTATTCTTCAAAGGGAAAAAGACACAACGATGAAGGAACCCCAGTGAGGGAGCATTCCTGACTTTTTTATTCATTAGTTTTCCTTGGAGACATGTTTTCACACATCAACAAAACAGAAAATAAGGGAGCAGGAGTTTGACACATTCAAACAAGGAGACGATTCAGGAATGTTGTTTTAAGGAAAAAAAGGGCCTTAATGTGAGATAATAACATTGTATTACATAGTCCCTCTATTAAGAATGATTAAGAATAGAAGAGATATCCAGTCCAGTGACATAAAATGTTGCTGTGTTTTGTGAAATGTGTCATCTTTAAACTGTAATTTACAAACAAGATGATCCAAAAACGCATATTAAAGTATTGTTCTATGCCAGCATGCTTTAGGCAAAGTTTGGTGCATTATCCAAGTCAAGAGAATGCACTTTCTAGCACAAAACATCAACATTTTTTTCACTAATAAGAACATTTGGAACCCTCAATTTCAGTAGATAAGATCCAAGAATGCAGCATTTTTCTGCACAATCTTGAGTTCCATGCAAAGTATTGGCTCTTATGATTGTCTTTGCTGAAAAGAGATAACTGCAGCGATTAAAATTCATCCTGAGGGGAACGTAAATGTCTGTGATGGATGGCTAAACTGTGTGTTTATGACATAACAGGATGATGCCGTTGGTGTTGCGATGCCGGATAGTTTGAGCCCCTCCTTTGCCACCCCAGCATTCGTTGCTCTGGACTTCCTTGTAAAAATGAACCTCAGAGAGCCATTTTTAATTGGAAAAAAAAAAAAAAACTTTTCCCAGGGACTATCTTGTTAGACAGCAGTCTGAATTAATAGCATGATTCCACCAATCCCTCCTCAGGTAGGAGCCGGTTAATGGGGCAGCCGGTAAGAGTGGCTAACAGTGGCTATAATTCTGCTGAGTGCAGCTTTGTTTAGTAAAACGGATTTGTTCTGAGCAGAGGAGTCGTTAAACTTCGCCACCCAGCCTCCCAGATCCTAATGCCTTCCTAATCACCTTTGCTATCTCTAATTCCTTTCGTTCTTTGCCACCATTAAACTTTTTTTCGCAGGTTGTTGGCAGTGAATTAAATTAGGGTGGATGTATCGAGCAAATGAACCATAAATTGGCCTTTTTTGGCCTTCGATGGTGTAGGTGCAATGCTGGGAAAACCCTGGGTAACTCAGCGGCAGGTGCAGAGAAAAATAAAAGAACTGCAGCCGCACGGGCTCCTCACGTGTGGCTCATTTGTCTTCCCATTACATGCGAATAATCAAAGCCAGCATGCATCTCTTTAAGCAGTTTTAATTTTCCACCTGTCAACATTTTGCTTCCTGCCATATAAATTATGTGGAGACAAAGGTAATTTCCTGCTGCCATCTTTCTTTGGATGGTCGCCGTGTGTAAAATTGGTAGTATGCATCTAGATTGATGTTACTTTCTATAATTTCCATATAAAAAAAAAGGAAATTCTGTATGTGGTTATTCAAAGAATTGCTAGTTATATGGGTGTTTAACTTCACCTTATTACCACCTTCCAATCAACATCTGCTCCTCTGAGGTCACACACACCGAACCCCCAGACTCACAGTGATGTGGGACCCTGACATTAAACCAGGCAGGCGAACCTGCCAGCAGCTCAATTATCTGTCATTAGCAGGCAGTGCAACACATGCGCATGTTAATTTGACAAGCTAAACTGATGCTCCTTTATACCGGACTGCTTCATTGGACCTGAGTAAATACGTTCTCAGGCTAATGCATATAAATACGAGAGCTCTGTTTGAACAGCTGAGGGGACGTGGAGGACCGGGAGGAGTGGGAGATGCGCAGAGAGACTGGAAAACTGCGATCATTTGGTAGCGCTGTAACAAAACAAAATGTCACATTGAATCACAGACACTGAGGAAATACATAGAGGTCACAAAAATTCTACTTTTCAAACCAACTTCCACTTGTTTGTTTGACTGACAGTTGCCAGCTGTTGTTGGATGCGAAGCCACTTTGCTTCTCCTGTTTGAGGTTTGAGATGACACTTTGTTCTCGCTGGTCCAGCAGGATGTGTTCCTTTGTTGAGCGGCCTTTGCGCAGCCGCAGAAGGCAACAATATCAACGTTGTTTTCCAGTATTTGGGCAAAAGGGCCCATTTACAAGACCACTTTAACTGGTTTTGTCGCTAGTGTTCTAGTCCTGCAGATTGGTCTTGCTCTTGCGGGTGGTTTTCAAGACCACTTTTTGAAGGTTTTGGTCTTGATTTTTACTCGGTCTTGCCTTGGTCTGGGTGTAGGTTTTGTAGGTTTGGATTTCTTATACTAATATTGTGGCGTAGACCATCACAGCCAGGCTTTCAGACCAACAACCAGTAGCTTCCAATCATTGGTAGATTGATTGCTTGCCCCGAGTTGCAGCCTCTGCCTTCTTATGACATTCCTTCATCTGATTTTGGGATAGAAACAAATCCTTGAAATGAGTGGAAATAGCTGCCTGCGCACCAAGCTACATGGACTCAGGGTTCTCCAGACAAGACAAAGACATGTTTTCTAGAAAACAAAACAAAAAATCCCTTTGTTGATTTGTTGCATTGTGCTGCTTGAAAAGAAATAATTCAGGGAGCTATTTTTGTTGCTGTAAAAAAGGATACTTTATACTCTTTTACTTTTCTGTTCTGTCTTGAGATAATCTTACTTTGATGTATATCGTCTTGGTTTTGCCTCAGTCTTGGTAAAGTCTTGGTCTCGGTGTGTGCGGTCCTCATGGCAACAATACATGTTTGCATCATTTCAAGAAATAGTTGTACCTTTCTTTTGCCTCTGCACTCCAATTTGATGAAGACTATCCAAGATTGAAGGGATATATACTTAGTGACAGTGTGTGAATAACAGACCCCAAGCACGTTAACTCCCATATTAACCGCTATTAATACTGAAAAAGACTCCACTCTTCCCCTCTTTATTGTTGCATTAGGTAATTATAATAACTCCTGACAGCATGGCGAGGACTTTACTTAAATGCTGTTGTCTCAGTATTGTTGAAAAAAAGCTTTGGGGAGTCTCCCCGCGCATACTGGGGTGACTGGGGGTTAATCTCCTCTGAACCAATTTCCTGGCAAAACTGCTTGTTCTGATTGGGAGCTGGAATTAATCCCGAGGTCGCATCTTGTGTCTGTCTCGGCCCCTCTTATCTCACCGCTCGCAGCGCTTCTTTCACCATTTGTCAATGTGTGGCGGCGCTCATATCACGACCCGGTCTCAGCCCTAATCTGACATCCCGGCCATTAGCATTCGAGCACAAAGAAAAGTTTGGGCCTGAAAAGAGAGAAAAGAGCTGGTGAAGGAGGAGGGGGCGCATCAGCTGTGTCATCCCGTGCCGCCCCGGCTGGCCTCCGCCCCGGCTGTCCGTCAGACGCCGCCCGCCGCTGAGTGAGGACGGACACTTCTGTCTGACACGTCGGGATCAGGTGGAGGCGGAGACAGCCGGAGACGGGGGGAGAACGGGTGACGGACAAACGGGAAGTGACACGGAGGGTGACAGAGGTTTCTCTGCCGCTCATCACTGCCGAATCCTGTGAGAAACCTCGCGTTTGAGAGTTAACGGGTGCGACACCGAGGGCGGGAACGGTCCAAATGAAGACTGTCACCTTGTGGAATGAGGTGTAACTATGGTCTGTTAGCGTCTGGCTGCTGGCAGAGCTCACCACAGATTCATTTGACCCCCCCCCCCCTAAAAAAAAAACAGCACTGGACTCAACTCAGGAATTCACTACTTTATAATGGGCTTTTAAATTGCAACTGATGATTTCATTAATGGGCCATTAATCATTTATTTATATTTTATAAAGCTATAAAACCCCATTCATTAGGTGAAAGTCTGTGTTGCCAGGTTGCGAAACTGGCAGACTTTCACCCTCCACTGGTGAACTTTTATCTCGCCCTTTAATTTATTACGTTCACTATTTCCCCTCTGGGGTTATAAAAGATAATGATCGTGGTAATATACTGATATACTGATATTTGTCCAGATGCTTTGCAGCTGGTGTAGTGTATGATGACATCTAAATGGAATTGTCCAAATAATTAGCGGAGGGGGGGAGCTTTTCTTTTTCTCAGTTTTAGATGTTTGTGCTCGAGATCATGAAAATGCGTCAAACGGTTCAAAATGAAGTGTGAGAACCCAGCGGGTTTTCTTACTAATCGCTCCGAGCTGATTTAAAACCTTCCAGAACAAGAACAATAACTTAAGATAACAAACTGTAGTCGTTTCTCCGGTGTTAAATCCCCTTAAATCTAAAAACAACAAAACGCACTTAATCATCCCTGACGTAAAGTGTACTTACTGACTGTACTGACAGCGTGCAGGCAGGTTCGCAGTGTTTCATGGTTTTACTGGTTTGTTGAAGGAGCTCATTCCCATCACCAGTGCATCAATGGGAAAGTAATGTGATTATGGCACAAACCTTCATACATAAGTACAACTAAAGCGCCGACATTATGGGATAGTAACATCTTATCCAATTCTATGTTTGGAGGAGTTAGTATCTGTTAGCCTTTGTTTGTTTCCGTGACAACCAAGCAAATTCCTGCATGTCAGCTTCAGCAAATTTAAAACATCAGTATCAGCAGCAGAATCCCTGATAAGAATAATTCCAACATTTTCTGAATCTCTGACCTGCAGCTGTGATCTCCTCCAGGTGACCCTTGACACGGATCACGGTTTCAGGGGTGAGACAATGCCCATGCCGGTCCTTGCATGAGTTTGGGAGGAAGGGGGAGGGGGGGGGGTTATTTACTGCTACTTGCACTGACACCGGAGGCATGAATGCTTATTTATAGCTCTGGGAATGACCTGTTTTTCCTACATGCTTCCACATTGACCAATATCGTTTTTTTTCCCCCCACCTTTTGTTACTCTGAGCACATGTGGCATCCATCGTTTTTTTTCTCCTTTTTTTTGCAATTTCCTCCCCCGTTTTAATCCCCCCTTCTTGCGAGACAGAGTGCATAGAGGAGAGAAAGAAAGATGGGAGTGTCAGCGAGGAAGCACATGGCAGCTGAGGGTCATTAATCACTGTCGCGGGCCGAGAGAGGCAGAGAGAGAGAGAGAGAGAGAGACGGAGGATGAAAGACACGTGAGACGGAGCGCGGCAGACATGGCAGGAATCTCCCTCCTGAGATGAGATGAATCAACCTTTTCAGTGGCCTTCGCTTTGTCGCTGATGCGAGGCTGTGACATCACATCCTGCTCCGGCGCTGCGGAGTCAATGAAGCCGCGGCTGGCGAGGGGAAGGGGAAGGGGAAGCAGCGGCCACTGACATATGGATTGTGCATTGAATTACTGCCAGCCGTGCGGCTCCCGGAGGCCCGCCGATATCTCGTGAAGACAACTGAGTTAAAGGATCATCGGGGTGGGGGGGGGGGGGGGGGGG
>CAESWR010000031.1:317587-339399 GCA_903171835.1 Mullus surmuletus | reverse complement strand
CCCTGAGGTGATCATTCCAAAGAACTAACCTTTAGAGAATCTACAGACAGACTGTGGTCTGGGTCAACCATGTTTGCATGTCCATGAGCCAGTGGAGGATTGGTGAGGTGGATTTGATGTGGCACGTAGCAGCTTGTCCTGGTTGAGCAGAAAGGATTTATTCTTCTTTTGAGAATGTCTCCGTTGTGTTGGCACTTTTGGTGACCGTACTTGGATGAACCATTGGAGGTCATTACAAAGGCGAACTACTGAACTAGTTGCAAATTGGTCCATCCTTTCATCATCCTTGTCCTTTCTTGTTTTAAGTTTGATCATGCACTTATCTCCAAAACACGAATGTTTTAGAACGATGTGTTCTGAGGCTATTATCCTGGATTGCATAGAATTCCATTAGCAGGTAGAACCATTTATTGTTCATTTGGGAAATATTCTTCTGACATGGTTCCTGGGTTCCGAGTGCTACAAGAAAAGGTCTCAATTGTGTATGTGTATGTCTATAATTGCCAAGGTTGGCTTCATCCATGGCTTCTAAAACGGCGTAAGTGATCAAAACACAAAAACTAGTCCATCACTGATTGATAGTCAGCCTGTAATGGTGAGAACTATGGCGTTAAATGGACCATACCATCTCTTCGTTGAATTTTTGCTCCATCTTATCCAAGAAGCACCTGATTCACAAAGCACAACATCTCACAAAAAGGGGATTTTACTTATTCCATCATCCTTTAACCTTACTGAGTTCATCGGGAGATTTTTGACCAAGATCATGCTGTATTCAACTAGTCCCCCACCCCCCCACCCCAGCCTGTCAGAATATTGAAAACTAGTAGTTGCTCTGAAGCTGCAGGGACCCTTGAAGCATTAGAATTAGATGACCGCTTCATAAAGATCAAGCAAACAAATATCCAATAATCTCCATCTCATGATTGGGCCGGAAATCCCAGTGACGAATATCTTGGATATCTGGGCCAATACAAAAGAAAATCAAAAACTTGTGACTGGGCTGACTCGACCTTTTTAAAAGCAGAGGTCGGCAGCAGAATGCCAATCTAATAAAAAGGCAAACATGTAATGAGATAAAAGGATGAGTATGCCAATCAAATGAATGATTGTGGGCAGAAAATAGCAAACATTTTATTATTATGGATGAAGTGTGTGTGTGGGGGGGGGGGCGGGGGACGCGTATCTGCCAGCATCAGAGTGAATTAGTTAAGACAATAGCGAGCACAATGGCGCGTGTAAGATTAATATTATTACATTTGATGTTGTTGGCTGACAGCTGATGTTAAAGTAGAGGTTTTTAGACGAGCGAAGCCTCCGCTCGGGGGCTGAGACGCCCAAGTGAAGTGAAAGCAGTAGAGAGGGTAAAAGAGTTCAGCCTTGTGTGGTTGATTTTAATGAGCTGTGGCACTTTTATTATCATTATTAATTAGCAGTTTTCAACCGGCAGAGTGTGATCAATAAGGTGTAGTGAAACAAATTTCAGAGGGCCGTTGGAATCAATCAGAAAGAGTTTTTATCTGCATAACTGCCATTAAGCCCCGCTCGTTAGCGCTAACATTAGGAGATGAGAGATTTGCAGCATTTTTAATTGGAACGACACAAGAGAGCCGCCATTTTTCTTCTTCCCCCCTGCTCGCTTCTAATCTCCGCAATTTTTCCGCTTTCTCTCCGTCGGCCCATTATTAGTAATCTTTTTTTCTTTTTGCACACACACGCCGTATGCGCGCATGTATGCAACACATGCTAACGCCCTAATCCTTCTCACCTCCTAATCAGACAACCATTAAAATGGGATTAGAGACGATCTGCTGAAATTCCAAATTCTCCAAGCAGGGAGATGTTGTCCTCGCTTAGTAAGCTACAGTTTTCCTGTTCGGAGAACAACACAATCCTTTAGATGTGGTGTGAGCATGAGGTTCAGACCACCGAGACTACTGACTAGTTCTCAGAGTCTAGGAGAGTTTCAAAGTCTAGAATCATAATAATAACAATGCCACAAATATGATAAAAAAACAAAAACAAATGATGGATGGATGGATAAATAAATGAACAAAAAACAAACAACAGAAAGTACAGAAAATATCTTACATATTATCCAGTTAAGTACTCTATTTTGTATTTAATCGTATCTGCTAAACAAATAATGATAATATTTCCAATAATTGAGAATATAAATGTTTTTAATTAAATTTAGTTCTGGGACTACTAGTAAAATAAAATGAAATTAAATTAAATAAATAATAGATAGTTAGACAAAAAGCAAAAAATAAACTCTGTATTTAATCTTGTATACTAAGATGATAATATTTCCAATAATATACCTATATATTAAGATTATATATCTTGTGTGCTACGATGTTAATATTTCCAATAATTGAAAATATATTACAGTCTTAGTTCTGGAGCTACTTGAAAATGTTGTGTACAACCAAAACAACTTAATGAAACAGGAAACGATGGTAAAAACAGCCGTCACAGGAGACACGTGTTTACACCAAACACCGCGATCATCTCACTCTTGCTGCATCTCTCCCCCTTTATTTCCCTCCATTTCATCCCCCTTTGTTCCTTCTCCTCGGAGCTCGTGGCAGCTTGCAGTGGAGGGCTACTTAGCACACAACAGTTAATACCTGTCTAATTTATTAGCCTCCTGCCCCGGCCCTGAAGGGCCATTAGCAACACACACTGACACAGCACACCGGCCTGTGTCGTAATTTATTGTCTTATTACAGGGCTGCAGCGGCATCAATTAATTATCCATTAAAGCGCTGCTGTCCAAGGATTTATGGGGGGGACTGTGGGGGCTGAGGGAGATACAGTAGGAGAGCAACGAAGGAGATGAAGAGGAGGAGGAGGAGGAGGAGGAGAAGGAGGAGGAGGGAGGCGTGCAGATATACGGGACAGGATGAAGGATGGATTGTTGTTTTTGGGGTGCGCTCTGCTTTGAAAGTCGGGGATAAAAATAAAGTTGGTTGAAGCGGCTTTAAATAAAAGCAGCTGCCACGGGGCGCTGTTGCCGTTCTTGTAAACAAATGTTTAATTTTAAGATTATAAACCACATTCCGCGCTGAAATCTAACATTTAATCTCCGAGAGGCAATGCATCATTTACCCAACATACCCAACCCACTCGGCGCTCTCACGGCTCAAATATGGCCATAAAGAGAAGAATGCCAAAGATTATTTTCTTTAGGAGACCAATAATAGAACGCGCTTACCGTTATTACTTTTGCAGAGAGAAAACATTCACAGATTTCAATAAACACAGTGAATGGTTGCAATGTGATTTTTTTCTTTTAATCCATCATATTCGGTGTGTTTGAATGCATCACAGCAGTGACGATAAAACAACTTCAGTTTTTAGAGTGGGAACAACTGAGGACACAAAAAACACCCTCTAACACGGTGGAACGTTCTGCAACTAAACCATTTCTGGATTTAGAGTCGCAAAAAGTGTAACGCAAACCGAGCAAAAGCTGCCTCCGATTTAACACCAACTTCCTCAACCTGTTTAATTGGCTAAAACATTTCCCATGAAAACAGCATAAAATGACACTAAATGCCCTCTTGGGGTCAAAGATGAACGCATTTACATTAGCTTTGGTGGAAAAGGTGCAGCTTTATCCTTTACAAATCAGTATATAAATAATTAATTCTTCTCGCAGTTGTATTAAAAGTACAAATTGAAAAAACGTGTTGGTAGTATTCAGTTTAACACGCATTTCACTGTGTACACAATACTACACAATTAATTTTCACATTAGCGCAGTGCAATATAATGAGCAGACTTACTGTGTGAAATCTCCAAATATAGACGCTCTCCTGCCCTCAAAACTTGCGTGTACAAGACACATCGCAGCCCTCCCTGCACCCCCCCAACCTGCACCAACCCCCCCCTTCCAAACACAATTTGTACAGAAAACAAAGTGTTTTCCAGCACTGACAGGGAGAATGGATGGCTTCCATTACGCCCTACAAGAAACGCATTCTGTTGAGATGAAAGTGTTGTAAATTATTGCAGAATGTGCTGCTGCTAACAAGTCTGGTGATCCGGGGCTAATGGGGTTCACGTTCGCTAACTGCGCGCCGGCAATGTGACAAATCAAACGCACACAAATGAGCAGCGTCATGGCGGCGGTGTGGCCCCGCAGTTATTCCTACCAGCGGGGGGCCGAGGGGGGCCGGGGGGGTGCACGGAGTGGAAATATGTGAATTTAATTGAGTTAAACAAAAAATAATAACTGTTGAAAGGTTGAGAAATTAGCATTTGCTTGGCGTGAACGTGTTAGCTTAGCATGAGAGGGCGAGAGGCGAAGTGGTGAAGGGTGAGCTGGCAGCGAGCGGGGACTCGTGTCGCTGTGTCAGAAAACCTCAGCTCACTCGCCATGGCAACCGAGGGATGGACAGAGGAGGTGCTGCGAAAACCAAGCTCACAGGCTGGAGGAGAGTTAAACAAAAAGTAATATATGATGACTCAAAACACTGCACTTTTTACCGTGAAGCAGCTGATGATGGTGCGCGCAGTGATATGAAGGGAGGGAAAGTAGTGCCGGCTGATTGCGAGGTCGGACTATTTTACGGCCAAGAATTCGTGATGCAAATGGTTTACTGTATTGAACGCATACTGTATTTTGGAGTAATTCTTTTATCTGTGTGTGTCCATAGCAACTTGATGGCCGGAACCCGGGAAAAGTCACTGCTGATGGACAACACTGATGATGCGGATCTCATACAACTTCATGTCAAAAAATCTGAACTGTCCCTTTAAGATCTTAAGGTTGGTGAAACAATTTCAGACCAAATCATTGGAATTTTGTATAGAAGTTTGTAAGTTATAGTTCAATTTCTGTCAAACTGTTTACATGTTGTGTCTTACTGAGGTGTACAAATAAGTTAATGGCTGTTTGCTAATATTTGTCAATAAAGAGTTAATGATTTGCAAACATACGACTCAACTCACTATTGTCAATTAACGTCAATGTGACTGATGTGATATTAAATATTTAAGCTTGTGTGATTCTATTAGCTAAAAATAACTTCATATCTGAGTTCCTCCGAACTCACACATTCATTTATCACGAGTAGTGCATAAGTTAAAGCATTCATTGATTATTTTTGTACCACTATTATCAAGTGCTAAAGGGACTTTCCACCCAAAAATGAAAATTCACTCAATATTTCCGTTCTCATAAGTGTTTTGTTGTATTTTCTGTGAACTAGCCCTTTAACGGTCCCATTTATGCCTCTTCTTAAAACGGTTTCTTTTTAATCAAACTTGACCAAAATTAATTGCATGCACACAAAAATCAAACACCCCTGCACACACAAACAAGTGCACGAGGCAAAGATGGGGTGTGTGTGTGTCTGTGTGTGTGCGTTTGTGTGGGGGGGGTGTTTATAGTTTGGACAAGTCCTTTGTCTTCCTTTGTTTAACTTTGAACCAAACCAACCCTGACACCAACAAACCCATCATCAGTGTTTCCACGACAACAGCTTTATCATCGCGCACGCTCACACACACACACACACACACACACACAAAAGTGATTCCTGTGCTCGTAATCTCTTTTCATCAGCTCGGAGAAACAGTCGTGAGCACAATCACAATGGATTCATGTGTCCTTGGGAGGAAGAGTACATCCAAACATGAAAAATGCGATTTTCCTTCACACCTCAGTCGCGCTGTCGTCCCCCGGGCGGCGCGGACAGGAAATGGGAATGACTGCTTCCTGCTTGCGCCGGCTTTGAAGGCAGGCTGTGAGGGACGATGTCAGCGCCGAGCAATGTTCCTGAGCTTTCACCAGGCTCTTTGTAATGTGTGATTTACAGCCCCCCCCCCCTCCCCCCTCCGCTCCCCCCACTGCTGTTTCATCTGTGATTTAGTGTTTCCCGGTCAGATGGCTATCAGCTGCCTTACACGTCCGCTCGGCTGCGGCAGGACGCGGCGTGGAAACAAAAAGTGACACAGGGCAGCTTTGGGCCGTCGTCGGGGCTTTGCATAACGGCGTTTCCAATAGAGTCGGCGTCAAAACGCGCGTCTGCCCTCCGGTTAAAGTGAGGTTCAGTGAGTTTCTGCCGCACATTCCATCACTACGCAACTTAAAACCTACACACATCTTCTTTTATCTTGGAGTTCTCCACCCACTTGCGACAATCCACTCCCAAAACGTCGCTGCATGTAAAGGCGGAAGTGGGCGTTTAGGCTAAAAATAAACCTTGACTGATAACAATTTAAACTTTATAAGCAAAAGTCCAAAATCGCCCCCTAACTTCCATGTAGAGCCTTTTATAGAGGTTACGCCATTTTGTAGCGGTGTCCGAAACCTAAGTGATCAAATTCAATGCAATTCAATGCACGACTCAAAATTTCCCATAAAGCATAAAGTAGTGGCCATCCAATGGTCACTCATGAGTGGTGGATATCCCATCATGCATTGTGTCTCTAGCAGCGCTGCTAAAGAAGAAAAAGAAAAATAATGTGTTTTTTCTATTTCATGAACATCACAATTATTTGTTTACAAAATCGACTGTATATATTCCTCTATGGAGGGGAGAAGTCCCGCCCCTTACTGTACCCCTTACCATCGGACCCATGAGTTGATAAAAAATGAATGGGCTTCAATGGAGAGAAAGTAATTATTTTCTGGACCCAGTCGTTATATATGTTATAATATATTACACATATGTTGTTTGTGGATTTAAATGATTTACATTTTTCATAACAAGAGTTTGAGCCTTTATTGTGCAATTGCTTCTCATTGCAACTCGGTGAGAAAGACCACATGTCGCGTATGTGACGTCACGTCATCGCCCTCCGCTTCTCACCATCGGCATCACTGAAACTCTCCACATGCCGCGACTTACAACGATTTTCACCTCTTTCGATGTGGGAGAAGGCGATGAAGTGGAGCAGGGAGATCACCGTGTCTGCTCCAGAGTTCCCAGTGCGGGTGGCGACGTAAATCATTCACGTCGAGAGCAGCGAAGAGCTGTAGTTCAGAAAACAGACCCACGCAGAACCTAACATCAAACTTCTTCACGCTGAATTTTTGTCTTCTTTGCATGAAAAAGTCTCTTTAAAAACCACAAACAACATATGTGAAATTCATTCAAACGGTTTTTGGGGAAGCATGCACCATTTTTCATCAGAATATCCTATTTTGTTGTTTTGTTTCCAGATTCCGAGCACTTTCTTTTTTTCCAAGCAGCCGTAATAACTGACAACGATGCTCTTGTTCCTCTGCGGTTTGTGTGACTAATCCTTCCCGGCCGCCGCCGCATCGTAACACACAATTATTCTCACCTCTGATTTCTGGTATTTTGGTTGTGTGTGTGTGTGTGTGTGTGTGTTCCGGCTCTGAAAACGGGGCGTTTAACTACTGACCAAACGGCTGTTGTCGTACGCGGAGGTTTTATGTGCCGGTTTATTTCCCCTCTTAAAAGGATTTTCAGCGAACGCCGCGGCGTCGCGTTCGCCCGACGCCGTATCGGTTTCATTCTGCTCGGGCTTCACTTCTCTCGGAGAGGCCGCCGATTCTCCACGCTTCGTGGAATCCCCTCGCCAACCGCGTCTCACTCCGGGCTGCACACATGTTCCTGTTAATACTCAGCACTTTCCCTGACTTAACCTTTGACCTCGTCCCTCTCCTAACCTTCACCTCTGCCCCCAACCCCAACCTGACCATATTTTTCTAAACCGTAAATCCCAGGCCGGCCCTAAATGAAAGGTGGGAGGTGATTTAGAGTTCAGCTTCCACCTTTCTGTTCGCCACTGCGGAATTTCAGAATTGTTTTTCAACGGCAGAATTGATCCGGTCTCGGGAATTAGTGCGGCGGATAAAAATAAGCTCTTTATTAAGCACTTTATTAAGCTTCAAATCTCGATAGTTAGCGCTCATCTTGCTGTCAAAAGCTTAAATGATGCTAATAACCACCTTTCCGGGCTTTTCTTCCCAGCGTTAGATAACATCAACGCTGCATTAGGAAAAACAGAAAAAGAAAATGAGCAGCCGTCAAAACAAGGGATGGAAATGTAATGGAATTTATAGATTTTCACACACATTCAAAGAGCTCAACACAAACATTTGGTCGTTCTCTGTCTGAAACGGTGGATTGTGTCATATTTAGGGTATTTTTTTAGGGTATTTCCAGGTTTCCAGCAAATTGGATGCCGTTTTTTGCGTCAACCGAAGATCGACAGAAACACACCGCAAGAGTTTCGCTCTCAAGCCGCGATTTATGTTTACAGAAAAGGTTGTGCACTCACATTTTGACGGAAACATAACTGCTTCCTGGATTACGCTCACTTGCAACAAGGTTTTTTTTTTTTCCTTCCCAGTCCAGGAAGTGTTTTTGTAGCACAGAGAAGTCGCTGGTTACGTGCAAAAACCTCCCAGAGGCTGAAGTCTTTGTGTCGGTGTGGCTGAAATGAGGGGGAATAATCTGTGCTGTGTGTAAATTTGTCGTAATAAACTTAAATCCAGACCCGGTGTTGAAATATGAGCGTAAAAAATGTGGAAAGTGGAAAACAAAGATTGTCGCTGACCGTGTGAACATTTGTGACATTTTGACACGTGAGAATATTTCTTTCAAAGCGAGTTATCGACTGATCCAGATTTATCGCGTGTGTGTTTTGAGGGGCGGTTGCAGCCGACAGCTGACATGCAGGCAGACACACAAACAGCTGATCAGGGCTGCAAACATGTCTGTGCACGTCAGGGACTTTCTTTTTTATTTGAATCTTTTTGTTTGTTTGTTTGCAAGGTTTAGGCGTGAAAAGTTCCCTACCAGTTGTGATGCAAATTGCAGCAGATGAAAAATGTCTGTTATCAGTTATTTTCATTTGGGTTCTGGAAAGGAATATTAAAAAAAAACAACGCGTTATCTATTTATTCATTTATTTATCTGTTTAGTTTTGGCTCCATGTTGCCTTTGATGATTGACGTCAGCCGTCTCCGGCCGCAGATCGGAATCCAATCAGGAAGTTTGTCTGTTTAACGGTCAGTGTTTTGTTTGTTTGGTAAAGATGTGGTATCAAACTTCCAGGCGAGCTGCTGTCACTTTGTTTTGAAGTGTCGGATGATGTCACAGCGACGGTCGCCGCCATCACGGACACGCAGACGCTCAATCGCTTTTTCCATTTTCCATTTTCACACACTGTGATTATTCTGTCACATTACCGTGATCTTTTACCTTCTGATGTTTGTTTGTTTGTGAGTGCAAATCTCTGCCATCACCTTCTCGGCCGTCCTCTGTCAGTCAGAAACAGCAGAACGACCTCATCTTCAAACCCAACATTTGTCTTTTTTTTGCGGGTAAAACAGTCGCAACTTTCGGCCACTTGATGTCGTTAAACGTCCCAGACTTTGCAGCGTTCGTGTCTGACCTCTGCGCGACCTGCCCTCGACTCAACTCTGACGCGCACTGTAAGAAGTCATTACTGAAATATTCGCTTCTTATCGACCCGCAGATGGCCACGCCCACTCCGAGGCTCGGGGGGGGGGGCAGTAATGAAAAAAGGCTTCACATCAGAGGAGGCCCAGGTTTGCTCTTTAGCAGAGAAATCCATCACAAACACTCTCACGGGGGCTTCCAAACACCTCCCACCCCCCCTTTTTTTTCCTCCCATCCACCCCTTTCCACTTCCATTCTTCTTTCACACGGACTTGTTATTCTGTCAGCTCCTCGTCCTGGTGTCCTCCTCCTCCTCCTCCTCCTCCTCCTCCTCCTCCTTCCTCTGCCCAGTGAGATCATGTAGGTACAGAACATTCATCTCGGAAATTGCTGCTTGGGCTCAAGTTTGAAGATTTGATGCATGTATGAAAGATATCGAGAAAAAAGTGTATTTTAGTTTGATTTGTGCGTGTGGAAGCAGTGTGCAAATACCCCCCGCCCCCCCCACACCCCCCCACCTCCGCCTGTGCAGCAATGTGTGTTTTTGTGTGTGAGAAAGTCCAGGGCCGGCCCGGTCCCCGTCCCTCCCTCTCATCACAGCAGTGTCTGTTTTTAATCTGCGCCGGTGATTTATGAAGGAGCCCCGGCCTGTGTATATCTCCTCACTTCCTTTCATTTCTCAAATGGTTTGTGCGCCGCGAGATGATAGATTTATCTACACACAACCCCTGCATGACTAATTAACTCTGAAATATCAGGGCCAGATGTGGAACTGAAAGACGGACCCCAGAGTGCTCTCCCCCCGCCGTCTCCATCCCGCTCTTTGGTTTTTCTAACTGTTGCATGTGATTTTTCTTCCTCGCTCTTCGTCCCCTCTCAACGCGCCGCCATAATTCTGCTGATAATACGACAGGCTGTTTGCAGCGAATGTGAATGCGGTCCTGACTGAAACAGCAAATTGACACCATTTGTAGTTTGTTTGAAGGCGAAACGAACGGAGCGGTCTTTTGTTTTATTATATATTTGTATTATTGTCGATCCTGGGCTCCCGCCAAACTCCAACAAAGTATATAAATCACCAGTTAAACAACAATACTTCACACGTAGCCACAAAATTGCTGGTTGAGAGCGTGAATGAAGACAAACTGGTCTTGCTGAGATTCCCTCTCAACTTTGGCCTGCAGCACTCAGTCAGAAGCACAGTCTTTGTCTTGTCTTCTGAAAAAAAAATACAAAAAAAATACAGGACTTGGCGTCGGAGTTTCCTTTTTCCTGTTAATCATTTCAGCTGTTAATCATTTTAGGCCGAGACACATCGCTGTGCTGCGCGTCAACCAAAGTCTTGGTGAGTTTGAGCAGAAATGGTGCTTGTCAACACAAAGGTCACTGCTGATTTGTCAAAGTTATTCCAGCGGATGGATATTGACGTGAACCGGAAGGGTAGAAATCACCAGTTAATCGTCCTGTACTGGGGGGCTGCAGCTGAGACCACACAAACTGGGACTTTGCCAAGACCACAAGGGACCAAGACCGAGAGCGTATCCACCGAAGAAAGATGATCGGAAAAACAGACCAGAAAGAGGGTTTTCTTTTTGTAATTTAGATACATTTGACAGCAACAAAAATAGCTTCTGCATTATTCTCATTGAAGCAGCACAATGCCAACAAATCAACAAATATATTTTGTTTATTCTCTTCAAAACAGGTCTTTTCCTCGGTTTGATTTGGTGATAGGCAGCTATTTCCACTCCACTCATTTCAAGCATTTGAGGCGTTTTTGTGTCACACCACGATCAGATGTGGATTTGTCAGGTGATTTCCAAGTTGACTGGAATCAGATGACGTTTGATAAGAAGGCAGGAGCCGCAACTTGGGGGGGGGGGGAAACAACCTAGCAATGATTGGAAGTGATTGGTTATTGGGCAAAGTAAGGTTGGGGTCTAAAACGCCTTTCAGTCCAAGACCAAGACCTTCAAAAAGTCCAATTTTGAGAATTGCTACAACACTGTGTCCTCGGCATTGTCGCTTTAGTTCCACTTTAAGTTTCCTCCTCTTTGCTTTTTTTTCCCCCTTCCTCTACCACGTTCTTATTTTTGCTCTGTGTCGAAAACGGCAGGCTAAGAATTGTGTAATGGATGTGCGAGGCGGGCGGGAGCTGATGGTTAAACCTCTTCCGGGCAGATCCACCTTAAGAAAGCCAGAAGGCCCCTCTGACTCGTTGACAGTTTGCCATGAGTGACGTGTGATCTGCACAAATTTCAGCACTAATAAATCTACCTGTCAGAGGAAGGAGACTTGAAAGGGCCGCAGCCCTGCGGCACAGCTTAGACGCAACCGCTGTTGATGAAATTCTGTAGGCTGGAGAATTACAGCTGTCAGGAAAAAACGCCTACATCACATCTGACGGCTCGCCTGGCTCCCTCTCTAACCTGTTCCCTGTCTCGCACGCCCTCCCTTTCTGCGCCTTCTATCCGCTCATTTCCTGCCTGTTATTGCTAATCCAAAATATGTGTGACATGAACTTTTAAAAACTAGCGTGGGAAATATTATCTCCCTAATGTGCGGCGCTCTCTTGTTTGTTCTTACTCGCAACAAGGCGCCCTCGGAAAAAGAGCAAATTTGGTGTCTCACGCAGCTGTTTTTCCTTTTTCTGTTACTTTCAGTGCGCCGAGTGGCTGCTCTCTTATTGCTTTGAAGTTGAGCTGGACTATAGCCAGTACGAGATATATTCACTGCTGGGCTTTGACGGCTATAAACATCAGCTCACCCATTCCATCATTTGAAGAGAGAAGCATAAACCAGCTGAGCGTGTTGCTGTATTTATGGGTAAACGAGTGGAAAAGCCATTGCTCTCTCTAATCTGTCATAAAGGGGATTTATGGGTGTGTTATGTGAGGACCTTGTTGAGGCCGCGTATTGACTCATCCCGTGCAGACAGACTCCATGAGGCATGCAGCTAGCAAAGTCCACATCAATGGACCCCATAGAGCGGCGCAGAGACTGTATCTGGACAGAGTGAAGACCCCAAATGCGATTTTCAGGCAGTAAATTAGAAAATAGGTCTTAAAAAATGAGAAAATAACAATATCACGAGGCAAATCACACAGCCGTCACCCCTCTTTAACCCCGCCGCCACCTCAGTGTTTCCCTTTGGCGCATCGCGGTGACCTCCGGCCCCTGGTTTAACTCCCAGCATGCCCCGGGGCCTGAGGTTCACGCCTGGGTCTAGACCAACAAACACAGTCAAAAGGTCACGGTTTCTTTATTCTTCTCTTAAGGTGTGTGTGTGTGTGTGTGTGTGTGTGTGTGTGAGTGTGAGGGAAAGAGAGCGTGTTGGGGCATTTTCATTCCTTGGACGATATATCAAGTTTGAAAATGCCCCCAAACGCAATGCTGGTAGAAAAAGGAGGGAAAAAATCCCTCACCAAGATAGATTTAAAAAAATATTTTTCTAGGTCAAATCTGCAGCAAGCGTGCTCATGTGGTCATTGGTTTTCCAAATGTCATTGATATATTTGGTTCGGTCCAACTGGAGAGCCTTTGGAGGAAGTGTCTTTGGTGTGAGGTAACACAGGAGCACCTGATTGGACATTAATACGACACCCGGAGAAAAAAAAAGGTCTGTTTCTGTGAGACATGGCACATCCGGATGAGATCTGGACTATTTTCTCATAATTCTTTAATGCAGCTCCAGAGAAATGTCCTTCCTCTTATGTCATTATGATTTAAAATATTAAAATTCTCCTTTTTCCTCTCCGTCATTACCGTCTCAGTGACCAGATTTGAGGCTCCTCTGTGTGTATTTTATCCTGGAACGTTTGCGCGGAGCAGCTGCGTGTTGATGTGGCGGAGTGATATCAGCAGCAGACTGACCGTGTGGAGTGGACTTCATATTTGCCCCGAGACGGACTGTTTGCATTCTTGTGTAAAAACCAATAAGAGGAGCCGACGCTCTCGCACGCTTTTCGGCAGTGCTCTCTGATTGGCTTGGGACAAATAACACACGTTTGGCATCTTATCCACTGATATATCAAGTCTGAAATTCCCCCCAAACTACATCTACAGACGCTGTGAAACACTTAAATTCCAGAAAAAGACTAAACGTACACTTTTCAGTCGACATCCAACCAGCTAATATCTGTGAGAGAGACAAATGTGGCGGCTGATTTTGTCACCCACATGATTTAGATTTATGATACATGATTCGATTTTGCATTTCGGGAAGCGATAACACAGTTTTTCCTGTTTCTGTTGTTGGTAAACAGAAACTAGTTCTTAAGGCAATAAGGCGACAGTATATCCGTCTGAAGACTAAGAGGAATAAACAGCCGTGTGTAAATCTTTCCGTCCAAACCACTTCCTTTTCCATTAAACCGAACATGTTCGCTGGTTTCTCTATTGTTCTATGACGGGATAAAGCAGATGTTTTTTCCGTGTCCGTTGTTCGTCAACAGTAAATATCTGTAAAGTTTCCTCTAGCGTTTGTTCGTGTCCCGCACGCTCAGCATAAGTCACGACACTGCTGCTTCCACAAAGGTGTTTTCTTTTGCCGGCAGAGAAATCCGACGTGGAAGCTAACTGACGCTAATGCCAACAAACGGTGTATCCGTCAAATTGAAGACTAAGCAGAATAAACAACCACATTTGTTTTAAATCTTTCCATCCAAACCGCATTCTCCACCAGATGATGGTAGCAAATTCCATTAAACCGAAATATGTTTACAGGCTCCTCTATTGTTCTCGCGTTTGGGAACAGCTGTAGTCTAATTGCGAGGCGTTGAAGGAAAACTCTTAAGACATAAACGGCAACTTAATCTGCGTCCCTCTGATCCTGCCGCCCCGTCTGTCAATCAAAGGAAAGGCCTGCAAAACAAGATAGGTGTAATTTAGCATGACAGCCCTCTGGCTGCAGCCGGGGTGAAGAGTTCACCCAGAGAAAGAGACACTGTATGTGTGAAAGAGACAAAGCCACGAGAATAGTTAGATTTACTTGTGGAGGACATTTATGTACGGTAGTGCAACTTAACTATAATCAAGGAGGCATCGGGAAGTTTGACAATTTGCAACACACAGGAGCGATTGTTCGGAGACTTGGGTGCAAAGAGGTCAAGTAACTGTAGCACAAGCACATCTATTCAAAGCCTTGAAAAATCAAGTGTGGCTATGCAACAAAACTTCTTTTATTGCGATCCCGGCCCATTACATTGAATCTACTGTCTCCTTTTCTGTGTACTGGCACTAAGAGAATGTCTTTTGACAAGGGTGAACAGGACTAAAGCGGAGTATGACCTCGAGCCGGGGCAGCACAGACATGACGGGGCGCTTGGGGCCCTGCAGGCAAACTGTGGCTCCATGACAGTCGACGGCTGCGAAGAAAGAACAGTGAAGCCGCAAAGAGGACGGGAGTGATAATGGATTCCCACATTAGGTACATCAAGGTCTGGCTAGAAATGGGATATGGCAGCAGCTTGGCACGGGAAGTAGAAAATCTGGTTTGAAGCGAGGCATGGACCGAGCCGGTGACTGTACACATGGTGGCAGGACCCTGGGGGCTTGTGCTGGGGATTTTTCAGACTTCCCCAGGTCACAGCTCGGAGTGGAAACACATGCTTTTAATGGCTCTCTCATCTCACACACTCGCACTGCAGCACAAGTGTCCACAATTTAGCATTGGTAACTCTGTAATTACGCTCCGTGAGGAAACAGAACCCTCAAAAAACGTTTCTGTGTGAGTGTCTGAGATGGAAATGCCCAATCCCCCCCCGTTTGCTTTGCTTTACTAGGCCCTTTTACCCACTCCACAGCCCCGTTTGGCGAATTCCTGCAGAGTTCATGGGTTTGACGGGATGGGAGCACGCAGGGTTGAAAGCCATAAATTACCTGAGAGGGACATGAAGACACCGCCAACCACGGGAGCTTTACTGGCAGCTTCAAACCAGCAGGAAGCCCCTTCACGAGGGGCTCGCTGTCCAGTCGGTCCGACCAGAGGAGGTCAGAAACTTTAACCCAAGGTAAACGGACAGAAGTAGAGGTTACATTGAGGTTTAGCGTCTAAGAAATGCAATGATATTGATATTAATGCTCAGAAATGGTAGAAAAACACAGATATTGGGTCTATCCCGGTGTGATAAGAAGCTTGTAGTTTTTTAGTAGAAGTTATCTTAAATATTCTCTTCACCAATGTTCTGCCAATACATTTGTTTTGCCCTATTTCCCAACAGAAAGCTCAACTTTAAACATCAACCATCATGTTTTTTACGCTCTCAAACCGTCCTTGAACATCATCTGACATTCTGACATGTCAATTACGATGCCGACTTTTCCCCCTGAATAATAACGGGGAGCTGAAATATCCGTTTGCCTCGCCTTACTCGGCCCTTTCTGGCCAACATATGTGCATTCAGGTACATCCCGAGTGGTGAAAGGCTCCACATCTGCTCGCTTGGCGCTGAGGCAGCACCTGCTGACTGGCTGTCAGGTCTCTCGGAGGCGCTCGCACCTTTGACCAGTGCAGAGAACCATAGTAAACTGAGTTAACTACTCCTTTGTCAAAGTGTCCCCTGCACCACTGAGTGATTTAATGCAGACACATAGTTTTTGTATGCTGTAATTTATTGGGATCTGCCCGGGAAAGCATGACAAGCGGATTAAAGGGGAGCAGCACAATACCTCCAAGAGCAGCGCTTTGTCTGACGCCGATGCTGAGGCAGCCACGAACGCGAAGGCTGAGTGAATTTTGAAAACTTCATTATTCAGGAATTATTTAATGTGACACCGTTCACTCCCTGGAGAACGTGTTCAATTGCTTCTGTCAACTAGAGGGTTTTGTGTTTTGGATTTAAGCCTTTGATTTTTAATGGCAATAACTCAGACAAAAGCCGCGGGCAGGTCGAGCTAAATGCTATCAGCGCTATATGGCAAATAGCATTAGCATGCAGATGCTGTAAAAGTATTATTTTTAATTTTATTGTAGCCTGTTAGCATGTTTACATTCAGTCTATTTACATTGAAGAAATTTGACTGAGATTTTTCACTTCCTGTTTCACATCGACTGTATATTTATGTGTTGAAAACACTCTGAGATAGGAGTGGTGTCTCTATATTTCTTTTTTTGGTCATTCTGGGACTTTTTGGGGGGACAACAACAAGCCACTTTCTCAGACAATGATCAACTCCCTTGGGCTTTTTTACTGTTGGCCTTGAAACCACAGAAGTGCTGAAATATGTGCAGTGTATGGCGGTTCATACTCACACACACACACACTCACACACACACACACTTCTACTCTGATCTCTGCACAGTTAAAGGGATAGATCGAATCTTTTAACATGAAGTTGTATGAGATCCTCACCATCAGCGTCGTTCGTTTGCAGAAAGTAGTTCCGTCTAGTTGCCGGGGTCACATGGATAAAGCGTTTAACTCCAAAAAACAATATGCGTTCAAAAGAGTAATACATTTGCATGAGTAATTCTTGGCCTCAAAGAAAGTTTCCCCTCACAAAATAGTATTTTCCGTCCCTTTGTATCACTGCGCGCACCTTTCCATCAGCTGAAGAAGGAAGGCGGCAGAAGGAGACCACTGCGACGTGAGAGAAGACGCTGATGATGGTGCGCGCAGTGATACGAAGGGAGGAATTGTGAGGTCTGACTTTTTTTGCAGCCAAGAATTCGTGATGCGAATGGATCACTCTTTTGAACACATATTTTTTTTGGAACAAATCGCTTTATTCTTGTGACCCCATCAAATAGACGGAACTACTTTCTGCAACACTGAAACCGCCCGGAACTCCGCTCAAGGGACTCAGTGGGGGAAAAGTCACTGCTGATGAAGGACAACGATAGTGAGGATCTCACACTTCATGCCAAATCTGAAATATCCCTTTGAAATGACATTAATACAGCAAAAACAATGTCATAGTCAGCCTTTTTTGTGTTTTGCATCACCTCCGCCCTTCCGCTGAGGTGTGAAAGGCCGGAAGACTCCTCCCAGGAGTTGACGGACAGGTCGTAGTCTCCAAATTGGAGCCTCGGGCCTCGGGGCATCTTCACTTTTCAGTTCAGGGTGTGACGATGAGGATCATCTGGCTCCAATCAGCCAAACAAGCGTGGATCAGCACCCGGAGACAGACAAGACAAGTTGGCGCAGACATGCCAAGGAGAGACGCCGGCGCTGCCATCAATTACCGTCTGCGTTACCCGACCTTATATTGCAGCAGATAAGGAGAATCTGAATTAATTACGCTGTGGAAACGTCTCCGGCGCTGCGTAGCTTAGCGCCTCTCACATGGCGGCGGTGCTGACAGAGAGATGCTGCTGTCCTCGCCGCCGAGCTCCTCTTCAAAGGTTATCAAACTAAAATTCCAAGGAGAGACGCGGAGGATGAAATAGATTTGAGCGGCTTTGATGAGAGAGGCTCGCAGTGAAAGGAGCTTTCAAAGCACAATGTGCTTCCTCGCTCCTGTTCTCCACTTTCCGTCCCCGCTTATCATTCTCCGAGAATCGCCAGATACCAACTCCGCCGCCATTAGACTCCGGCTCTGAGTTATGAACCCCAAAACGATGTTGTAGCAGATTTAATGTTTAATTCTGCATGCTTGTCTCTTTCCGTCTCGCCGTCTCTCCCCCCCCCTGTTTCTTCTCCCCCTCGCCGCTGCCTGGAAACATCTGCCACCAACGTTGTGCGTGCAGACCGAGGAGCAACACCAGCCGATGGCCTGCCAGCCTTTTAATATCAGGAATATGAGAGATGTGAGAAGTGATGAAAGGAGAAGGAAAATAAGTAAGATGTCATCTTTAATGTCAAACACCAAATGTGAGCTTTCATTATTTCCAACCCCCCCCCCCCCCCTTCCTTGTCTGGCTCCTAAGCAGAGCTGTAACATTAGCCGTGTAGCTCGGAGCGACACCCTGTCAGGTGGAGTTTAGAGACTCTGACACAATATCCAGTAACCCTTCGCCGGAGTGAGCGTGAGCCGGACAAAGACAGCGAGAGAGACAGACAGACACTGTGAGAGACACGTAACAGAGACGGGAGGGGGCTGGGGGGGGGCGGTGCCGTTGTCCCATGTTGTCTTCTTTGAACGTAATACACACGTGTTTTCATTACGCAATAATCAGGCATCGGCTTCGACGTTAAATCTAGGTTGTTTTTTTGGGTTTGTTTGTTTCAGTGGAAATTATTTAGAGTGTAGCTGCTCCTCGCGAACATAAAAAATGCCAATTTTACTGGTAATGGTTAAAGGTCTGAAACGGCATCCGTTAGTTGCCAGAATAGTTGCTCTGAGGGTCTAAAGTCTGCATTGCCAACTCCCAACAACCAATGGGGCACGAGCCTGAGATCTGTGTTAGCTTGTGGAGTTAGCTAACATCATGTAATGGTAAACATGGTGAAGCTACATCACTCCCGCCCACCATGAGAAACCTGAGCGTGGTTGCTCCTCTGAGTTTGGTGAAGAGCCATTGTTGGGGCGTCATGAAGCGTGACAGCAAACATTCACATAGACTTTGTCCGAACACAACCCATTACATGGTTCAAGTGACAACATCACGGAATTTGATAGTTGAGATTCTTCAAAGTCGTCTCCTTGTCGTATTCATTTTATTTGTTAACTCAAATCTCCATTGACTTCAAGTTATGCAAAAATGTCGGCAGGTTTATCCAAATAAACCTCTACGTAACTGTTTTTCTCTAGTTGCAACTTCAGCGCCAACCAGGTCGGTATGTTTTGGTGTCTCAACCAAAAGCAAATAGCATTTCAGCTTTTTTTAGAGTGGGTTTTTAAAGCCCAGCTTCACGACGCTGGGTCACGTAGATTGTGATTATGAGTTCATCCACCGTCCGCTGCAGAAACTCTCGTGCTCGGTCCCGCCCTGCGTGCGCTGCAGCTTTCTGAGGCCCATGTGAGGACGTACAGTTCCTCCATTTTAAAGGGACTGGAATGAAAGTTTGGCCACCATCTCTGTCCAGCTCTTTCTCTTCTGTACAAATACACTCTTCTCTTCCGTCACTTCACACACAGCTGAGCAGGTTTTCCTCTCAGTTGAGATATTACCCGCCCGCTCTTTGCTCTCCGTCTCTCGCTCCTTGTTTTCTGCTCATTTTGCTGCCTGTGCACAAACATGTCGGTTGTCTGCCTGCCTGGCAGCCAGCAGGTTTGAGGCCTATATTTAATCACCACAAGGCTTAACTCCCTCCGTCAGTGACGGCTCATTTGACGTGGCGGCCCTGGGCTCTCTCTTCGCAATTCTCTGCCAAATACAATAACTCCTCTCTTTCGTTACCCTGCTGTATTTTATAATTTCGCTATTTTTCAATGTCAGGGTCGGGCTTTTTGAAGAGTTTTTATTGAATTTCCTTCTGGACTCTGCTGCTGGGCTTTTTTTTTTTCTCCTTCTAGCCTTCACTATTACTTTGCCTTCTCACTGAAACCAATGCTTTGCATTTTTTCTTCATACTTCCTGTTCTTTCTCCTCCGTCAATTTCAAGACATAAAGAATATTACGGGATCATTTAACTAAGTTTAGTGCAATACAGTGTTAACAACAATTCCTCCAAAATAAAGCTTGTAATGAGCATGGAGAATGATCAGGCAGGACAACATCTATTGTTAGAGTCCAGCACAAATCACAGTCAGCATTGCAGTGATGTTTTGATTTTGGTGCAAAATCAGTTTGGGAAAATGTCTTGGTTTGGTTGAAAGATTAAGGGAGACTTTGTAGTCTGAGGAAAATAAAGACTCCTCTATGGGATATTTCGGAATTTGCAACTTGTTTTTGGAAACTATCAGATTTGACCCTTTTTTTCAGAGCCCGCTGTCATCCTGACCTGACCTCCTCCTCAAGAGGACCTAATTATTGGAAACGGTACTCGTCAAGTTTGCAGCCAAAGAATAATAAATGTTTTGTTTGCTTTTTTTCCCCCCTATAGTAATTTTCCATGATAAAAATCAAGTGACTCAAAAAGGTAACAAGGTAAATTTGATTTTACTTCTCTTTAGTGCCTTACGCCTCAGTTTCAGGAATGCCCATTAACTTCAGTGACTGATCTCTGATTCTTATACATATATATCTTATGAGAAGATGCCAAACGTGCCGAGATACAAATGCATTTGGATGTGATGGCTAAGACCGTATTCAGATGTGCTGCAGGAATCATCACATTCTTTTTGCGTTGTGCACCCGGATGTGACCTGGTCGATATAGAATAACAACCGACTCCAGTGACGCACTCGCAGATCGTGGCGTTTCAAACCATCATACCATTGATGTTACATGATGTCTGAAAACAGATTTAACATGAGCACATAGTGAATGATTTGCTTTATATGGAAAGCACCAAAACTGGATTTTTTGTCTTTTTTTGGAGAGTCAAGCAGACAGAAAGGGAGCTGTGGCTTTCCCCGTTTACTCCGTCCTCCGTGGTCAAACTCTCCAGAGTGTTTCCTCAAGAATGATCCAAAAAACAAGGTGTTCACAAAAGCATCCAGCGATGGCAGACGACCGAGAATGACTCCGTCAGGTCGGTCAGGACTTTCGACTGGAACTTTCGCGTGGTCTAATTTCCTCCCTTCCTCTCATCTTAATCACCGCAACATCTGGAAGGGTCTCCATGACTTCAATGTCAATATACGACTTTGCATCGATAATAAACGAAGAACCATTACCCAGAATTCAGTAATCCCGCCGCATATTCACTATCAAAGACTCTTGTTACCCATCTCTCTCCTCTGGGTGATATTGTCTCACTGTCCTCACTTACATATGTTCACAATTCTTAAGCATTATAAATCTTCGGCGGCGCTGTCGGGAGGGTCTTGAAAGCATTAAAATGCCTGTTGTTTGACCAAATGGAAAGAGAGTAGATTCAAACAATACTTCACTCTTCCTGTCTGAGGGTTCACAGAAGTTAATGCGTTTGGCAGTAGCAGATGCTGCTCTCCCTTCTGAGTTGTGCGAAAGAATGTCACCCAAGTCTAATCAAATTACGGCTGTTACAGCGCACGTCAAACCTTCACTTTAAATTCCCGTCGCTCGCCGCTGACGCTCCGTGCACTCTCCTGCTCCCCTTCTGATCCTTCTTGTTGTGATAAAACGGAGATAAGATCTCGACGAGCGGCGTGTAGGGGTGGGCGCGCTGCTTAATAACAGCGGCCGCAGATCATATGGTTAAAATCAGCGTGTGGAAAGAAAAGCTTGTCTGCGCGCGCTCGTGCGTGCGTGCGTGTGTGTGTGTGTGTGTGTGTGCACGTCAGCTCTTGTGACCTCTTAATATCACATCACATGTCTGATCTTATTCTTGTCTGCCATCTGAACTCCTGTCATGTGCTCCTTTTGCCAATCTGTCACACTTAATCTGAGCGGAAAGAAAAACTTAAGAGGAGAGCCTCCAGTGCCCCGGGAACGCTTGGGGTTGGGGA
>CAESWR010000031.1:294626-310518 GCA_903171835.1 Mullus surmuletus | reverse complement strand
AATTACTATTGATCTCTTTGTTGTGTATTGTGTGTGTACTCTTTGTTGGCTGTATGGTCCGAATGGGTTGGAAACCAATTTTCTTCCTGGGATTAATATAGTTTTTTCTACTCTCATATTAATTCAATATTGTACTTCTGTTTAACTTTTCTGCTCACCGTTTTTGACTCATTACCTAAAAACAACCTGGCTTGCAAAATCATTGGATGTCAAACTCTCTTTTATCTACATTTGTGTTTATGTTCCATCGCATTCTCTTCGTTTTTTCCCACAGATTTCACATCCCATACAAATCTCGGTTCCCTCAAACAAGTTATTTTCGGGATTGTCATTGTACTCACCAGACTGCGACTCATTTTCCGGAACTGTTAGCCAACCGGGACTGATAAAGCCTTTAACGATTTCAGTGAAGTGCCAGCGCTGGGAGTCGCAGCTCCTTAATACCTTATGTACTCTCCACACTGGCTGATGTGCCAGAGGCAACACCCTCATTTGTCACTGTGTCAGAAAGATGGCTGCTCCTCTGATGCTGGTGGGGGATTTAAAAAAAAGATGGTTAGTCGGAGCAGCGGGGAAACAAACAGAGCCTCTGTTTCCGGGGATGAACGGCAGAAGCGGCTTTGATTCAGCCGCAGCTCAGAAGTTTGGCAGAATTCAGATTCACAAGATCAGAGGTCAAGGCAAGGATACATGGTGGGTAGTTCGGTCGGTGAGGTCGACAGTGTAATGAGGTGGAATGCGAGCGTCCACAATTGGCTTTTGTCTCTTTGTTCGCACACAGAACAGAAGAGGCGGTGGCATCTTGTATTTGTGAGTCTATGTTCCCGTTTCTGTGAATGTAATTTTTCAATAAGGAGATTATTGTCAGGACAGGCAAAAAAAAGAATCAGTGAAGGAACAATTTGAATAGTCAAATGGGAGACGCACACGCCGCACAGCCCTCTCCTGTTGTATCTTGCCTCCCCCCCCCCCTCCCATCATCGCCTCTCCTCCTGCCAAATCATTTCCACCAAATCCGTTTTGATACGACATCACAGCACCCCGCAAAGTGAAGATAATCCTTGACATTTTTATCATTCACCCCCCTTTTATTTAGTCTGCACCGCTCTGCTTCCCTGTCTTGTTTGCTGATAAAATCTGCCAGCCGATGCAAGCCTTGGCGGATCACACATCAAAAAGGGCCATTTCTCCCCGAAGGGTGACAAAGTGTCAAAATAATATTCCTCTGTATGCTCTGGGTGGCAGCCTAATTTAAAAACTTCATTTGATGATTGTGGCCATTTACATGTTCCTGGCACGTCTGCAAGTCTTCAGACTTACCATTCGACAACAAAAAGAGAATAATAATCAGAAAGATGAATTTTCCCTCCCCAGTGATGTGGACAAACATGAAAGCAGTCTGAAAGCAACCTGGATTACACACTTGTTGGGATCAATGATGAACTGCCAAGTAAATATACTGTATATATTTATAGATAATAGAAACAATTTGAAAATGAAAATGAAAGAGCCTCCTTAGAAATGTATTCAAAAATGTTGTGAATATGAATAATTATATTAATTGGTAGTTAATTGTAAAATAGCAACGAATTATTGGATTAATTCAAGTTTATTTCGATTGAAATAAACAGTTAAAAGAATCTGTTAGTTTCTCTTTTAGAAAAAGAAATTCAGAAAGTCAGAAATTGGATTCACAGCACATTTACACCGCAAAATTTGTACAGCATGTCCTGTGTCTGTTGATTTTTACATCCATGAATCCATCTCCAGCTTCCTGTTCCAATGACACGGTCTTCATGGCAAAACAGAATTAAGAAGATAAAAGTAAAAAGAAAATAAAGCCACACCCGCACATTCTTTTCCAATCATTCTGAGTAGTTTATTAGTTCAAAACTTGACTTTTTTTTGGCGTATTTTTATCTCGAACATACATAATGTTCCATGTTCCCTTTTTATTTTTCTTCCCTGAAAGTAGTGTATAAGTTGATGAATTGTAATTGGTCGGACATTCCTCTCTTTGTGCTACGCAGTGTCGAGCATATAGAAAACATGTGACTTATGTCGCACTGCAGTGACCCTCCGAAACATGCGAGATTTACAGCACTAATTACTCAACCTTCAATGAAATATACAGCACATGTGTGTCAGAAGATAGACTGCGACAGTGCGAGCTGACAGAGAAAAGACAGATTAAAAGGCGGGGGGGGGGGGAGTGGGGGGGGAAAAAGCCACATATCTGGCCAAAAATCCACTCAGCGCCGCAGTTATGACATGAGCTCTGACTTTATGATTAATCGCATCTGTCCATGTTAATACAGAAAAGTCCCTTTGTTTTACAAAATATCACAGTTTTTGCCTGTGGTCACTGTTTTTCAAACATTCGGGGCTTTCCTGTAATAAGGAAAATTTTTCCCAACTGGTTCAGTGGAATGAGCGACCCCGGCCAGGCCATGGTTTTGATTTTAACAGCAGCAAGCGCAAACACTATAAATTTACAGTCACAAGAGAGAGTTTTTAATAGGCACTCAACTTTGCAAAGGCAATAACTCTCTCCGTCTTACTCTCTCTGAAATGCTCCCAGTGTTTTCTGAGGTAGCTGAGGCAGCTGGTTGTGCTCAGCACCGGCTCTGACAGGGTGCTTTGAAATACCAATCACTGAGTTTATACAACAGGGAGGACTCGTAAATGTGTCGAGCGGGGAAATATACAATGCCATACTTCAATTTTTTTTCTGGTAAAGAAGGAGAGTTATGGTCTCAGCAGTGTGTACATCATACAGGTGATATAATATACGCTCAGACTGGTTCTGAATCCCATTTGTCATAACGACAGTCAAGGAAAGTGCTTTTTGTTCTCTTATCCTCGTGACAATACCTCGTAACCTGGCAGAACCACCCACATTTATACACAAACACGCGTACGTTTGCGTGGATGCACGAGACACGGCAAACCTGCAAAGTCTGGCAGCGGCTGAGAATGATTTACAGCTCTTTTAGACAGGAAGTGACTGGAAACCCTGCACTTTAATCTTAGTATCAGATGTGTCAGGCCAATTATTTCTAGGCAGAAGTTGCAGATTTTCTCCCCTGAAGCTGTGGCTAGCGTGCCCCTTTTTGTCATCATTCTTTGGTTTTGCTTGGAGCTGCAGCCTGGCAGCTTTCTGACGTTACACGAGTCGTTTGTTGGCTTTTGCTGCTGACTCACAGAATCCTAAATGTCACAAAATAATGTACCGACTCGCGGGCATTGATGCTAGCAGTCCATATGATGTAGCTGTTTGGTCCCTAACTCGAGATAAACACTGACTTTATGAAGCAAACCCATTACGAAGTGCCTTAACAGGCTTTATTAACGGACAGCAGGGTGTGGAAACCTATGGGAAAATGAGCGAACTTCCCCCCTGATTTACAGCCTCACTAAGTGCTTTGTTAACAATATTAAGGTCTTGATAGTGAGTCTCCTTCAGCAGCATTTCATAAATTATCATGCCATTTCATGAAAACTGGATGATAAATTAGAGTGTAATTTACAGTGAGGCTGCTTGGTGAAAAAAAAAAAAGAAGTGAAAACAGACACAAGCATCTACAGCTCTGCTATAGTACATTTCATAAAGTGCCTGTGTGGTTATAGCCTACCCAGAAATCCCATTTAAAGGCCATGTGTTTGTCGGATCTTTTTACCAGATGTGTCTCTGAGCCGAGGTTATCAATACCCAGAGAGGAGGAAGAGGAAGAGAGAAAAAAAGAAAAAAGCAGAGCCAACATCCCATAGATCTGAGTAACGGAGCGAGTGGGAGTAAAACAGCAGGACATCAGCAGTGGAAAAATAGTAATCCATACTTCAAAGATATCAGGAGTAATCTGTATTTATGATTCTGTGGAAATTCGTGACATTATCTCACCCTCTAAAGTTCCGCCTGCATCCGAAGCTGCAGGGGAAACTGTCCTACTTCAGAAGAAATCTGAGGTCAGCACTGAAAATATTTCACGGCGTGTCAGGCCGCTCCGCACATGGTGAATAATGTTCAACATGACACCGTAATGCTTGTTCAGGTGAAAAACGGTTCCCTCCGCAACTTTCTGGGGCAGCGGTAATAATATTCCATCCAAGGTGGGGGCGCGCATGAAATATGGCGCTACTTCACATTCATGTATTCATCCCGGAGAGATAAATTAGACCCCAGACATTTCAATCTAACTTCCTAAATAGAGCACTTTGTCATCACAAACTCAAATGTCTGCCGGGTGATCAGTGGAATAATTCATGACCCTTTATATATTGCGCATTAGGAGCGTTGCAGCGCTTGACGTGGCGACACACAATCTCCGGAATTAGCCGTAAAACAGAGTGTAAATAATCACCGGCGGGGGGGGAAAAAACTGCTTGGATTTGAAATAATTCCTCACCTTCTCCTCGGAGTTTCCGCCGCCGCCCGGATGCCACGCGGGCTCCGTCCTTTATCTTGATTCCTGCAGTCAAATATCAAGCGTCAAGTCGTTCGGATCGGCGCAGGCGTGCGAGGGTGGTTTGTTTGAAGTGACACGGCTGATAGGCGCTGGTTTACTCGCACAATAATGGCCTTTTAATTGCCCCCCCCCCCCCCCGCCCCCCCCCTCCTGCATGCTTTGTAAGATCAAAGCCTGACAAGTGCTTTGACAACACGGCATTCTCTCGCCCCTCGGTGAGTGACAGGCGCAGTGCGGCCGCCCGCGCCCTCTCAGCTTCCCTCAGCGGCACAACCAGCTGGAAACCGGACACCTTTGCCCCGAGGGACGTACTGTACGCCGCGTCCAAAAGACTCTGAAATCCAAGAAAACGCTAACTTCCTGCAGGGCAGTTTGATTCCGCTTGGCCTCGCGTCAGGCAGGCGCAGCGGCGCGCACGCTCCCGCTCTGATTTATTTGCAAAGACAGAACCACAAATAAAGAAAGCAATCTCATTTACCACCTTCCAGTGTTGCCACCGTCTGTTAAAACCACAAGTCAAGTGTTATGACAGACTTTGTCTGCTCTGCTGGCAAGTCTTGAGGGAGAGCAGAGGAGGCGTGTGGTGTGTGCTGAGCGATGACAGATGTGGGACGATCGCTGAAATGCGTCTCTCGCTCTGCTCTCGGTGTGTTTTTGGGCTGCTGCTGACCGGTGATTATGTGGCTCCGCGCACGCAGAGCGGAGGCCGTGTTTGTTGTAAGGCGCGTTTGGCTTTCTAAATGGCGCGTGGACTCGTTCCTGACATTTATGAATGAGGGCCGTGCCGAGGGTTAAATAAATAAAGCCATCAAAGTGGGGAGCAGAATCGCTCGCTGCCTCCTTTCCTCGCAATCTTTCCATTTTTCCTCTCCGAGCTGCTCTGTTTGAATAAGCCACGGGGTTTTCTATCAAAGTAACTTATTGAACGGGGGGAATCAATGCGTGACATAGATCCCGGACCAGAGCCGTGTAACAGCTAACGGCTTCTTCTTTGATTTTATAGACAGGTGGAGGATTAATGGGGATCCGCTATGAAAGCAATTGACTTCTGTGTTGCCCTCTCCCTCATTATTAATACACCGAATCCACTCAGAATACAAAATGGCTCTAAGGGGACACGTTTACCCTGAAAGACAATTGTCCGCACGGCTTCTCAGAAAGTTCTGTCTGTTCATACTTGTGCGAATGTGTGCAGCTCACACTGCTTCTTTAGCCTAAACCCCTCTTTTTTTGTTTCCATCTCACCCAACGCGTCTTTTCGGGTCAAAACAGCTGCGTAGTTTCCCTGCTTTTCTGCCCTTGTTGTCGTCCCCTGAGCAGGTTTGCTTTGATCGAGACCTCAATAAACCCATTGTGCGCTTCCTCTCCTCAGCAACGTAAAAGTCCCTCAATCATCAGGTAGAAGAAACACTCTTTGATCGGCAAAGGCTATAAAATCACATTTAGAGCCAAAGGCTGGGGGTTCTCACAGGTCCTGAGGGCGACCTGAAGGAAACACCAGGGCCGTGCTGACGGACCAAAGCAGGAAAAGGAGAGTGAGCCGGATCATTGGTGTGGTGACCCAGATCCGGAGGGAGAATACTCATGGAATGGAGTCATTTGTAACATGGGTGTTTACGCCTGAGTCTTTCCTGCCTTGACAAGACCGAATGGCGGACAGTCGAGATCACCAAAGTCCATGGTTTGTCAGAGTCCAACCACAACATGTTACTTTTAAAGAGGCTTATACTTGTTTAATGTAGGGTATTTTACCACAAGATGCATATCAGACCAAGACAAAGGGCCAGACCTCTTCATTTGCTTTAAGTTGTGCTTTAGCATTAGTAGCTGGTTAGGGCTGGGTGTTGTTTAACATTTTTCGATACCAGTACCCTTAAAACGATAGTTATACCAACTGAGTACTTTTATTTACTTCATTCAATATTAATCATGCAAATGGAAAGCAATCAGTTGTGCAAATGTCACCCCTCCTCCCCATTCAAAATATCTGTGCACGAACACATTTTGAAAGTGCTCAAATTACACTTGTGGTGATTCGCTGCAAGTCTTTTTTTTTCTAAATCTGGGTACAAAAACAACCGATTGCATGTATTGTTTGACAGGCGCAGTTTCGATACTACTTGGTACTACGTTGTTTCGGACAACCTGAAAGGTATCAAGTACTGATACCCAGCCCTACAGCTGGTAGGGGTCTCCATGCCAAACTAGAGTTGTCCCGCTGCTTTTATCTCTATTTATTTAAGACTGGTTTGGAAATGGACATTTTCTTGGTTGGAACAGACTTTGGAGACTCTCTGTATACTGAACAAAGAGCATTTGCTGGCATGCTAGCATTTGTCCGGTTCAATCACGCCCCATGTTTTCTCACCAACATGCACTAACTCGAACGCCCGCCCGAGCCGGCTACCAAAACACAGAGCAGAAAAGCTTGGATATCAACAAACAAAGGGGGAGTTTGTCATACAAACTAGTCATACAAAGATGACCCATATTTGATGTTGACAGCAGCATTAAGCTGATTAAAGGGGGGAAAAAATAAATCAAAAAGCTGTGGTGGCCAGTGATCGTTCTATCAAAGGGGCTTCAAACGCGGTCCCACCCGTGGGTGGTGCAAAAAGTATATTTGTATACTCAAGTGGGAAGCATGTGTGGGATGGCATAGTGGTCTTTTGTTGAGCGTGTAATGTTTACATCTGTGGCAGGCAGCAGTTTAGTGCTAATACTTTCCCACTCATATTGACCTTTGGCCTCAAAACTTCCTGCCTCAAGTCAAACAATGATCAGGATTTCCTCTCTCGGTAAAAAAAACCACAACAATATTAGTCTTACGCTCTCAGTAAATACATGTCACAACTTCATGACGTCGTTTTCTGAAGTAATTTATATGCGCTTTTCAAAGAGGTTTCAGTTATAATCAGATTTCTGTCCGGAAAAATGTGCGAAGCGCGGCCGATTAGCATCTGTGCAAGTGTTTCAAAGAGAGGGGAGATCAATGGTGAATGATTGCCGAGCTACTGTGTGGGACGGAGCCCACAGGGAGCGATGGAAAGGTTTGTTTAGCACCTCCAGGCACATGCATTTACGATCAATTTCCCGGCATCACTCGAGAGAAGGTCCAGCCCAACCCTGAAGCCCCGGGAGGCTGAAAGTAAACAGTAAATTTGCAGAAAACGGTCGTTTTCGGGTAAAATGTCATCAAATTCTGCTCAAGCGCCACAGGCCTGAAATAATGCAAAGATCGTTTCATTTCAGTCAGGCGTTTTAATGATCAATCAGGAGTTCACTTTATCTACTTGAGCTCGACCACCTAAGCACATCAATAAAAAATTCCATTCTTATGTGAAATCAGTGTAATAAACGGCATAAAAAAGGTACTTCCAAGGTAATCAAACTAATTTCTTGCTGTAGATGTGTCAGAGCCGTGGATCCGAGCAGCATTCCCGTTGAAAATGTAATAAACGGCTTCTTTTAACGCGACTAGATGCGTGACACGATGTTAGCATGCGTGGTTATGTTGATGAAGCATGAACAGCATCTGGGCTGTTTTGAGGGAAGCGTGAGGAGCACACATGATACCCAGCTTTGCAATAAACAATACGAGCATTCAATCAAACCAGGTCTGCTTCGTTAGCGGGCCGGCGCGGCTGAAGCGCTTCATTGTCGAGCAGACTGTGGACAAGGGAACTGTTCAGAGCTCCTGGATGTGCTTGTTGAAGCTCGATCTTTGTGCGTCGCATTATGTGAATCTGTTTGCAGTCGACACTTGTTGGTCCAAAACCATGTAGATTCGAGGCTTGTAAGATTAAAATGGTTTGCATTGACTGTGCCTTGTAAGTGAGATTTTCTCCCAATGCAACAGGTAGAAATCAAATCTCACAGGTTCTGAGGGCGACCTGAAGGAAACACCAAAGCAGGAAAAGGAGAGTGAGCCGGATCATTGGTGTGGTGACTGTGACCCGGAGAGAGAATACTCATGGAATGGAGTCATTTGTAACATGGGTGTTTGCCTTGACAAGTCCAAATGGCGGAGTAAAGGTCTGACCTGTTCTTGGCAATGAGACAGTCGAGATCACCAAAGTTCAAGAGCTTTGCTAAGAGGTTTGAATGTGACCATGGTTTGTCAGAGTCGGACCGACCACAACGTGTTACTTTTGAAGGGGCTGATGCTTTTTTTGTAGGACCACAAGATGCATATCAGACCAAGACAAAGGGGAAGACCTCTCCACTTGCTTTAAGTTGTACTTTAGCATTAGCAGATGGTAGCGCTCTCCATGCCAAACTAGTGCCGACTCTGCTTCTGTCGCTATTTATTAGAAAGTGGTTTGGAAATGGAACGTGTTTGTTGGTTGGAACAGACTTTAGAGAGTTTCTGTCAACTGAACCCAAAACATTTCCTTGTTGACAACGGCACAGCGAAAATCACCGTAGTTCAAGAGCTTTGCTAAGAGGTTTGAATGTGACTATGCTTTGTCAGAGTTGGACGTTGCTGTTGAGTTAAAATTATATTTTACTTATGTATCTTATTTGTGTTTGCACATGAGTAGAAACCTCAGCCGATCTGGCCTGCGCTATCAGGACATCGTAGTGATGCAGGTCCCGAGAGTCAGAACTGAACTGGGCAAAAAGGCTTTTACAATTTCTGCACCGTCTACCTGGAATGATGTGCAGGAGTTACACATCTTGTAACTTCGGTGGAATTCAAGACAGTGATAATTAATTATGTCAGGACAGAGAAAGATCATCATGTAATCCTACTCTTGCTTTCTGTAGTGTGTGACCGTATGTTATTTGTTGTTTGTATGTTTGCTGAAACCACTGTTTTTTTGTGCTGCCGTCTTGGTCAGGTCAAACTGGAAAAATAGGTTTTAAATCTCAGTTAGTTTTTTTCTTTTTTTACCTGGATATAAGGGTATTAATTGATTGGATTGATAGAGTCTATGTAGAATATTCTACCACTAGGTTTTGCCATACAGTAAACACCAGCTTTTCAGCCCAAACAAAGGGGCAGACCTCTCTATTCACTCTGAGTTTAATTTAGCTTTAGCATTAGCAGCTGACAGCCTCTCCGTGCCAAACTATTGTTGACTCCTTGCTTCTGTCTCTCTTTATTAGAAAGTGGTGAGAGTCTCTGTCGCGGAGCTCGCAATGCTAGCACCCACTCCTCACTGGGTCACGCCCTACACTCAGTCCATTGAGTGTAGGGCGTTCCATTTTTCCATGGAAGTCGGAATTTCTGAGTTCCGAGCTGGAACTTTCGACAGGAACGCCCCCCAAAATCGGAATTCCTACTCGGAAAGTGGGAGAATCCTCACTTTGCCCGAGTTTCCTCACTCCTCTGTTGTTGTGTTTATGTTGCACTTCTGATTAGTTTTTGTTGCACTAAATCGGTTGTAAGGATAGTGTTTTTCGACATCTATTCCTGGAAATGCTGTTGTAATTTTAGGTTTTCACGTGTTATGTGGGAAATATAAGGCATGTAACTGGAACACAGATAACTCAGGTGTGACATCATTCCCAGCTCCGACTTCCGAGGTAAATGGAACGCGGCATAGATACGGTATGAGGGGAGGGGCTCGCATGCACCAACGTGGAAGTGCAGCCCTTTATAGTGGTTTAATGCTGAATTTAGGAATAAAACACTGCATAGAGCGCATTTAATTTGAACACAAAAAAAGCAAATATATTACCTTAAAATCAGTTACATAGAGAACTGCTGGTGCTTCAACCTTCTTATTTTTGCGCACATGGTCGCCAGCAGACAGCTTGCGAGTTATTGGAATCACTCCTCAACTAAAAGCCAAATCTTAAGGGGTGTGAAAAAGCCTCTTCGATGTCAAATGAATTTTTTTTAAGCGAACAGCGTTGTACAGTGTGACTGAAGGCTGACGTCCTCTGGCAGCCTGATCGCTCTGCATCTTTCCACCCACAGGACGTGCATCTGTTCTGCCGGGGAGTGTGTGTTGTTGCGTGTGTGTGCGTGTATATGAAAGAGCTGAGAACAACTTTGATCTAGATATTTGAGGCTAAACTATAAATTCATCATAAAAATTGAAAAAAATATTCCAGGCATTTACAAAAGCCTGTGTGTTAGTGCTGAAACTTTGTGAATGAGGATGGCAGATGTTTAACGGCCTCTAACGAAGTTAAAATATCCCGCTTCATACTTGTCAGAGCTTTCGTGCAGTGTATTTAGATTTTTCGTGCGTTCCTCTGATGTCCGCTGAGAGTAAGAACTCTGAGAATTTAACACGGTTTAGCAATTTAAGTTTGGAGGCCGATATTTTTAGGCTTTACATAACCGGAACATGAGCGTGATAGAAAGCGCAGTGTTTGTCTCGACCTCATATGCATATGAGGAACATCTCGTTAGAAATGCAAAAGTAATATATATATATTTTCATGAATTTTAACTTTATTACACTGTACTATAAACTATGAATAAGTTTATCCTTGCTGGTTTGCACAAAGCCCATTTTTTGATAGATTTGATTTTTATTTTGATTTGTTTCCTGATTTTTAATGCAAAATAAGTCGGCGGCCTCTTCTTTTACAGTGTCAGATGGCGGCCGAGTTTTTCCACAAACTCGATGATGGACTTTCAACTGAATTGGCGCCGCTGCACACAGCTGGTTTAACTGCAATGCATTGTTTACAGCTGGAAATGATGCTCATTTCTGTGTCGAGCATCGACATGGTCGGCGAGAGGTCAGGCGGTGTTTATCTCTGCACTGTCACACTTTTCACTCCGTTTTTTATAGTGGAAACAGCATTTATGGACGTCCTACTGGGGGAAGACTTAGAACCGCTTTGCATCCACCTCTCGCCCATTGTTTTGCCATGTGTGCCGCCGCTTTGATTATGTTTTTAAGATGCAGGGGGGGGGGGAACGGAAACCCGTCTCAAATTAAGCAACAACAGGAAGCGGTGATCACTCACGGTCGGTGCGCCGCCGCTTGTTAATGGCCAACTTCGAGCCGAGTCATGAGGAGTTCTAGAGAAGAGGCCTATTGTTTACAGTGGCCTCTCTCTCTCTCCCTCCTTTTGTTTCGGGCTCTCTCTCTCTCCCCGCATTGGCCTTTTAGCGAGTGTTGCTTCCCACCCTGAGGGGCATCCACACCTGGACGCTGAGGCCAGACGTAAGGATGAGCTTTATTTACGGTGGCTGCAAATACACGGCAAACACAGAAACGCTGCAAAAGAGAAACGTTGCAAATTCACAAAACAAAAGGGAAGTGCACTCGGCCATTAGAGGCCTCTTTAAACACACCAGCAGGATATATTTTCTCCATATTAATTAAGACGTAGATCGGAAATGTTTGTAACCCCCTGGTGGTTTATATTGAGCTATTTTGTATTACTGAATAAAGTTTGAAGAAAAAAAAACAACAACAAATGTTTGTAGAGCGCTGTGTAAGATGAACTTGTTTTTGTTAATAAAGTTTTTTTAATGAAATAATGCTGTTAAAGATTACGGCCAAGTGTTTCAAAACGACCTAAGGGAAAATGTACATTTTTATTCCACTTCTTTCCAAGTCTTAATGAATATATAGAAAAAACATCCCGCTTGTGTGTTAAAAGAGGGGCCGCAGGATTGGTCCATCCCTCAGTTTGGTGCCCCCTAGTGGCCTGGCGCACTTCCGTTTTGCTTCGTGAATTTGCATCTCTTCTCTCTAGCAGAGTTTCTGTGTTTTGCAGCCCTCGAACACCGTATTTATTACCGAAAGTTGCAGTCTATTTCATGGCCTACCCAGGTTTTGGAATTAATGGCTTCTCAGTAATTATTTAATCATTATCATTTCACAAACACGGCTTAATGTGGAGCAGAGATGCCGTAAAAAACAATTTTAGGAACCATTAATCTGCCAACGACATCTGCTGCTCCCGACACTAAAGTCCGTATTTCAGCACGACTACGCAAGTAAATGAAACACGTTGAGGCGCCCGACCTCCGCGTTGCAAAGGTGAAACGCGACGCTCAAAGCTGTTCGCGCTCCCAAATCGCCGCATCCGTGGAAAATCGGCGGAAAGATTCCACACATGCCTGCTTATCGGCGACCTTTTTTTCTCCCCCCCCCGTCCCCGTCCCCCCCGTCTTTGTGACCGCGCTCCGGGATGACACGTACTTTCTACTGAGCTGTTCCTCGCCAGATTTAATCTCCTCAACATTTCACACAAATAAAACGCTGTTAGATTCCCATCTGACCCAGAAGCTTCACAGACGGATCCGCGTAAGGAGAGAAGCCCCGTTTTGTTCGACACACCTGCAAAGGATACCGTTTTTTTAAATCCTTTTTTCTAATGTGTTTGCATCTCAACAGTACAGCGGAACCAGGACGCGGCAAATCTTCTCCCCCTTCTGTTTGTTTTTTCACTGCCGTCTGCTCACACACCGTCTGCTCAGACTGTGACCTTGTTTCCCGACGAGATGGCGCTCGCACTCGCTGCCTCTTATCACAATCGGGACATTGATGGATGGCCGTAAGTAGCGGTTGTGCTGTTGAGGTCAAGAGGTCAAGGCGACAGCTACTTTAACCAAATGTTTTCTTTTCAAACGGTCGGCTAATCTTGTTTCCACGTGGTTAGACCGGGCCGGTCATTGATGAGACGTTAGCAAGAAAAAGGAAAAAAATCGTCTACACGTTGGTTAAAATTATTCAAATAGGTATTAATACATTACCCTTTTTTATATGTATATTTGTACCATTACTTTTGAGGATTAAGAAGACCCTCCCCCTGGCAAGATATGTACAAATTTCCGTCAGCTAATTCACATTATGCAGCCTTTTGCCCACAGGTTATGAGGGATTAGGAATGATTTCGCACTCAATTGAGGCTGCAAAGGATTCAGAGAATCAAAGCCCCTCAGACTCAGACTATTTTGGGCTGCTCCTAATAGTTCTTGTCAGCCGTAATTTTTAAGTACTTTAACCAATTCATTGTATAATTAGGTTAACAAAATTAGCTCATTGCAAAGTCAGTCAGCAGGCGGTAATGCAATAAAGTTATTAACATTCCAGATTTATAGAACCATTAATATGGAAGCGATCCGTCTTCATCGCGTTTCTCTTCCCCCGGTAGAAAAGCCATAAATGAAGAAAAGAAATTTGACTCGGGACGTGACGACTCGGTGACATTGTTGATATTTTCTGTTGTGTTGACATTCGCTCGGGAGAAAAAAACCCAACAAAAAACCCAGAGGACAAATCATCTGCCACTCCACGTCTCAGCGTTAAAGAGAAACCTGGAAGTTTATTGACGGGTTAAAAGAAAATATCTGATGACGGGTTTTGCTGTCTGACAAGCTGTCATGATGGAAAACCCATGCAGACACACGCGCGGGGGGCTTGTTGTGTTAAACCTGTGACATAGGTGTGTTTGCGGTGCACAAAGATCGCGCAAAACAGCAACAAAAAGTAGGTCGAACCATTCAACGTACATGAGGAGGAATAACGCTTCATTTCAGCGCCGGGTTATTGTTCCAGGAGCCGCTTCCAGCAGTGTTTGTTTGGGCCTGAGCTCCGTCAGTCGGGCCGTATCTGACCAAAACATGTCACTTTGCCTCTTAGAAAACTCCTGATAGCATCACCGAGGTTTAACTCCACGTCCGGGTCAGGCGGAGCCGCCGCGACGCTCGGCTCTGCTGAAAAGGAGCAGCTGCGGCGGTTCAGCGCCGCGCTCTGCATGTACTCATAGTTGTTGACAGCAAAGTGAAGGATGACTCATGTGACCGTTTTTCCCCGCTCGCTAGACCGCTGACTTTTGCTCTACGCTCCATTACGCTCACAAAAGAGCGTTTTAGTTGAGTTTCAGTGCCGAGTTTAGGCTGGTATATAAACATTCCTCTCTGTGAGGCTGTTTGTGAAGGTTCACGCTGATTGATCGATGTATCCTGACTGAACTTAGCTTTCCGCCCAACATCTCAGCAGAGCTTATTGAAGGGAATCAGATGATGCCATTTTCATACACAAATTTATATTTCTTATTATGGACATATGTGAAATATGAGCACTCTGAGGAGTATTTTTTTGGTTCCATGCTTGTTTATGTGCTCCTTTTTTTATTTGAATGATCCTGATTCTGAAATGTAACCATCATAGTTCCCACACATTTATTATGATGCATTTTACACTCATTATTTGCTCCAATAATATCTGGCGGGAGGAAAAATAGCTTGTTTGTAGCATTTCTGGGTGAAAATTGAACATTTTTGTTTATGATAGACCTGCTGATTTCTATAATGACTCTATTCCACGACGTACTTTACTTCACCAAATGTCACCAAACACACACGCTGGCGTTCTATTATTGCCGGCTCAAAGGAGTTTCCCTGCGATTAAAACAGAAGCGTAGAGCGGCGATCCCGGGTCGGCCCTCTGTTAAACTCTATCGTGCTCGCAAGACGTGGTCTTGAGTTACACGATTAGTCAAGCTTTTCATGTTGAAATATTACCTCCATCTTATTTGATTCATTTAATCAGAAATCAGTTTCATTGAATCAGTACAAGGCCAGTGTTTAGCACTTTATCAAACTATGAATAATCAATATTTCATTCCACGGTTTGGGGGAATTTTGGATGTCCACTGTGTAGCTAGCTGATTAGCTAAGTGCTAGCTAGCTAATTAGCTAAGTGCTAGGTGGCTAATTAGCTCACAGCTCAATAAGCAACGTACGACGAATCAGCAGTTTCCACTTAGGACGCGTTAGGACGTGTTACGCTGGTCGTCGATCTTCATGCTCACAAAGCGCTGGTTATTACTGAAACTTACAGCCAGAGCAGAATATACATTTATATTAGTTTTCAAGTTGAACTTTTCTGAACATATAAATAATTAAATCACCGCACAGCTGATTCATTGACAATACAAGATGAAACACAATGTCAACATATGATAAGAAACAATTAATTAATTTTTGTTCTATTCATGTTTTTGGTTCTATTTTATATTTTATTATTATTATTTATTATTATTTATCATTTTATTTTATTATTATTAAACTGCACCTTGTTCTCCAATGACATTAACGACATTTCAACTTCCACACTTTTAACTTGAAAATCAAACGACTAAACGATTCAATATCTGCACTTTTAAAAAGAAAAAGATTATCATTATTAATCATTATAATAAAAAGCGAGGGGGCGAGGAGATTTGCTAGAGGACGTGACCACGCCCCCTTTCCCTCCGGCCCCGCCCACCTCCTCAGTGACGCGCCGCGCGGCCGCTGCGCTCCGATCAGTGAGCGGCTGAAGTCCGGAGCGGAGACACGCGTGTGGAGCAGAGCCGTCCCTCCGAGCCTCCACAGCCTGCTTTCTGGGCTTCTCTCACTTCAACAAAAAACCTTCATTCGCTGACACTTCGCTCAGCTGTTGGACTTTATATATTTTTTATATATTTTTGTGTTTTTTCCCCCCCCCCAGTATTTT
>CAESWR010000031.1:219534-248606 GCA_903171835.1 Mullus surmuletus | reverse complement strand
AAAAAAGAAATTAGCCATCTTTAAAAGTAATCTCAATAAACTTGTGGGGACACTGAATGGCACTTTACACGCAGTAAAAGCAGAGATGTTGGCAGGAGAACCTGGTTCGGGCGTTGACTGCGCCGCCGCATGCAGACACGCATGCCAATTAATCTCTTTTCTGTCTGGAAGCGCTGACCTCCTTTTGTTCAGCTGATGGCTTATGACCAGTATTGATTTTCAGCTCCTTTATCGCCGACTTCCTGCAGAGAGGCAACTGACCCGCGCACATATCAGCTTTTATCGTCCAACCGAACCGGCAAACACTGCTAATTTGTTACTTTTGTGCACATTTTCCCCCCCTTTTTTTCCTCTTCAAACAGACATGATTAGCACTCGGCCGACGCCGGCGCTGGATAAAGTGTCTCCTGTTGGGATACTGGATCATGTGTGACGCTCTTGGACTAAAACCCCCGGGTCTGCTTCGGTTCCCTGCGCTCCCTGGAGAGAAGTTAGTTTCCAGTTGGATCTGAATCATCACATACTGTAAGTGGAAACAATTTACTGTTTTATTCACAGAAATAATGCAAATAGCAAAGTATATAGTGTCAAGTGCAGTTTTTAATATCTACAAACGAGTATTTACTGGCATTTGTACACAGTATTTATGGAATTTTTTTTTTAATGTAGATATGAATTACTTAAAGTTAGCTGGACGCGTTGGACTTTTCTTATTACAGTAATTTCATACGCAGTATAAAAACCTGAAACCCCGTCCAATCTCACAAAGCTTCTTTTGCGACGGCCGCACGCACACACAGGCTTAAACAACTACAACTCCCCCCTAATCGCCTCCCGTCGGCCCACAAGGCAGAAACGCTCCAGTTTTTCACGGCCCCCTGATTTGCGCTCACGGTCCGAGAGTGAGACGGGCGGCATCATAGCCGAGGTGTTAATTGAATGTGACACATTGGGTTAACGGCTGTAGTCTTTTCTTCTTCCTTTTTTTTTCTTTCTGGGAGCTCCAGCTTATTGGTAACACTGGTGGCCCCAATTCAGAACCATTAAGTTGATTAGACTGAAATGCTGATGTGACGTTAACTGGAAGATTCTTGATATGTGTGACCATGAAAAAATGGTTGTTATTGTTTGGTTTTTTTTCTTTGGCTTTCACAATCTTCGGCTTATTTTGGTTTATTTGTCTTTGGTTGGCATCTATGCAAACTTTAACTTTAACATATATAGAATGCTAACTGACATACGGTATCTAGTCGGCAGAGGGCGCTGTTTACCGAACTGCCTATCATTGCTTTACGTCAATATATACAGTAGATAATGTGGGGAAAAAAATCAACCCAACATTTATGATTATTTTTATCATTCATCACTAATACGAGAGTAAGGGCCGAAAATAGGGATTTGATAAGATATATTGGTTTTGGAGTTTAACAAGTACAAATATGGCTTCAGGAACCACTCGAATAAAGAAAAAAGGAAATGAACACTGTTACACAATAAACAAAACTATCATAAATTTGGTATTATATTATATTATGTTTTCAATTTATGTGTCTTTATTTTTTTAATGTCTTTTGTTATTATCATTATTATTATTATTCAGTATATACAGTATTAGACTCCCTTGCGAAGTGACATCACTACATGCAGGCTTGTTAACTGCGACACAGTTCAGGAAGGCAAATGCAGCAACTTAACTGAAGAACAATCTCCATTTGTAGAATAATGACTTAAAAATGTTGTTGTTTCTGAGAGGGAAGGGAACGGCATCTGCCATTTGATGTTTTCTTTTCTGGAGGCCATAAATGTTATACGACGACAGGGAGAAGTAGCTCACAGCTGTAATGTAAATTCATCTATTGTTGAGGCGCTTCTGAGCAGCAGCATCTGGCTGATTCAGCACATCTGGTTTGCACCGCTGACATCCAGCGTTGGGGCGTCCTGCTTCGCCTCCCCTCCCCTCCATCACTCTCGCTCACTCTCGCTCACTCGCGCCACGTGAGATGTTTGTGTTTTTCCTCACCATGGTTTTTTACAGACAGGACTCACATTCTCCCCGAGACGGATGGTCCTTTGAGGTAAACCAGAAACAGATGCTAACTGCAGGCCAGAGGTGTGTCGGGGGGGGGGTCGGACCCCAGCAGCCCCGTGGGGGTCACAATCACGGGCGACTTGATTGAGCTAAACTGTAGCAGTGAAGGATCATGAGTGGGTGTTTTTTCCAGTGCCATCATCAAACATTATGTAACAACAATCATATATTACAGAGAGAACTGAAAAAAATGCATTTCTTTTTTTTAAATAATGATCAAATCAAAGGTGCAAGGTGATTATAATGGCATCGATAACACTATAGTGGGTCCTTTCTTCCATTGTTTATTTCTGCACTACTATACTTTGCCATATTGCACGGCCATTACTGGATATCAGCCATTTGTTTTTATCCATTACAGCCCTCAAACCGACTGGAAATGATGGCTTTTTTGGGGTATGTTTTTGGAAATAAAGATAATAAACACAAAAAGCAGTACATTTTTTCCAAAAAAAGGGAAAAATAGAGAGTCATTGCTGGAGAACAGCCAGGGAGCTCCAAACGGCAAACACACTTGTTGGACCCAGTATAAACCGCGCGTCTGGAGGTGATTACTAACATTTATCTGGATTTTAATCAAATCATTTGCTCGATCGGTGTGTTGTGGCGCCGTTGCAAACGCACCAGCGAGATGACAATTACACAAACCGATACACAAACGTGAAGCCACTGTGATTTTTACACTTTTGAATGTTGGATTGTTGGTGCGTGAAGTCAAAATTCCACATTTTCATTCGATTAAAATGTTACTTTCAGTATCTTTTTCTCAAATATAACACACAAGTCACATTTGTTGTCTCTTGTTGCTTTTACTGAAGTCTTTGTAAAAGGAATTTTGTTTGACATTCTGCCTCTGTGAGCAATTCATTTATATTTCTCAACTAAAACAAAGACCAATGAACAAACACTGGACGATTTCGACCTGATCCGTCTGATTTCGTGGTTAGTGTGAGCGTGAGTCGAGGTCAGTCAGGTCAAACCTTGTCAGAGATGCAGGTGATGGAGATCCCGACCGCTGCTTTGTCCAGCCCACATTCCAGAAACACAAAGAGATTCATAGAGATGCAGATTCTCACATCTGAGGGGCTGAAAATGGCAAATATTTGGCAGACGGAGGAGCTTGTTCCTGCCGGCTCATTAGACACGGTCGCCCTCCGACTGAGTCCTGGCCGCTCCGAGCGCCCTGTGAAGGTCAGCCATGAGTAACGTCCATGGAAAGCTTCCACCGGCACCCACGTCTGAAGGCAGCGGTGCGGTCACCATGGTTACAGCAGAGTGTTTTGGGCGGTCGAGGGGTGAGGGGTTCCTCTCTTTTGAACATAAATCCAAAATATCCTTCATCGGGAGACGTCTAAGGCCTCGTCAGAGAGCACGACCTTCCTCCCTCGTTTGATTCCAGCAGGTAAAAGTAAACGTCTACATCAGTGTATTGCATTTTTCAAATATTTCCCCTCCACATATTCCTTCCTTGTGGCCGGCTGATGAGTTAATCACAGCACATTCACTGGAAATGCGACTGAGGTTCTGAGCTGACCACACATGCTTTGATTTTATTTTTCATTTAAATGTGACAAGTGTTTCTGGTGAAAACTGTGTTCAGAATTACAGGGTAAGACATGGATTTGCATATGAGGATGCTGGTGTGACTTTATCCTCCATATGAACAAGTCAAAAGTACAGAGATGTGGGATTATTGCCCTCAGTCGTCCCTTTTAAGCTGTTGACAAGCTTTTTACAGCTTGGTTTATTTTCCAGTGTGTTTTTTTCCTGTGTAATGTAGAGTTTGGAGAGCACAACAACTCAGAAATACAGGAATAAATACTTTTTATCTCATTCGTTTTTCCTTTCATGTGAACGCAATACACTTCCGTGCACAATGAATCCCGCACGTTAATGTAAAATACTGCGGCGAAATCCACCCTTTCATGTTGAGCCTACTTTCAACAAATTCAAAGACATCCGTGATAATGTCAACGACCCGTCTCACATGTTTCACAAACAGGTGGATCAGCTCTGAGACGCTCCGACACGTCGGCACGACCCAGACAGACAAATAGACTGAGCTAAACATCAGCGCAGGCTTTGAGATGAGGGGTCAGACGCTCGCGGGGGAGGATTCAGGTATTTTTCATCCTCGGGGTGAGGGGGGGTCAGCGAGGTTGATCGGAGCGAGCTGACTGAAAACTCTTTCTCAACAAGTGAAAGAAGAGCTTTTCTCAGCGTTGGGAGGAATATTTATAAGAAGCGAAGCTCTTCTGGGCTTGTTGTTGTGTCTGAAACAAACGCAGCTTCTCTTTCGGCTGACAACGTGATGGACAGGAGGCTTTTATTTTGAAGGGGCAAAGAGCTGCCAGTCTGCCTCACCCCTCAGACGGTCGTATTAAAAATTTAAAACGCGACAGAGGCAGAGTCAGCTGGGTGATGCAACGAGCTGAAAGTTATACCAAAGAGTTCAAGTATAACTTTTTTCTTTTTGAAGCAGGTTTGAGCAAAACTTCCTCTTTAACGGGAACATCGATATATTATTAGCTTCTTTTTGTGTTTGCGTGTGTGTGTATCTTTGTCGAGCGATATTAGAGCTTCTGATTACATTCCACTTGTTTTCCAGTCATGAATCTTGTTGACGGACGTTTGCCGCCATGTTGTTTAAGTCTGCATCGACGTGTTTACCCAGTAGATGGACGCAGACTCGCTTCCCAGTAGCCCAGTAAACATGACCTCACTCCTCTTCTTCGTCCTCCTCCTTCTCAACGTCCCGTCCAGCTGTGTGCGGTCGTTTCATGATGTGTGTAAAGCAGCTGTTTCTTGATGAAGTTTTTCTCATGTTTCTCAGTAGTTTGCACAAAACAGCGTCTTACCCCTCCTGCATCAGTCAGGACATTTTTTGGCCGCTTTTCAGTTTTGATATGGAAATAATTGAAGTTTGTGTTAATGTGTACAGCATGATTTTTTGTAGGGAGGGTTTCTATCCTGATAAAGTGCAAGATTTCAGTCAAATTTACTACGCTTTGCTTCACTGACAAAAAGAAGTCCCATTGACTTGAAGAAACAAAGACATGACAACTGTTTTCTATTGGGCTGGAATGTGAAAATTGGTGGCAACCAGTAAAAATGACAACTTTAACTCCTTTTCTCCCAAAGAAAACCATGAAATTACAGAATCCATTACGATATTATGTCATGATGGTGGGATTAACTAAAATGGTTATAATGGGAGTCAATGGGACAATTTAGTCTGCCAATGACCCAGGATTGGAGTACATTGTAAATGTTTGGAAATTCATCAAAGTCAATGTTCTTGCCATCCTTTGACATGTCCAAGACTATGATAAAAAAAATGTGGAAAAAACATGTAATCAACTTGCACTTAAAAGGTTAAAAACCTAAAAAATGGTCAAATAGTTGGTCGTTTTGATCAGGACTGAAGCTACAGAGCACTGAGAAACACTGACAAAAGTGTTAGCGAATGAGTAATTAGTCAGTAAAAGTTTATACTCAGATTTAAACCAATTTAGAAATAGTTGAAGGATAAAATACACAGTTTATGAAGGCTGAGCTGGTTTGTTTATTGCTTTGTCAGCTGATGGCTGTCGCTGATGTGGGAAAAATCCACCGCTGATTGACGTTTGGTTTTCTTTCCTCCCTTTCTCTAAATGTAAAAGTCTCATGTGCGCTCGCGTGATAAATATTTGGTTGTACCTTGTCTGCATTTACGAATGTTTCCTACCACGTTTTTATAGACAAATGGCCTCATGTGGAAAAGACATGTTAGTGGCTTTTTGTGCAGCTAAAGCTAATGAGACGCCTTATTAAGACACAGTCCAGTGAAACCAGTAGGGTGTGTTAATACTGTCCACATTAACACACCATCTTATTTACTCTTGAACCAGGTGGTTTCTTTAATTGCATTTGGAGAACATAAATAAAATCTGGCATTTTTTCCCCTTGTTATTAATGCCCCAAATCATTTGGGCCAAAAAAGCTAAAAGACATTCAAATGTAAATTAAGTGGCAGCGAACAGACGTGTGTCCACCCAAAAATTCAAATGCAAGTAGGAAAAACTTCATTGTGTGTAAAGGAGGAAATACAAGTTAACAAAATGTCAAAAACAGAGTAAAATATGAGCTTCAAGTAAAGAGTTTAGAGTCAGATTTTAGTCTTCAAAGTGGAATTCCAGGTGTAAAAATGTGGAGTTACCTGCTGGATACCGTGTTTTTAAATCTGTAATTCTCCACTCTGAGCGTCCGTCCTCGCTTGAACTCCAAGACGGACCTTTACTGAGCTTCATACCAGTGAGCGAGAACCATTACACGCTCGTCAGGCTTTGTGGACTTGTTGTAAATGCCACAGTGCTGTGAAGTTTACTGCCCTGCAGCCGAGAAGACGTCCGCTCCCCGGGTGTCTGACTCCAGCCTGTTGACTCGCTGCTTCCAAACGGACTGACGGGAAAAACACTTCCGCTAATCCACCATCAGTAGAAACATACTTCAGGTTGAATGGCAGGATGTTTGACTGTCGATCCACCACAAGGGGCAGCAGGAGGGTTGTAGTTTATATAGTGTTAGTCTTTTATGAAGGTCTTGGTCTCATCTGGGAAAGAGTGGACTCTGGATTTTGTGTCCAGCCAGACCAGTGGAGACCACCACTGCTAGACTTTCAGACCGTGCCTCACTTTCCACAACAACCAATCACTTCCAGTCATAAGTAGATTGATTATTTCCCCCAAGTTGCAGCCTCTGCTTTCTCATTAAATGTCTTCATCTGATTTCAATCAACTTAGAAGCCACATTCAGCTGACAAATCCACATCTGATTTTGGGATAGAAACCCCAAAAAGCCTCAAATACTCGACATGAGTGGAAATAGTTGCCTCTGCACCAAGCTACATGACGAGAAAAAGACCTATTTTATAGAAAATAAACCCAAAATACCTTTGTTGACTTGTTTGTTGATGCATACCGTCTTGGTCTTGCCTCAGTCTCGGTGCTGTGTGGTCTTTGTAAAGTCCTGGTCTTGGTTTTTGTGGTCTTGGCTACAACCGAGGTATCTCCAAATTTCTGCCAATCCATGAAAAGTATTTAGGACTGATGACACACACACACACACACACACACACACACATGTGTATGTCAACTTTTAATTGCCCCCCTCGGGAAAAAATAAAGTTTTATTGAATTTAACTGAATTGGATTATCACACAATGTATGGTGAAAATGTCCCACAATGCACTGAGAAAAGTAGTGTACCATAAATAGTCCCTCACCAGATTGTGTAAATACCATCATGTATTGTAGTTCTGAAGATGCTGAATAATGACGATAATCAGACACACACACACGCACACACACACACACACACACCTGTTTGCCCGCCAACAAATATGATGCACACACACCTGTAGTGTAGGTGTGTGTGTGTATTTGCACAGTAACACTACCACTGTGTGTGTTAGAGGGACGTGGTGATGCTGCAAGAAAGTGTGTGTTGTGTCGACGGCCCCCCTGCAGACGGACAGCAGCTGCACACACAGATTTCCCCAGATTTTTTTTTTCTTTTTTTAATTCATCTCCAGTTTTTGCATGATCTGGGGTCAGACATCAAAGGGAACCATCAGCTGCTGACGCCGCCGTGCCTCCTGTCAGCTCCCCTCACACACGCGCCGCAGCCCCCCACCACCTCCATCGGAACTGATTTATTTGGAGCCGCCTCTGCTGTTTTTCACTCCAGCATCGATAGTTTGCGTCCAAATTGAGACAGTCGGGCAAAGAGTTAGGTTTTTATTTACGTTTTTACGCAATCTTAGCATCTACTTCCACAGTCAGACTCAGAAAAGGGATCATTTAGCATTTCTTTATTGCATTCGCCGCAGAGATTTTAACACGACCCTTTCTCACACGTACCCGAAACTAAAGAGAAATCGCTTCGCCCTCGCACACATTTTCCACGTGCGAGCGTCCAAGTCAGACCGCAGAGTCGCTGCAGCTGTGAGTGTGTGTGTGTGTGTGTGTGTCTGTGTGTGTGTAAAAGCGCTGAGTGGCTGCTAACTCAGTCCAGGCCGAGTAGCCTCTGTGAGGGCCGGCCGTCTCCCACATGGGGGAGATGTCAGCCGGATGGAATGAGGCGGCGGGTGTGTGTGTGTTTGTGTGTGTGTGTGTGTGTGTGTGGGGGGGGCGCACACTGGGGGCGCAGCGCCGGCGGGACGACACGCCGTTATAACTCATTCGGGCCGGCCTTCAGCTGCATGCCATTACTTTGAAAGGCTGGTTTGTCCACCAAATGAGATGTTTCAGGATTCCACCGTGTGAAGCTTGCTGAGCCAAACGGAGCCTTTCCGGGGAAAGACTCCGCCCACTTCGCTGACAGCTACATAAAAACACACTCTGTTTTATGCAGCGTTAGATGAGCCGTGGCTCTGCTCTGCGGTTTCCTCTGTTAAAGGGAAAGTTCCGATTTTTTGACATGAAGTTGTACGAGATCCTCACCATCAGTGTGGTTCATCAGCAGTGACTTTTCCCCCACTGTTTCCCGTGAGCGGAATTCCAGCCCGGTTTCTGTGTTGCAGAAAGTAGTTCCGTCTAGTTGCTGGGCTCACGCATGATAAAGCGTTTTGCTCCAATAAACAACATGCGTTCAAATGAGTAAATCATTTGCATCACCAATTCAGTGCTATTTTCCCTCCGTTCGTATCACTGTGCTCACCTTTCCATCAGCTGGAGGAAGGAGGCGGAAGGAGACCCGAGCACGTAAACACCGTGAAACAGCTGATGATGGTGCGCGCAGTGATACGCATGGAGGGAAAATAGTACCAGGTGATTGCCAGGGAGGTTTTCCTGTCACAGAGTGCTCGCTCCTAGGAAAGTTGTTTGGTCTTTGTAAATATACAGAGGGGCTTTATAGGAGGTTTTACCTCTAGAGGTCGCCGTGAGCACCAAAACAAAGGGGCGGACCATTCCACTCGCTTTAGCTTTAGCTTAGCATTAGCAGCTGGTAGGGCTCTCCATGCCAAACGAGCTACTCGACTTGTTTTGATTATTGGTGACGTTGGTTTTCATCGGTTATTTTCAATGACTCTGAACCATAACGAGCAGAACTAAGAGAATATGAAAAAAACTATTGCATTTCTGTGCTTTCTAAACTTTGTATAACTTGACAGATTCATCACAAAGAAATATTTTGTGTATAATTTCAAGAATATTCAGGTCTGTTGTCATGAAGGTTACTATATGTGGGTTTTGGGTCTCGGATTTGGATTTGGGTCTTGGATTTGGCGCGATACGAATAAGAAAAATGGAATTGAATTAAAGGTCACAGAGGTCATGGCTAAGCGGCTCGGTTTGACCATTTCAGGCCTCTGAGAGGCTGAAATTGAGTAAATCTGCTGACCTCCTCGCAACCCACCCGCACACACACACACACACACACACACACACACACATACACACACATACAGATTCACACAAAGCATCATGACTAGTTTCCTTTAAATGGTCTCCAGCCATATGAGTTGGAAATCGACGCTGAGAGGCTCATGATGCTCGACACTGCGGCTTCCACCGCAGCCAATAAATCTCCTAAACGGGCCGAGCGGCGCTGCAGCAAATGTCATCAGCACCCCAGAGAGGATTACAGTCTAACGCGGTGATGTAAACAGCGAGCGGGACCTCGGCGTAAGTGTTTAAGATGTCTGAGTCGACACATTCACGCCTTCCCGTGACTCGGTCGGGAGCTTTGCCGGGAAGATTTCGCGGACGCAAAATCCCCCCCTCGCCTTCATCTCGGGAGCGAACGTCAGTGCTTTTCCACAATAGCGCCGCACCGGAGTAATCTGAAGGAGCGACTTTCTACAAAATACATCAAAGCAGAGCTGCGGCGCGGGATCCTGCGCTGCTGCAGAGGTCACGACCTGCTGAAATATCACACATGCTTTTTGCTGAAATTGGAATGTGAGGAAAAAGTAAAAGTGGATAAACAACCTTTATGATTTGACTTTGACGACGGCGGCCCGCGATATCTGCTGCCGAAACCCCGGTTTTCATTAAAGCCCTTTGTGTGGTTAACGACTGTCGAACATCTGTACAACACTGGGCTCAGCCGGGCGTGCAGGAGCCACAAAAGACCCTCGCAGGGCGGCCCACGCACGCCCGATAGCTCTTTGTCTGCTTTAATTGAGCGTGATAATTCCAGTCTCAGCCCAATGCGATCATTAACGGTGCAAATTAACCAATCAAAAGGAGAATTCGGATTATTTTTTCCCCCCTTCTTTGGATGACCGTGTGATAAATGAGGTTCTGTTGATGACGGTGTGGTACCTGCACACGTACTGTAAGGAGACCCTCCCAGCACAGCCGGGGGGGGNGGGGGGGGGGGGGGGGCGGACCACCCGTCTTTGCTACTCAAATGTTATTTTTGGGGGAACTGCTGAACACGGGATGTCTCAAAAACTCTGCGGTTCAACACTTTGATATTTAGTGGCGCGACTGTCGCTTAGAATTTTAAATGTGACAGCAGATTTGCTTTGAATGTTGTTGCTGATCCCGCCGTCCCACAGCAGCGTCCTCGCTCTGCACCCGGAGCAGTGAAAAGGGGAGTTCTTGCACAGATTAGTGACATGTCAAGATTTTTTTTTAATCTGGGATCTGCCTACCTTGCATTTCCAGTGTATTCCTTTAGCCCAGTTAAAAAAACAACAACATGAGAGACAAATAAAGCCATTACAAATATGCGCTTGGTTTAAACTGGAGACCCGGTTCAGAGTTTCGGCTGCAAACAGGATGACATCATGTTTCTCTTCCTGTGTAATCAATTAAGACAAACTAAGTTCTGAAATCAGGACAAGCTGTAAACTGTATTTGCTGCGACAACGTGATGCAGTACTGAAGGTATTTGACTGTATTTTGGTGTCAAATACAAACTCAGTGTGAACTATTCATCCATTCTGAAAGAGTTAACGCCTCAGAAGGTTTCTATCCAAATCTAACATTTTCCCTCCAAGGTTTCCTCTGTCCTTTTCTCACCTCCAGTGCTTTCACAGGGGATTTGTTGTTTCTGTAAAGATCTGAAAGTGCCTCAAGATAGTTACTGCTCTACCCTCAGTTTCAAAGAGGTCGGCGACCCCTGCTCTGAAAACAGACAAGATCAAACACTCTAAGTCCACCTTGAACCCTCGGTTGATACATCCAAAACGTGCTATATAATTAAATATTGTCAGAAAATGAACAGCATGAGTGAATGACTGTGATTTGTCGCTCTTTCCACAACCGCCTCCTTATCAGAATCCCCCTAATATCATCCCGATCAATGAAGGAGCGGCATGTCGGACCCCCGTCGCGGTTTCCTGCTCAAACCCCAACCAGCCAAACCCAGCACTTAACGCGGGGTCACATTCACAACAAATCATCCATTAGCGCCGCTGTAATCCTCAAACCAAAGCTCGGGCCTGCAGATCCCTAATCTACGCCGAGCACCAGCTCATCGGAGGCCCGGCGACGAGGGGAAGCCGAGCCGAAGCCGCTCGACTGCGATCAGACGCGTCCCGGCAGGATGTTCTGGCGAGCCGAGCCGAGGAGCCGAGGAGCCGAGGAGCCGAGGAGGGATTTGTGATTCCTTCAGAGCCATATTAGTTCATGTTTGTGTGAGTGGTGACATCTGGGCTCTGCTCAGCGTCTGCACGTGGCCCTTCGCTGACGCAGAGGTGGATTGATGAGAGGACACGCTGCCGTACGCGCCTCGCCGCCTCTCCGTTGTCTCTCCGTTGTCTCTCTCGGTCGCCATGATTAGTTGTTTACACACAAAAACACAAAACGTTGGGCGCCAATAATCCGTCGTTTGAGAGTAAACCGCCGATTTTGTGCGAACTCTTTGCTCCCACTTGAGATTTCCTGGCGATTCCAGCTGCATTGTGCCAGCAGCATCTTTCATCGTGACACCAAGTGTAATCATGAGGCGCGCTGTTGGCATGACGATTTAATGGCTCATAAAAATAAAAAAAATTCATCTGACGTCACCTTGGTAGCCTTCGTGCTGCTGTGTTTGACTCACAGCTGCTTTGTTGGTGATAAATCGGATTTTTCTCTCCCGGGAAATAAAGAATCTGAAAATCCAGATGTGATCGACTATTTGAATTGATCTCAGGACATAAATAGCTTTTTGTTGTCACTGAAAATGTGATGCGAGCTAAACCGAGGACTTCATATAAAACGCAAAATGAGTCTTTCGGTTGTTTCTGAAAGAACCCGCAATCGCTCTTTACGTTTACGTTGATGTAATATTTTTTCCTCCCTGCTTTCGGCGCCAGTCAAGATTTTCCTCAGGTTATACTTTTTTCCTTTTTTTTTACCCCCCTCCCTCAGTCTCTAAATAGACGAGATCAAACATTGCATGTCCAACTCAAACCCTCGGCTCGTTCATCCAAAACATGCGCTACATAATTGAATAGTGTCAGCGACCGAGTAAGTATGAGTGAATGACTGTGATTTAACAAGGGATACTTAGAGCTAAACTCCCCACCCAGGTGCAAAACATGCTACAGACAACATCAACTCGAAAAAAAAGGGGCGTTTTGTTTCGATTAAGTAATGAAAAAGTGTGTTTGCGGAGAAAAAAGACTCATGTTTGTACCGTAAATGAAAGAAAAACAACACAAAAACATGGAGTCCCCTCTGAAGTCTGCATCTTCTGACATCACGGGCCATTTTGGATGAAGCGTTTACTCTATGAGCCACTGAGCTCCATGATTACGCCCTCGCCGGTCCGTCTGACTGGGGACGCTTTGATCTTCTGGCCAGTTTTTCGCCTGCGGAGATTATAGAGAACCGGACCAAACAGCATATCGGCCCGACTGTATGAATTGGATGAGTTCGCTGTGATTTTTTTCTATGGGCGAACGACAGCAGAACCTCAACAAACGGCCTCGGAGCAGGTCGCCGGGTGCGCAGGAGCGAGGAATCTACCAAAAAGAACATTTTAGAACCGGTTTATTGTCTGACTCTGATGGCAGGATGAATTTATCTTCAACCTTCAGCCTCCAATTAGTGTTATTTTGAAGACTGAAGCGTATTTGCTGTAAAATACTTGACAACCTTCAGCTGTATTCAGTCCTCTTCCTCTTCGGGCTGATTCACCTAAACCACCTTTGGATATTTGAGCAGACGTCCTTCTGAAACGACCATCGGACTTTTAATTTCAGCGTCCTTGCGAGGCTGACGTGTGGGTTTGTGGCTGGAAAATTATTGGATGGATGGATCGCCATTGGAATCTGGCTTTGCTTTCCTTCCTCAACCTTTCATCCACTGCCATCGTGCTATTTTCTTTTCTTCATGTAATTGTTAATGACCAAAACATAACTTCATGCTGGGTTTGGTGGTGATTGGCTCGCGCTGGTGTGGAAACTACTGTGCTGTGTGTGAATATGGTTTATCATAGCTCACTTTCCCAGAGCTGGTTTAAGCAACTGTGCAAAGCATCTTTGTTACACAAAGATAATACAGATTTTTTAATTTTTTCACAACCGTTCAACAGTGAAATGTATCGTGAACTCAGACTCCTTTGAATGGACTCTTGAATATTCAAATGTATTGACTGAAAAGCTCATAGAAGCCCACTGTTCTGGCTCCGGGCTTGACAAAAGTGTGTGAGTGTGTGCGGCACACACACACCCAAAACACATGTGGACTCTTTCAGATGAGAGGGGGCTCCCAGTGTGACCTATTCACTTAGTTCCACACACATTTTCTCCTTCTTCAGGGGGTCTCTCCGCCCGGACCTGCTCCCCGGGGTCTTGCGAGGCTCAGGAGAAGAGCCGAGGTGATGGATGGTGACAGGTTTTATGAGTTTATCCTCCGTCCTGGCAAGTGGAGCCACTTCAGCACGTACTCAGAATTCTCTTTCGCACAAGTTTATATCCTGCTTTGACACGACGGGGCGGCGCAGAGTTTTGTGTATTGCGACCTTGTTTACTCACACTTTGCCATCCATAAAAAGTGACAAATCTGCTTACTCTGTATCAGTCGGGATTTATTGCTTCAACCTATTAAACTGTTTCCACTGCTTGTCAGGCCGAAGCTAACACATCCGATTTAAGATTTGTTGGATTTATTGACACTATTAAAGAAGTTAAGGTCTAATTTATTGTGAACTGCAACTTTATGGATTGATTATTTTTGTTAGAAAGTGTTTGTTGGACTGACACTCCCATCTGACACTTCTTTGGTGAACCAGTTTCATCCTCCTTTGAATCGCTGCAGTTTGAAACACACTGGGGACGAATCAGTGTGAAACCATTACAGCCAGTTTAGCACCATTGATCTCTATAATAAAAGGAGCAAATCCCTCCTATAAGTTTGCTGCTGAAGTTTCTACAGAAATCAAACAATTTCCAAATGATGACAGCTGTGAAACACAACAGCTTCATCAAACCAGCTGAAATTCATCACAAACGCGGCCTGGACTGGAAATCCCTTCTCCCACTCAAGGAAATAATTGTAATTCAGCAAACTGGTCGCTAATCTGCAACATTTGTTTCTCATTCAGCTTCTCATGTAGCCATCTCAGTTGATACTTTAAGTGATTTTCTTTCAGTTATAGACCAAATACAGCTGGAAAACGCCACAAAATGCCGAGAATGGACATATTTACACATGATGTCAGTGTTTACAGTCTGGGAATCTGTGAACATTTGTTGATGTGTTTTAACCATTGGTCACATTTGTATAACCTCGCGCAAAAGTGTGTATTGTAATAGAAACCATACATTTTGTCAAATCGTAATCTGCACAACAGAAAACAAATGGTGGTTTTGGCTGAAATGCACCATGACGGCGTTTGCTGCCTGAGCTGCCAAAAAGAAATGTGTGTGAAAAAGGGAAAAGTGACTCCCTGATGAATTAGGAATGAATGAATTAAATGGAAAATGAGTAATTCCTGCACAATTCATGCCTCCTTTCACACTTTGTACGCAAAGCAAACAGCAAACAGGCATTAAGAATCTCATCCAGACTCACTTTAAAGGTTTAAGGAGATCTGGCCTCATCCTCGTCTAATCATATTAAGGCTGCCGGCGAGGCGTCTGCCTCCGTACGGCGGCTCCTCGCCTCCCGTCGCAGCTGCAGGGTTTTTTTTTTTTACGCTCAGACTCGTGATCGACTAAAAAGCGTCAAATATTCCCGGCCTGCTCTCATTTTCATCCAAGATGGACGAACGCAACCTTTAAGAATGTCTGTGTTTCCTGCTCATCCCATCTGCTAGATTTATGAAAACGCAGCCGAGCTGGAAATATCCGTCTGAGCATGAAAACATTTCCTTCAGGATCAGGAGATGGATTCCCGCCGCTTATTGGTTCATGATTTATTGGATATATTTGGATTATTACCTGAACGTTTTAATCTGGAGCCTGATTTATCCCATCAATTATTGCACTGTGATGATCAGGTCAAGGAAAAGTTCTGAGGATTTGGATTTCACAGCCTATGCATCAGGATTTGCATCAGTAAAAATAATTATAGTGACACTTTTGCATTTTTTTCTTTTATTTTGGTGGATTTATCATAATTTTGCTTCGTGTCTGAGCCCCTTTTAATGATCCCCTCCATCTTAGGGTGTCCAGTTTCACATAAATGACACTCATCTGGTATGTGTGTGTGTCCATATTTTCATTTGATGTGAATAAAATGAACCTTCAACCACCCATTGCGAGACACTTAACTCTAATCTCACGCAATTTTCTGGTATTCTGATCAAACTTCCCCCCAGATGATGATAATAGCTGACAACGATTCAAAAAACGGAAAAAAACCTCACGCTTAATGACTTCCTCATACCTTTTTCAACTGGTTTCACTCTCTAAATGATGAAAATTCCAGTGCGGGCAGTAACGGGTTAAGAGAGAAGTGAGAATCAAATCCCAGATGCTGTATATCAATCACAGTGGCAGAGCCGAGGAAAGACGCACACTGTGAATCTTTATGAGCTCAGACGGCGGCGGGCTGCAGTATGGAGACGCGGTGGAAGTGGATGAGAGGGATGATTTCCCCAAACGTGCCGCTCCATCACCAGGTTTTTATCCCGGCACCTTTTAATCACGCCGGACAAAGAGCGTCCATCATTCCAGTGCAGGGTCGAAATCCCCAAAGTGAAGCATGCGCCTGCTGCCTGACATCACTTTCCTCTCATTCCAACACTTCCCCTCTAATTTTCCTGCGCGACCACAGGCCGGTGCTCGCTCTGTCATGACTCCCAGTAATGCCGGCATCTCATTTAGCAGCAGCAGCAGCAGCAGCAGCAGCAGCAGCTCGACTCTGCATCCATTAGTTGCAGAAGAGGGAGGGAAGAAGGGCAGCGCAGGGAGGGAGGGAGGGAGGGAGGGAGACTGACGGCTATTTAAGGGTTGGAGTTTAAGCAATGGGGGCTCTGACCTAAACACTCCTCACACTTTGAAAGACATTTACTCCCACTCTCTCTCTCCCTCTCTCTCACTCTCTCTCTCTGTGCCTCCCTCTCCTGCTCTCTCAAAGAGCCGGAGCCGGAGCTTGAGCTGTGAGCGGCGAGGGAAGATAAGGAGCTGCCTGACAGGAGCCGCCACCTTGCTGGGGGAAAGAGGCTGCGAGGCGGAGCGGAAGCATCCTGTGTTTGTTTTCCTCCTCTCGGGTGAATGTGTGAGGAGCAGGAGGAGTTTCACCTGCAGAGGCACAGAGGAGTCACAGGTAAGAAGTGGATTCTGCACATTTCCTCTCCAGCATTTGGAAAGAATTGCTGTAAAAGTGGGATCATTTGTATTTGTGTGGGTTTTGTTTTTGCAGTAAATCTTAAATATTTCATTGATGTTGGGGAATCGGTGGTGTGTGTTGCAGACAGTGGCAGGGATCAGAGGTGACGACTGTGGTTAACTCTTCCACATGTCAGCGTGCAGCTTTGATGCTGACGAACACTCTGTTAAAAATATGTACAAAAACTGGGGGAATAAATCTCCAGTGTGTGTGCATCCCTCTCCACCCGGTGAGCTTCCTCAGCCCGGTGATTCACCGCTTCGCCGTGAGCAGTTTCTCACTGTGAGCCATTTTTCCGTGCATGTGGAGATGAAATGATTGGAAAAGTGGGTGCTGCTGGGACGGGAACTGCCAGTGTGGGCAAAGAGAGGAAAAAAAAAGAAAAACTTCATCCATTTAGTCCATTAGCTCAGCTTAATTGAATAAATCTGGCTTGCGGTGGGTTTGAACTTCTATGTGATGCCTTTGTGCGGTGAATTTGAGTCACCGGTTCCAGCCCAAATGATTATTTCATCCGGGGATGATTTATAATTTGGTTCCTCTGATGTCCGGTGCAGCATCACTCAAGTTTTGTGTTCAGTCCGGCGAAAGTGCAGAGAGTGTATTCCAGCCTCTCTGCCTGCAAACCTCTTACAGGGGGGGACAGCTGGTTCAGCCGCTGCAGCCCCCCCGCCCCCCCCCGCCCCCCCGAGGGCTCATCCTACGCCACTTCCCTCTGCGTGACCTCTGCACAAAGAGCCGGGGGTCGATCATAAGTCAGCATCACACTCCTCTGCATTTCACACAAAATGCTTCTGATTGTTTTATCCCGGTTTCCAGCGTCGGCCGAGCTGCTCGACGTGGTGTGTGTGTGTGTGTGTGTGTGTGTGACTTCTTTAATGAGGAATCCTTGCTTTAAATCAAAGCAGCCAATAAAAGTGGGCGTGATTTTTACTATAGAAATGATTACAGATCTTTGCTTCCTCGGCCGTCGGCGCCGTAAACCTGTCCAGAATCAGGTGTGCTGGTTGCCGGGGCCTCCCGCGCACTCATGGATTTGCGGCTGCTCCAGAATCCGTTTTGTCTCTATCATGAAAGCTGCGCAGGTTTCAGGCCGCACGGCACCAGAGAGCAAGAAAATCTCCACTTACAAGGAGGTTGTTTTTCACCCGCGGCGTTTGGTTGGCCGCTCGGTGTTTTTCGCTTTTCGGATTATATAAAAGCTACCTGGAGGAGCCGTGTGCGGCGGACTGGCTCTCTGCTTTCATGACTTCATCGACGTTTGCTTTATAAATGTCAGGAAAAGTGCGGTGATTGTTCCCCCCCCCCACACACACACACACACACAAAAAAGTGTTTGTGCTGCAGATTGCTCCTGTTGTTTGGCTAACAGTCCCCACACTTACATAAGCGGTGGGACAGCGGGGAGCAGCACTTCCTCACGCTTTGCTTGGCCTTCGTACGGCAGCGGCAGCGATTGGGCGGAAAACGGTCGCAGTTCGTTGTCGCTAAAATCCTGCTGGAGATTCAGGGAACTGTGAAATCTTGAGATGACTGTCGCAATTCATGTCTTTGAGAGAAATTCTTCGTATAAAGAAAAAGAAATTTAACACGCAAATGAGCACGTTTGATTTCCCTCCGTATCCTGATACGCTGCAGCCCCTTAAAGGGATAGTTCTGGGGTTTTTTTACATGAAGTTGCATGAGATCATCACCATCAGTGTCGTTCATCAGAAGTGACTTTTCCCCGATTGTGTCCCGTGAGCAGAGTTCGGTGTTGCAGAAAGTAGTTCCGGCTAGTTGCTGGGGTCACACAGATGAAGCGTTTTCCTCCAAAAAACAATACGCGTTTAAAAGAGTAATCTATTTGCATCACAAATTCTTGGCTGCAAAAAAAAAGTCTGACCCTGCAATCACCCGGCACTATTTTTCCTCCCTTTGTATCACTGCGTGCACCATCATCCATTGCACGCAGTGATACGAAAGGAGGGAAAATAGTACCAGGTGATTACGAGGTCAGACTTTTTCACGCCCAAGAATTCGTGATGCAAACGGTTTACTCTTTTAAACGAGTATTGTTTTTTGGAGGAAAACGCTTCATCTGTCTGACCCCAGCAATTACCCGGAACTACTTTCTGCAACAACGACACTGGGCTGGAACTCACAGGACGCAGTGGGGGAAAAGTCCCTGCTGATGAACGACACTGATGGTGACGATCTCATACAACTTCATGTCAAAAAAGTCCAAACTATCCCTTTAAGATGTACGTGCAGACATGTGGCCCCTTTGTGTTGTTCTCACGGTTACGAGTGTTTATCGTGTTCCTGATATCGCTGCACGTAGCCGGAGACGATCACAGGCGACATATTAACCATCACGTCACGCACGCGGGCGGCACTTTCAGTTTCTCAAAAAGGCAAAGTAAATGAGCCGTTGTCCGTGAGCTCACCGCGAGTACCTCCGTGCCTCTTTTTTCTCCTCTTGACTAGGCAAAACAGATGTCTTCAGTCCGGGGCCAACATTCCCAGTTTCACTTTTCCACGCGGGAAAGTTCCCGTCTCGCTGCCAGCATGGGGGAAGAGTGCTAAAGCTGCAGCATTTCTGGATTATAGCTTAGCAAACAGGTTATATTTATTTCAATTTTCTCCCCAAATTGTCTTCCCATGTCCCACAGTCAAACGCAATGTCCTTGGTCAACCCGACCTTCGCTTTGATTGAGGTTTTTTGTGGTTTTTAAAGAGAGCTATTACTTTATTATATGATAGTAAAGGGATATTTAACAAACAAACCCCCCAATTTATTAGGTATAAAATGAATGCAATCTATTCCAGAAGTCCAGCATGAAATCCCCTAAATAGTTTTTAAAATATTCAGTTTGTGTGATCTCTTTGTCTGAGTTTGCAATGCTGTTAGAAGAGAAAAGAGGAATACAAGAAGGCTTTTATTGTCATTGTAAAACATCAAGGCTGCAACAAAACTACAGTGGCTAGCTCCAGGTGTCGTGTTGGTCCTCATATAGGTCATAAGTCCTAATAGAAATAGAAAAAAGGCCAAATTAATTCAAAATACAATTATAAAAATCTAATATAAAACATATACATATGAATAGAGAAACCAAAACCGAGGTAGAACTAAGTTAAAAACTTATTGCACCGATTGTTGCACATAAAGTAATGTTGAAAGATTGCAAAGCCAACAAAAGAATAGCTAAACACTATTTTGTTTAGCCTAGCTTGATGGACTGAACTGAGGTGGATGAAAGTATCCGTGCTCGAGCAAGAAGCAGTTGTTTTCAACACCAGTGCAAAGTTCAGCCTCCAAAATGACAAAAAGTTGCATGAATTCAAACAAATTTGAATTAAAATCAGCTTGTTGCAGCGCTAGCGTATTAGCTTTAACATAAGCTACTAACGCAATCAAGGATATAATCGACTAAACTCTGTAGGATGAGTTTGAGCCAAACAAACCACTCATGTTTTGCATTTCTGGCGTGAGAGGTAACACGTTGCGTGGCCTACTTTCCAGATTTACAGCATCGCCCGTAACCTACCTTTCTTCTCTACCCTCTTTACCAGATGTGTGAGAACTCGTGAAACTCAAGCCCGGTTTTATATCTGTGCCTGCAGATTCCGTCAAAGGGTGCGATAATTGCGGTTGGAGGGCAGAAGACGAAAAGAAGGTCAGGCCAGAGGTCGGGTGAAGGGTCAGCGCAGGCGAGGGCTGATGATAGGGGTTTGCCTTCATACCTGGACCGTCTCTACCAGCAGTTTAAAGGTGACGCTAATGGAAAATGCTTGTCATACCGATCGCCTTGATTTAAGGTGCGCGCCATCCAAGTCTAACAATGTTTTTAAAAATCAAAGAAGAGCCATTAAAGTCAATCGAAACGCCGCACTCAATCACGATGGTTTACTCTTCGGATCTTCATAAATCTGCCGGGTTTCCTGTCAGTTTGTAGGAGGTATGTTGCGCTCGGAGCCCGATGGCCGGTCGCCCACAAACTGTCACATCGTGGTCTGTTCACTCCAAGTTTTCTCCAAACAGATCCTGGGCATTCCTGACAGGGAAACTCATCGAGGCCTGTATCAAGCTCTTCATATTTTTGGAAGAGGGGCGAATTCACACAGGCTCAACCTGCCCATTAACCCTGAGTCCCTCTCTGATCTTTACAGCTCCCCTTCATGTGGCGCAGTTTCATTTCTAAAGATTTAAATGTAGTGTCAACGGTAGACCTTAAGGAAGTAAAAGATCTTGAGTCGATTTATCGATGTGAAGTAATTGTTGATTGCACAATGTCACGATTGTTGTGACATGAATAATTGCACCGTGGTTGTTTATATTGGTCCGCAGCAAACCCTTGCAATCGTTCTGTCGGTGGGAATCACAGCATGTACGAGAATCCTCGCGAAACTTTAGCAATCAGGGAGCGAGGTGGTGGCGAGCCAAGCAGGACCGGAGAGAAACAAGATGTTTGTTCTTGGCTCATCCCGGTTTCCTTGTAGTAACAAAAAAAAAAAACCCCAAAGGAAACAAATCACTACCTACTAGCATTAGAAGTGTTGCTAACAGTCAGCCCGAGACAGCGATAAATTATCTGTGCTATCTAAATTTGAATACGATGCAGAACTGTTTGGCAGATTTTGTTACAAATGACCTATTTTTGCCCTTGTAAGGGATTTGAAATGCCTAAAGGAATATTATTTTTGTCCAGATTTCTGCTTGCATTGTTTTTATTGTTGCTAGCTCGATGCGGAACTATTGAGAAACATTGGATGGAAAAATTGACTCATATAAAACCTCCTGTCAAACTGGTTGCCTCAAGTTTGACCTTTTTCTTTTACTCTATTTCATATCTCAGACTGTTGGGGTACAAACACAATTTTGCGTTGTCTGATTTATTCTCAAATATCTATTGTGATTTATTGATTTTGAAACAAAACGGACTGAAATGAAAGATAAAATGTCAGAAATTATGGTTTAGAGAAAGAAGAAGACCGGAGTCATGGTTACGTGAGGCAACAAACCGTATTTAAAAATGATAGTCAGTTACTGTCTGCAGTTTCCACCTTCCTTCCAAAGAAGGTATCTCCAGGTGCAACACATTTCATCGCAATCCCTGCAAGAAAAATCCACCTCTGGAAGTTATTTTTCATTGGTTTGGCTGTGCGAGCGCTGACAGCGGCTGCTACTCAGGACCTAAAGATGAAAATCCATATTTGGCAAAGACGCAACGCAGTGATGCATTTTCTTGTGAACCGGAGGCCAAGCATGCTACCAGATCATTGATCAGCCTCCTCCAAATGTGAAGCTGGTGCACAGATGCAGAGTTCCAGTAAGCTCTGGGCACCCTTTCCACTCATTCTGTGTCCCACGCAGGAAACTCAACCCTGAGCAATCCGAGGAGGCTTTCCCACGCCGAGGAACAAGTTTGTCATTAGCTCGACTTTGTCTCCCACAAATTATAGTGTTCCTTTGTGTCCAGCTGATGAAGTCATCTGAGTGATTTGTGGGCTCCGGGGCGACATGTATAGGGGTGATTCACTGCACTTTTAGGCTCTCACACCATGTCAGCCTACCGTTTGTGTTGACCATTTTTCTATCAAATAAAACAGCTGAGAATTTTAGAATATGTGTATGACTACGACTTGATGTGCCAGCACAAGTGTGAATTCTTTGCTTCTAGAGCCCTTTTCTATACACAAAGTATGCACTCAGAGTCGGATGCATCACTCAATTCCTGGATTACGCGGATGTTTACGACCCAGGACCACCATTCAGACCAAAAAGGCCCACTGCTGTGAGATTTGTTGCATTTGCCATTTCTCTTTGCAATTTGTCGATGTGTTCGTCTCATCCTTTTGTTGACGACTCGACAGGACATGTTATTGGGCAGCTTATCCATCCGGGAAGATTTTATATGAAAGCAAATTAATATCAAGTAGTTGGTAGATTTGTGGCAGGTTCTTTATTTTTTTTAAAAAGGGAGAAAAAAAATCTGATGTTCCTACCAATTTTGATAAAGAGCATTTGAAGATGAGCGGATGAAGAACCTTGCCAAGGTCTATCTATGCAATTGTATTTTAGTTTCTAATGAAATAATAATAATAATGATTATTCAGATTTATTCAGTCTGACTCACAAAATGCCAGTGACCCTCTGGAATGTGCAAAGCAATTGTGGTTCCTCTGTCATCAATGCAAACATTTGTTTGTATTTGTGGTGGACACCCAGCATGTCGGAATGTAGGAATATTGTGAACAAACTAACTACTTCAATTACAGCATTTATATTGTCAGCTCACAGGTCCGAATGCACACATTCCTTACATGTTCTGTTTATTTCATGACAAAACTTGAATTTTAACCTCAAAGTTGAACCCTTCCGTTTAGGCTACTGAGCTTCAAAGCAGTCGCTCGTTCATCTTTGTCATGTCCTGGACAGTTGAGTGCAGATGACATGTAAATTATTTTTCATTGTAAACTCGAGTTAAACATTGATTTTTTAATTTTTTGTTTGGTTTCGTGTAAAGTTTGTTCTGTAAAACCAAACATGCTGTGCTTATCTCATTCAGTAACTAAACTGAGAGAGAGACCAAGACTTGGTGGTCACGTAGATGGTTTTTAACTGGTAATTCTTTCTCTAACCGGTAATGGATGAGGTGTTTGGGTTTTGGGTGTTGGACCTATGACCTTAATTTGTACACATATAAGTTAGTTATTTTTTCCAAGCAGGTGTTCCACTTGATATGAAGTGTTGATCATTTCATCCCATGCTCATCCAATTCTGATTGACTCTGTTCCTGTAACTTTTGTCTTTTCAGGTACTTCACCATTTAACCAGAGTTGTCCTTTGCTCAGAGGTTCAGGCTGATTGAGTCCTTCATCGAGCATGGGTACAAGAGGCCTTCTGAGGTGCCTCCTCCTGACTGCCCTGCTCAGCTTATCAAATGCTGGGCTTGTGAAAAAAATCCTCCGTCACAGACGACAGACTCTGGTGCCTCCTCAGGAACACAACATCACCCTGCCCAGTGCAGAACACCCAGTGGTTTTCAACCATGTCTACAACATCAACGTGCCGGCCAGCGCTCTCTGCTCCGTGGACCTCGACGCCCCGGAGAGCACGCGTCTCAGCCCCACAGACACAGCGCTTTCCCCGGGTCACCACATCAGTGAGCACACCACGGATGGAGAAAACCAGATCGTCTTCACCCATCGTATCAACATACCTCGGAAGGCATGCGGCTGTGCAGACGACCTGCCAGGGTTGAAGGACCTCATGAGCCGCTTGGAGATGCTTGAGGGGGAAATTTCTGCCCTGAGAAACCAGTGCAACGGCGATGGCACTTGCTGCAGTGCCCAAGTCACAGGTTGGTGTGACATATCTTCCATTCTTTGTGTGTGAAGTTCACAGCCAGCACGGAAAACAACTTCATTTGCATTGCAAAGTGCTACGCAGAAAATACAGCACAAGCCCACGGGTCGCCCTCAGTATTAGGCACATCTGTTCATTCATTTGTTGAAGACCTCCTTGGAATTCAATGTGGGGGTGTAATTCTCTCTGTCGTAGAGAGGAGAGCAACAAGCCATCAATTAAATTTGAATGGGACTTTGGCTCAAATCGACATGACATACATCAACTGTAATATTGGCGAGGGAAATGGTTGCTAAAATAATTCTGGGACCATTTAGAATGATGCTCTCTTGTTAAAGGAAATGGACTCATTTGGTGTCTGGTGGACAGTTATGAGGCCAGATTTATAGCAGCCTCATATCCACACAATAAATATTGTGTTACAGTCAGCGTGAAACGACCCGAGACAAATTTATATTTCAAAGGGCAAAGCTATTGATGAGCTTTACACTGATGAGGAGGAGGAAAATAAATGTAAGATTTCTTTTTTTGATCAAAGGTGAGGTGGGAACTAAGCCTTTCTGCAATGGTCATGGAAACTACAGTGGTGAAACCTGCGGCTGCAAATGCGAGCCTGGCTGGACGGGACCCAACTGCACCGAGCCCGAGTGTCCCAATAACTGCCAGGGCCGCGGCCAGTGCGTCGACGGAAAATGTGAGTGCTTCAAGGGATTCGCTGGAGAAGACTGCACAATCGAGGTGTGCCCCGTGGACTGCGGGGAGCAGGGACAGTGTGTGGGCGGCAGCTGCATCTGCTCGGATGGTTTCTTTGGCGAAGACTGCTCGCAGACCAAGTGCCTCAACAACTGCCAAGGCCGCGGCCGCTGCGAGGACGGAGACTGCGTGTGCGACGAACCCTGGACCGGCTCCGACTGCTCTGAACTCATCTGCCCCAAGGACTGCTATGACCGCGGCCAGTGTGTGAACGGAACCTGCCACTGCGATGAAGGGTTCGCGGGGGAGGACTGCGGAGACCAGACCTGTCCCAGCAACTGCCACGGCAACGGGTTCTGCATCGACGGCAAGTGTGTCTGCACAGCCGGATACAGCGGGGAGGACTGCTCGCAGCTCACCTGCCTCAACGACTGCAACGGCCGCGGCACTTGCTTCAACGGGATGTGCATCTGTGACGCCGGCTACCAGGGAGAAGACTGCAGCCAGCTAGCGTGTCCCAACAACTGCAACAACAGAGGCCAGTGCATTAACGGTCAGTGCTCCTGCGACGTCGGGTTCCAGGGCGATGACTGCTCCGAGCTCTCCTGCCCCAACGACTGTCAACAAAGAGGCCGCTGCATTAACGGCCAGTGCGTGTGCGAGGAGGGCTTCGCCGGCGAGGACTGCAGCATCAGGACCTGCCCGGCCAACTGCTACGGCCGCGGGGAGTGCGTGGACGGGCGCTGCGAGTGCCACGCGGGCTTCACAGGCGAGGACTGCGGCGAGCTGAGCTGCCCCAACGGCTGCCAGGGCCGCGGTCGCTGCATTGACGGCCAGTGCGTGTGCGACGAGGGCTTCACCGGGGAGGACTGCGGCCAGAAGGCCTGCCCCAACGACTGCCTGGGCCGCGGCTCCTGCGACGACGGCAAGTGCGTCTGCCAGGAGGGCTACTCGGGAGACGACTGCTCGGTGCTGGCCTGCCCGGAGAACTGCAACGACAGGGGGCGCTGCGTCAACGGGCGCTGCGTCTGTCAGAGCGGCTACGAGGGCGAGAGCTGCGCCGAGCTGAGCTGCCTCAACAACTGCCGGGACAAAGGCCGCTGCGTGGACGGCAGCTGTGTCTGCGACGAGGGCTACATTGGCGAGGACTGCTCGGAAGGTAAGACGCTGTCCAGCCGACTGCAGAAACACACACAAAGAGGGACTTGGCAGATTTCGGTAGAGTTTCCATGTGTCGATTCCGTGAAGAATTAAAGAAGCTGAGGAGTGATGTAATTTCCTCCTATTCTCAAAATACACTCACCACCGAGCCGAGTACAAATGGGTTTGTGTGTTGCACTTTGTCCGTGCATTTTTGGTGGTTTCTCACACCACAGACAGATGTGGGTCTGGACTGCCCATTGTGGTGGAAAATCAGCGATCAAGGGCATGTGAGGACCCCCCCCCCTCTCCGCCACCCCTCCACCCAACACCAGTATCTTCTGTTCTGCCGCTTGTTTCCAGTGTCTCCTCCAAAGGATCTCACTGTGGGCGAGGTGACCACTGACACGGTGGACCTTTCCTGGGACAACGAGATGCTGGTGACAGAGTACCTCGTGACTTACATCCCCACGAGTCCCGGCGGTCTTCTCCAGGAGTTCACGGTGCCCGGGGACAAAACCGCTGCCACTGTCAAAGAGCTGGAACCGGGCATCGAGTACCTGATCAGCGTCTACGCCGTCCTGAGCGACAAGAGGAGCATCCCGGTCAGCGCCAGGGTGGCCACAGGTACCGCGCTTTCTCCACGCTGGTCTGGTTTCCTGAAAGACGCTTTGCTGTGGTGCGGCTCCTTGGAGTTATTATTGTCTCATGGTTTGCTTTTGTTTGAATCGCTCCAGAGCTTCCTCAGCCAGAGGGTTTGAGATTCAAATCCGTGAGGGAGTCCTCCGTCGAGGTTGTGTGGGACCAGCTGGACATCAACTTTGATGGCTGGGAGATCTATTTCCGCAACACGGTCAGTCTGCCATTCCCCTTTGAAGGCTCGCCGAGCACTTTATTAAAAACTGGGCAAGGAGTGAACAGTGATAAGTTATGCCATTTTATTGGAAGTCTCAGCAAAAACATGGATTTATTTGAGGGCCGAGCGTTCAAATTGCTTTGACATATGGAAAACCTCGGAGAAGGCGAGTTTGGATGACAGAACTGCGGGTAAATCTGCTGCTCAGAATCCCGGCCAGAGACTCTTTAAAAAGAAATCACTGTGGCAGTTGATACGTCAGAAGACTTTTCGGATTTTGCATCTGCTGCAGAGATTTTACCCATTTTTAAAATTACAGTAAGTTGTCCTCTGCTGACCACGGTGATTATTCTCACAGTCAGCTCGGTCACACTGGTTAAAACACGCCGGTGTTCTACACAGGTCCTCTGGTGTCGAGTGCCCTGGGTCTCATTCAGCCGTGATTGGAATATTATATTGCATGAGATTGACCTATTTTAGAGATTCTCACAGGTGGACTTTTTAACTTTTATATTAGTTTTTTCACAGTCAAGATATTTCCCACCAGCTCATTTTGGCTCGAGCGTCATATTCAGTTCAATTCAATCAATCTTTATAATTCAACAAATAGAAATATACTCACAGTTAATATCCACTGACACATGTTTATCTAATACACTAATAAAGTATGACAGGACTGGTTAAAGTGGACTGGTAATGTGTTGGTTTCCTCACCTTGATATCTGCAGTCTGATTTCATTTTGTGTTGTTGTTTTTCTTTTCAGAAAGAGGAAAACGGAAAAGTTGTGAGCACGCTTCCTCCCTCTCAGAACCAGCTCCTGCAAACAGGTCTCGGGCCCGGGCAGGAGTACGAGGTCTCCATCAGCGTCATCAAGAACAACACCAGAGGACCCAAGACATCCAAAAAAGTCAAAACCAGTGAGTCTCAGCCTGCAAACAAGCATTTTCCCAAACACACAGACAGATCGGAAGCAACAGATCATTAATAACGAAGAGCATTGCTTGTTAATGATAAAGTTACAGTCAGAGGAGGTGTGATGATGTCATTTCCCTGCTCTACCAAGCGGCAAACGCTTACTGGTGTGTTACCAATCAGACTGGGAGTAATGCAGTTAAGTGACAGAGTGAAATTCCATAATGAAAAGACGAGTTACTACAGGAAATCCCCTCCGAGTCTCCATGGTTCCACTCAAAGATTTGGGGTAAAAAGCCATAACTCAAGCAAATTGAATGTCAGCCTCGCACGACCACGCAATGCTTGTTTTTTTTTTACTGTCACTAAATCCTGCCCGTGGCTCTTCTCCTCAGCTTTCCGAATCTTTTATTGCGGTATTGCTCCATACGTTACGCGCTGAAGTGCGAGGACTTGCTTATGTAATCGATACGGCACGCCAGGCTAAACAACTGTCCTGTGTGTGCATGGAAAAGTAATTTACTTTACAAGCCCGCGTTGATGGACTCCCAGGGTATCGCGCCATTTCACTCCTGATGTCATTTATTTATGCAAGCAAGAGCTCAACGGCTGTACCCAGAAGTGAGTGATAGAACTAACGTTAAATCTTTCATGCCCTTTTAACCCCAAAGGGCCTTTTAGCGCGAGATGTCTCCTCCACGGAAGATTCATCGAGCAGTAAACACCTCATGAGGACGAAATGGGACCCCCTTATATTTCATGATAGCTCTCTCTTTGGTTGATTCAACTTTTCTTCCTTTGACTTAGTGTAGAGCCAATTCAATAGCCATGTTTTATGTGCAAAGATAGAGACGCTCATAATTTATTTCCGGTTTTACAGTTGTTTTACCCTCAGTATCGTGTAATATATGTACTACTGAGCCCCTACTCAGACATAACATCTCTTTTTTAAGGTGCGATCACCACTGGAAAGCTCTAAGTAACCACTAGCCTGCCAAAAATGATCATCTATGATTTTAAAGGCTGTAAAAAAAACCTGCAATACATCTTTTTTGCGAAACATTTAGCTAATATATTAATTGGCAGAATAAGCAGCAATGATTAGTAATTGCGTGCCATGTGAAAATGATCTGCAGTGACCTTTCAAATGCTGCAAGGAAAAAAATCAATTCAAAACACCATGTTCAGCTGCACTGCATACGTCAACTCACTTCTGTGTCGATCTGTTAGAGAGTGGAAGTGAATCCTCCGGCTCATATATTTTCTCTCCA
>CAESWR010000031.1:203212-219515 GCA_903171835.1 Mullus surmuletus | reverse complement strand
CCCCCCCCCCCCCCCAAACTCATTTCCCATCGCAGAGATTGATGGCCCGCAGCAGGTGGAGGTAAAGGATGTGACCGACACGTCCGCTCTGGTCAGCTGGTCTCCATCGGTGGTGCCCACAGACGGAATCACTATGGTTTATGGTCCCACCTCGGACCCCTCTGATGAAACCAGTGTGGAGATTTCCTCCCCTGACAAGCAGTACAGCATCGACAGTCTGCGGCCGGACACCGAGTACACCGTGTCCCTCATCTCTCGGAGCGCAGACATCGCCAGCGACCCGGTCACCACCACATTCACAACCGGTGGGTCTTTGATCGCAGTGAATGTCAAACTCAACTTTATATTATCTTGTTATATTGCTTTTTAATTGAGGCCAATCCCATATGCACTCCTCTTTAAAGACGCACATGTAATTTCAGCTGTTTCAGCATCACAGTTAATGAAGAATGTGGTTTGATGATGCAGTGAAGCAGCACAGAATAATGAGGAAAAAAACAATCAGCAATCAGCAATTAACCATGAAAAAACAATAATCACTCTCCAGTGTTTTGTTGAGTGCCTTCGTGGTATGAAAATTCATGAATGTGACCTGAGGCATTGGCAGTTGGCATGAGGCGCAATAAATAATAATATTCATATTGTAAAATTGCATGCAATTATGAATCCAAATTCCAGAGTGGGGCGGAAAAAATCCTGAGCAATTAGAGGGTGTGAAGAGAGCGTGATGCCAACAGCAACATTTAAATGAAACACACCGTAACCTTTATTAAAATGACAAACTTGTCAGAGTTTTGACGTTACTGCGAAAACTTTGGATCATGCATCGACTGCACATAACTCAACAAAAGGCGGAGCCACCATTAGCCACTGGAATATAAAGATGATGTGTGTCATATAGTGTACAATCGCCAAAAAAAAGAAAATGTCTTTAGCTCTTTAGGTTCAAAATAAAACCCTGAAATCAGCATCAATTATTATACTAAGTAATGGTATAAGAATTACATGGTGTACACCATGGCTTTATTGGGATTCAGTGGCCAAACGGCCTATTAGTGTAAATCTGACACAGCGACACAACAAAAACTAGAAATACATCAAAGTCAGCATTGTTGCTAATCTTTGATATATCCAAGACTGTGATAAAAATAAGAAATCCCAACTCTGTATTTTTTTACTTGGAAAATAACAGATTGTTTGTGTTTGGTTATTTTTAAAGAAAAAAGCATGACATCATGTACTCAATTTGCATTTAGATGGTGAAAATCCTAAAAAGAATTGTCAAATATTTTGCAATTTTGATCAGGACTGAAGCTGATTAAAGACTGAACCCTAAAAATTGGGAAAAGATGCTAAAATGATATATTTTTTTAAGCAGATGTTGAACGTCACAGGAAGTCGGTAAATAAGATACTGGAGGGTTCGGAGAAACCACAGAACCTTATAGTAGAAATATGGCACTCTTATTTGAATTTTATATACAAAATAAAGTTCTTCAGCAGTACATTTATCTTGAATGCAGCCCTGGACGCCCCCAAGGACTTGCAGGTCGTGTCCACCACGGATGACAGCATCACTGTGGAGTGGACAAACAGCCAAGCGGACGTCAGCAGCTACCGCGTGAAGTACAGCCCCATATCTGGAGCCACTCACGGCGAGGACGTTTTCCCACGCGGGCCGGGAGACACAACACAAGTCACCATCACCGGTAAAAACCCACAGAGAGAGACGACGACCTGAATAAGTACAACCACATGGAGCTTCTCAGACGACGCGGTAATGTTTTTGGTATGTCCTCTCCCCTCCTGTCTCTCAGGGCTGAAGCCAGGGACCGAGTACGGCATCGGAGTGACTGCTGTGAAGAACGACACAGAGAGTTTCCCCACGACTACAAATGCGGCGACGGGTGAGAAGTGCAGCTGTCCAAACACTCGTCCCTCACACCGCTTCATAAATACACAGCTTATGTTGATACAGAGCGGGTGATGAGATGGAAGTTCTGGTGTGAAATGTGATTTATGTACCCTAATGAGTGCGTCGAGCAACAAAATCATGCTAAATTTCCCATCAGACAGAGTTTTCCCCCCCCATTTTTCCTGTTAGACATCGATCCTCCCAAAGACCTGGAGCAAACCGAGTCCACAGAGACGTCGCTGACCCTGGAGTGGCAGAAGCCCCAGGCCAAGGTCACGGGCTACCGTCTGCTGGTGGTCTCCAGGGACGGCCAGGCGGAGGAGGTGGAGATCCCGGCCGGCGCCACCTCCCACTTCCTGCCCAACCTGATCCCCGGGATGAGCTACACCGTCAGCCTGAGCGCCGAGCGGGGTCACCGGAGGAGCGTGCCCGTCACTCTGTCAGCGACCACAGGTGGGTGGTGGGGAAGAACGCGAGCTGTCACGGCGCCGCGCAAAGAAATCCATCATGCAAAAATGTGCTGCTTTAACGGTTTTCCAAAAGGAGGAAATGGAAAGTTCTTTTTGGAGTTCATATTCTAAACTGTCAGATGTCTGCACACCAACCCTGGTGCAGAGTTTTGGAAATTAATTTGAAATTTGCACCCATTTAGAGACGCCAAACGCCGAAATATGCTGTCTTGATTTGTGCCCTCTTTGTTTTCCCTTGTAGCCTCTTTCACATTTTATTTGTCTGACTCAGACGACCGCGAGCTAACAACCCCCGCAGGCTCGGAGGACAATGTCATTAGCTTTGTGTACATAGACCCGACCGAGTCCCAGCTCCCCGGGACAAATCCTGAGGACGCGCCCGGAGCGCTGGCTGTCACGGCCGTCACAGCCGACGGACTCGACCTCTCGTGGCGGCTAAAGGCGCCTGGCGTCTACGATAGCTTGGCAGTAGAATACGCAGACGCTGAGCGCTCAGGGGAGGCGAGAGAAGTCCAGCTCCCCGGAGAGGCGGCCAGCGCTAGAATCCGAGGCCTGAAGGCGTCCACAGAGTATCGCTTAAAGCTTTACGGAATAACCGGTAGCCAAAGGTCTGAGCTACTGGAAGCCATTGCAGTCACAGGTATACGCCTCCTTTACAGTCTGAATCTTGATTAGATACATCAATGGTGGTCTGGGGAGGGGAGAGTTGGGGGGTGGGGGGGTGGGGGAGTGGCAGAGACCAGTAGCAGTTTTTGTAGCAGAGAGAACAGTGAGAAGACCTGCATGCACATATTTCCCCTCAGACGTTCCAAATTTGTCATCTGCATGACTCATGGCATGGCTCAATATGCACATCAAAGGATCGGCACCCAATCATCAGGCTTCCATTGTTCCCTGTAGTTGAAATGCAAGTTCAGGGGGTCCCGGCGACGCTCTCGTTGGATCTCAGACCATCGACATCCTCACAGAACGTCTTCCTGCATTTACATTTTGCTCCCTGGAAGCCTGTGTCCACTAATCACGGCCCAGCCGTTCATCGCATCCACCCTCCATTCGCACAATGAAGGGATTTTCTCCAAGTATACAAATCCATATGGGAAACGGCCGAGTCGTAGCGGAGCTTTTGTAGGACAGTAGGAGCGAAGCAGCTGCATGGCTTTATCGTCTCTCTGAAGTCGACTGTGTACTTCCACTCCTGTGGGCTACTCAGAACCTTCAAAGATTAATGGCACGGACTCGGGTGCCATTAATCCCCTTTGCTAGTCTGCATCATCAGCCGATCCCGAATGCTTGGTTACATATCTCAGACATTACTTAAAAGGATAGTTCACCCATACATGAAAATCTGTCCGCTTTCCACTATGCCATTAGAGGGACAGGTGACCTTGTGATGTTGCACTCGAGATCGGTCTTGGTCCTAAGAGTGGTCTCAAGACCAGTTTATAAAGGTCTTGGACCTGTAGCATGGATCAGAAAAACTGTATACATCAAAGGATTATATCAGCCCACCATCAGGATTCTGCTCCATGGAGGATGGTTGCTACCAAGACCTTTAAAAAGTGGTCTTGAGACCGATTTTGAGACCAAGACAAGAGGTCTCAAGACCACTTTTTAAAGGTCTTGGTCTCATCTTGGACTCCTGGGCATCTTTACTGGACTGTGATGGATTATTTTGACCAGGTAGCAGCCACTGCCTTCTTATTAGATATGATTCACTGATTTCAGTCAGCTTGGAAGCCACATTCACCTGACGAATCCACATCTGATTTTGATCAAGAACCGTTTTCATGGAAATAACAAAAAAATACCTTTGTTGAGCTTGTGCTGCTGAAATAGAGGCTAATTCTGTTGCTGTCAAGTCCGAAAGAAAACATTCTCTATTCTGCTTTATGATATCTTTCATTGATGTACACGGTCCTGGTCTAGTCTTGGTCTTGACCGTCAGATCTCTTGGTCTTGATCTCGTTCTTGGTAGAGTCCACTTGTGCGGTCTGGACTATAACACTAGATTGTTGAGTCCACAAAACACTTCAGTTTGAAGCCAATTCCAATATGAAGGAGTCCCTCCCACACCTCATGGCATAGTGGGAGTCGATCAATTGGTGAACTATCCCCTTATCGGTGCTTTGATCTTCATTAGGGCAGTGATGAAATCTTCCGAAAAAAATGAAGGTAGATCATTCTGTGCAGAATTTTCACTCACTTTAAAAATCCATCTTGTTTCTTTTTTTAACGCAGTTTTTTCTTCACAGGTTCTATTTTCAGTTATCAAGAGGTAGAAAAAAACCCTCCAACACTTTGTTAACCTTCTTTTATCCACCGTAGCTCCCCAGCCTACCTCTGCAGGAGTGCTCACCCTGAGCGTCAAAGCTGCCCAGACCACCCCACCGACAGCATGGGAGGTGGGCTCAGATCCAAGCCCAGACCCCCTCCGCCCCCTAAACACTGAGGCGCCGTCCCTCCCCGATGCTGGGTTGATCGGCTCCGGGGCCGAGCCTGAGAGCTCGAGCTGGGACGCTTTGGAGAGCCTCACGCTCACAAATATAACGCCCGATAGCTTAAGCGTGGCTTGGTCGGCGCCGGACGAGGCGTACGAGAGCTTCGTGGTCGAGCTCGCTGCTCCGTCGGGGAAGAGTCACGTGACCACCGTACCAGGAAGTGTGAGGAAAGCTGAAATAGCGGGTTTGTCCAATTCGACGCGCTATAGTGTTGTTGTTCACGGGCTGGTGGAGGGGAGGAGATCGTTGCCTCTCAAAGGTTTTGCCACCACAGGTACATGGAGCACATCTTTCTTTTTGTAGGCATTCATCACAACCCATCTTCATCATCACCATCACCACCATCATCATCATTATGTCATGTTACTGTATTGCTTTAAATATTTCAGGCTGTCTGCATTGTCATTTAGTTTTTCCACAGATGAATGATGCTTACATTTAAATGTTTGGATCTCTATTTATAACAGAGGATCTGGGCCGTACAAAAAATAGATACAAAATAACTGATGTTGCAGAAAATGTAATATTTCAAGAATAAAGTTAAATTGCAAGGTACATTATTAAGATATATTTTGGGAGGTACAGCTTTTTCTTTGCATTGTTTGTAATGGTTATTCATTTTTTTTAATTCTAACCAGTACTAAATTTAGACAGTTTTGCTAAATGTTTATTATTGCGAATTAGCGTAGTAACTTTATTAATATATATATAATATAACGTGATATTGAGTGATTACGTTCTCTCTCTAAACTGTATAACTTCTGCAGTCGGCCAATGACATCAACCTCTTTTTGCTTTGTTGTTGAATATTTTTCACACATCACCTCTTAAAGAGATTTTTTTTTACCATCCCTTAAATGGTGTGCAGAGGCTCTCTGTGTAATTGCCTGAATACTCTTGACTACATTTTCTAGCTTTATTCTTGAAATATTTCTCATAAAATGTCTTTATTTTTCCAGACCGAGGCTCAGATTCTCTATTAAGACCAATGTGCCTTACCAAAAAGATGTGTGAAACCTCTGTGATGCATGTTGACCCTTCATTTGACCCCGCCCTCCACTCTGATCTGTCTATCTACCAGAGGAGCTGAGGCCCATGGTGGTGAACCTCACTATATCTGACATTACATGGGACGGGTTCACTGCGTCCTGGAGCCCCCTGGGCGGGGAATTTGACAGCTTTGTCATAGAGGTAACAAACATGGAGAATACCGCAGAGAGCAAGAACCTGACTCTGTCCGGGGGCGCCCTCAGCCTGGGCCTCTCCGGCCTCAACCCCAACACCAGCTACATGGTGGGCCTGTATGGGATGTATCAGGGCTCCTTCGTGGAACCCGTGTACACTGAAGCCACCACAGGTACCCGCGGACTCTCTGCCTCCTTCACTCCTTTCTCTCTCATCATTTCTCAGTACACAGACACAAACTCTCTCACAGAGGAACGTCCCAACCTCGCTGCATGACAACGACAACAACATAACAACCTCATCCCCGGTCTGTCACCCCAACCCCCCCCACCCCGTTCAACCCTTAACCAACCATTCCTTACCCTCCAGCCACTGTTTCTGTCCAGCTGAGAGAGGGCAGGGTGATGCTGTGCTGCATCACTGAGCCGAGCGAAAACGCCCCCTCCACCGTTCACCCCTCCCCTTACCTCCATCCCAGTTCAAAGTGCATGAAGCCTCCCCTACCACCTCCCTCCCCGCCCGCCCGAACCCCCCCACCCCACCCCACCCCCTGCATCGTGGTGAGACTTGACGCTGATGTGATGTGCTGCAATGATCGCAAAAGCAAAACCAATAACAGCCGAGCCCGGTGACAGCGTGACCATCTCATTTCACCTCATCAAACCCTCATTCAGTGTGTAATCGATTAACCTTGAAAGGATCATTTGCCCGTGGATGCGTTCGTCAGCCGCTGAATGACACCCAGATAGTTTTAGGTTTGTCACTTCTGATTTAAAAAGAAAGTTTGTCAGAAGAATGTCAAAGTAAATATCCTCGTTTCCTTTTGAACTGCTAGGTGGCAAATGATTAAACCTTCTTGTCCTAATCAAGGTAAAACGCTTAGTGATTTAATTTGAGGTTAACAGTAACGCCATACTCTTTTGCATCGATTCCTTCAAAAATCTGCTGCACGTTTGCATGCACTTTTCGATGCACCTCTTGTACAATGCATGATGACTTGGTTTTTACAAGGATCTTTTTGGGAATCTTATTTGAGCTTGTGTTTTAATGCAACAGATTTTTTTTTTCGGTCCACAATGAGCAAGTGCATGGTCTTCCTGCTTCTTCTTCTTCTCATTTTCACATATTTCAATCACATAAACACACAGCTATCTACTCTGGAGGCTTCTGTGGCTTTCTTTTTGGCAGGACAAGTCATCATTTAGTTGCTTTTTCAAGAAAAGCATTAGGTGATTTCAAAAATTACAATTATTTTGGTGGAGGATTTTGCCTTTTGCATTTCTATGCCCACAATATGTGCATGTATTTAATCTTTTATGAAGCTATACTCAGACAGCAAATCTGACTTTGCAAGTTGGTGGTGGTGAGTCTCCTGTATCACTCTATATTTTCTTGTACTTTGAACCAATCAGCTGTCATATCTCATGTGTATCTGCTCGACTCATGTGCTCTGCAAAATGGTCCCAGTGAAAATCTAACATTGGTTTCTTTCTTTAGTGTATGAACCAGTGATTGGAAATCTATATGTGACAGACTTAACATCAGAGAGCTTTTCAATCCTCTGGAACGGCACTGAAGGAGAGTTTGATGGTTTTATCCTGGAGATTATTGATTCTGACTGGCTGATGGAGCCAAAGGAATATAACATTTCCAATGATGTGATGTCCTATGACATCACGGGCCTGAGGCCCAGCACTGACTATGTAGCCTACCTCTATGGGACGTACAAGGGATCCCGAACTAATGCTGTCAGTATTGTTGCATCAACAGGTATTTTCATTTAAGTGTTTTTACCATTTATCCTAAAAAATAGCTTTAGCTTTAAGTAACTTTCCAGTATTCTATTTTATGATTTGCACAGCAAAGGCGACTTGTGGCTGCATGTCTACAGAATATATTTTTACATGCATGCATACATGCTCTCTATTTCAGCAAATGAATATATTTTTCTCTCCCCTGTAGCTGAAGAGCCTGATTTGTCCAGGCTAGTTGTTTCTAACGTTACCTCAGACAGATTCTCTCTGTCGTGGCGGGCAGGAGAGAAGGCTTTTGATAACTTTATAGTAGAAGTCAGAGAGTCTGCTTTGCCCTCGCAGGCGATGGGGCGCGCTCTGCCCGGAGATGTGCGCTCCACAGTCATGGCCGGGCTTAAGGCGAGTACAAGCTACAACATAAAGCTGTACGCGAGCGCTGGTGGCCACAACACACAGCCGTTATTCGCTGTAGCTACAACAGGTATCACATGACATGCACGTCACCTCCCTGCATGTAAACCACCACATTGTGACTTCTGACTTTCCACCATAACTGAATAGCAATCTTCTTTTCTTTTTTTTCTCAATTCTTTTTATTCAGAGGAAGTCCCACAGTTGGGGCCCATAGCTGCTTCATCTGTGAGCCCACATAACCTCAGCTTGTCTTGGAGCACTGTGTCAGGCCACTTTGATGGCTTTGTTATCCGGGTCAGTGACTCTGAGCAGCAGTCCGATACGCTGGAGATCAGAGTTCCCGGCCAAGTGCGTAACATTACGGTCTCGAACCTCATGGACGCCACAGGCTATGATATTGAATTGTACGGTCTTTCTCACGGGCGCCACACCCCTACTGTGTTAGCCCACGCCATCACAGGTACTATGTATTTTACTCATATCCTCCTCACTTATTGTTGTCATTGAAGTGGAAGCCATCATTTCTTTAAATGATTTCACTGTGCCCAGTATTAGACATTGAGGGCAAATTTGATGTGCATTATCCATCAATGTTGCAAAAGCTGTTTGTCTTTGCACAATTCTGAAATGAAATCATGCAAAGATGTAGTCATGCAATCCCCCCTTATTATAGACCCGAGGCAATATGTTATATAAGCAATCGCCATTGTTTATTGATCAGATATTGATCCTGTCATTGATTCGTGACCGACTGCAGAGAGAGTAACCTAAACCCAGTGTAGAAATATGTAAACAGTGAGAAGTGAGTAGACTGAAACGACTCAGACTGAATCTATTTGATAAATGTGAGCTGGATATCTGATTAGACAGGAAATTTAAACAGGAAAACCAAAAATTGCAAGAATGGCGATGTCTAACAGATACTAAATCCTTTCATTACCTTATTATACAAACTGAAGAAAAAATCTTTCAGTCTGTGCAAACATTTTCAAAGCTTTGCAATCGATACGGTGACAGAATAGTGACAACAGCATTTAGTGTGAAACCATAAAAGCTGCGACACACTTTTGTGCATCAAACATCATTGAGATCATATTCTTCAATGCAATGATAATGATGCTGATGCTAACAGCTAAGTATTATTGCTACAGTGCTGCCAGCACCTAAAGTTGCATATTGTGAATTTAAAATGCAAAACCTTTAATTGAATAGCTATTAGCTATTCAAATAGCTATTTCATAATAAAATACTAAAAACAATTCAGACTCAAAACTCCAGCACAAACTTTAAAGACAATGGCAGAGGTGAGGCTGCACTGCGTTTAATACTTGATGCATTTAAGATGATGCATTTGGATACATTCCAGATTTGCCCTTAATGTTTGTCTTCCTCTATATTTTTTAAACTAGAGATTCAGTTGAAACCCTGATCATGTTTCTTTTGCATCCGTAGCACAGGAACCTCATGATTTGCTTTTGCAACCATTGCACACACTCATCCTAATTCAGTCTTGTTCCCTCTCCTACATCTTCTCTTCTATCCCCCCCCCCCCAAAAAAAAAAATGAAACCCACTGCCTTCCAGCTCCTTTGCCAAAAGTGGAAAACTTTACCATTTCCAACATAACCCCTTACGGCTTCCGAGTGTCGTGGGAGGTGAAGCAGCAGCTGCAGCCGGAGGACTTAGCCCCCTCTAGTGGTGGCTTCAACCACTTTCAAATAGTTGTGACAGACTCTGGCTGGCTGCTGGAGCCTCAGGAGTTCACTGTGCCAGGAAACCAAAGTCACCTGGACATCTGGGGCCTCATCACCGGCATAGGGTATGAGGTCAGGCTGACCGGGGTGTCAGAGTCAGGGCTTCTCTCTCGGCCTCTGACTACAGTGGCTGTGACAGGTACCACTCACAGGGCCCGCCAAGGCCCCCTCGCCCCACTAAATAAGGGCAATTCTTCGTCTCGTTGCGCCGATTGTGTGTATTTACATGACAATTCAACTTACAGATCCAGTCCTGAAGTTCCACCATCACAACAATGGCGCTTGTAACCGGATACATGTTTCTCAAAAATAAATTAGTTGTTTTCACTCCAATGTCAGTCAAAAAGAGCCACATTGCATCATAAGTGTAGACTTGTTTTTGGCCGGTGCCATGTTTTGCTGGTGAGGCTTCAGTGCAGTATTATTTGCTAACCCTAACACTGATTTACGGCGTGACTCTCTTCCAGTATGAGAATGATTTCCTTTTTCCTATGTTTTTAAAGCATTCAGCCTCTCTTCTTTGACACACAGGAGAAGAGGTGGAGCTCCCGTCTGTTTCTTCTTACCTCACAAAATATGAACAAGCATATTTCTTGTTTGTTTTCATATTTTAAAATGTGTTTTCCTTCTGATTTTGGGTCGGCAAAAAAAATGTGGGTGGTTAAAAAACACTGAATGGAACTATATGATCGGAAGGAAAATGCTGGATGTTCGAGCATGACATATCTGCCGATGTCACCTCTAATCTGGTGTGTTTCGTTCTTTGAATGCACTGAATGCTCGGGCTGACCTTTGAGGACGCATGGGGACCTCATCGCAACCGGTGTCTGCTGACGTCTTGCCAGCAGATCCGTTAAAACAAAGATCGACAAAAAGCGTCCAGTTTTTTGTTTTTTTTCAACTTCTAATACACTGAAATAACCCCGTCGGCTACATGGAAACCCTCTTGCTTGATTTCTGACCTCTCCCCTTGTTCGGAAATTCTGAATATTTCTCGGAGAATCCCCCAGAACACCCTGCTGCAACATTATGTTTCCTCTCCCTGACCAGAGGCCGAGCCCGAGGTGGAGCACCTTTTTGTCTCGGACGTCACTTCGGATGGTTTCCGTGTGTCGTGGACGGCTGATGAAGACCTGTTTGACAGATTTGTGATCAAAATACGAGACAGTAAAAGATTAGCCCACCCACGGGAGTACAACGCCCGCGGCGAAGAGCGAACCATGGTTTTAACTGGACTCATGGGTGGCACTGAGTATGAAATAGAGCTTTACGGTGTTACGTTGGAACAGCGCTCCCAACCGATTACTGGGGTGGCTCAGACAGGTACATGACAAGAGTTCAGCTTCATACTAACTGCTAAACAGAACCGGACCCACTAACCATCCTTATTCCTCAGTTGAAGGCGTCATTTCCAGTCTGTGTGGAACCATCTCTAACACACATTCTTCACATTCATTTTTTTCTTCTGCTTTCCTCTTCCAATCTGCTCTCTGTAGGCCTGATCACTCCCAAGGGGTTGCACTTCTCCGAGGTGACCGACTCCTCCGCCATCGTTCACTGGTCCATGTCGCAGTCTCCGGTAGACAGCTACCGCATCACCTACGTGCCCTTCGAAGGAGGTAAGAGGTCAAGAGGGGTCAACATATGGCTTTGGTTCTTGCGTTTTATCTTCAAGTTCAGTGAAGTGAAGCACATCACCTTGTTGAATGTTTGATCTCCAAACACCAGAGCCCAACCTGACCTAGTTTTCGTGACCAGTGGATGTTCTGCGTACATGCAGACGTCAATGGAAAACCAGAGCCTGCAGTGTTAGATGATGTCATGATGATGTCAGCGCAGGAGTCACTTTCCTCTCCTCCGCAGGAAGTCCAATGACTGTGACTGTGGATGGCGACATGGTGGAGGCTTTGTTACCCAACATGATCCCTGGCAAGATGTATCAGGTGACCGTCAGCTCCGTCAAGGGTCTTGAGGAAAGTGACCCCAGCACGGACATTGTAACCACAGGTTGGTGGAGCGATTTCGTGTACTTTGCTCTGACTCTGACTCTGACCAGTTTCTGATAAAAAAAAAATATATATATATATTTCTTTGCTCCTCAGCTTTGGACAACCCTCAGGGACTGACAGCAATTAACGTCACTGAGAACTCGGCCTTGTTGCTATGGCAACCCTCTGTGGCCACAGTCGATGGATATGTGATTACCTACAGTGCTGATTCAGGTGTGTCTCTTCGATAGTATTGTCTTTGTGTGTCAAATTGGATTTACAGCACCAGTCTGACTCTATTCTGCACTTCTTGTGACATTTCACAGCTCCCCCGGTGGTGGAGCACGTTTCTGGGAACACGGTGGAGTTTGAAATGGGCTCCCTGGTCCCGGGAACCCAGTACACAGTGGGAGTGCACGCCACGAAAGAAGCTGAGAAGAGCGCGTCGGCCACGACTGAATTCATCACCGGTCGGTCGAGCAGAAAAACATTTTCAAGCCACATTTTCAGCCAAACTCGATGACTTTTTAAAAAAGAAAAAAACGTGTAACGCCATATTTTCAGACGTGGACCCTCCGCGCGAGTTAACAGCAAGCAACATTCAGACTGACAGCGCGACCCTCACATGGAGACCTCCACAGGCCGCCATCACCGGGTTCACACTCACCTTCTCCTCTCCTGATGGCGCCGTCAGGGTACGAACATCAAAAAATCCCTTATTCCTGAGAAATTGATGACTATTTGAAAAGATAAAATGTAAAATATCTTTGGATTAATCTGCAAACTCACATTGTTGTTGTCAGTGTTCGCTAGCTAGCAGTGGAGCCCAAAACGTTGGCTGTATGTTGGGTGACGCTGGGACTTCTTCTATGGATGTTTGAGAAAGTTCACACCTTATTTCAAACTTTTTTAGAGGCTTCAAAAATGAAAAATGCATTGTAAAATATCCTCCATTGGGGGATAAACAGAAAGATGTCAGCAGGTCTCAGCGACCTATAGTGAAAGATGATTCCACGGGAGAGAAGCCAGACCGCTGAGAGACGCATTCTTTCAGAGTCTTTATGTTCCAGGAGGAGCCCAAACTCTGGGATTTAGTGGGGGAATAAAGTCTAATGAGCTCGCTGAGATACGGCGATGGCGGAGGATTTAAAACCTTTATTTCACAGTGAGGAGGTGCAGAGGAGCTGTTTTCCCAAGGGAATACCAGGATCTCTCTCCTAGTTCTTGATAGTATCACCCTCAGTATTTGCAGAGTTACAGCAGCGGGATCATAAATAATCACATCTCAGGCTTAGTCAGAATCTCCTCTTGTTATTCTCTGCAATCACTGGATACTCACAAGTGGAATCCTGACTTTTGGCCGTACTCTGTGTAAAAGCTTTGTGTTTTGTTTCAGGAAGTGTTGCTGAGCCCGACCGCCTCCTCCTTCGACGCTGCCCAGCTGGCCGGCTCCACCGAGTACACTGTCAGACTGCAGGCGGTCGCTGGCGCCCAAGCCAGCCGCCACATCACAACCGTCTTCACCACCAGTAAGGATGCTGGCGCTCGCGGCCCAGATTTCTGCCTTTGTTTCAGCAGCAACGGATCTGGCCATGAGTTATGCAACGGTCCAGATGCGCATTAGAAAGATATTATGTGCCTCTGATGCAAATTCCTTCCAGTAAATGTGATATTCCACAAAGACTCACCTGTGCTCCGAGCTGTTTTTAGTGGAAAACCCTTTCATTTTTCCTCCCTCCGAACGCCTTCGCATGACACCGAATACGGCGTCTTTGCAGCGAACACAGGATAAAGTGACTGTGCCCTCCGAGGTCGCGACGATGATGTCTTTTTAATATGTGCTTTTTAGTCGGACAGCTGTACAGACGCCCCAAGGACTGCGCTCAGGTTTTATTGAACGGAGACACGACCTCTGATGTGTACACCATCTACGTGGGCGGAGAGGAGAGCCAACCCATCCAGGTTTACTGCGACATGACTACCGACGGCGGAGGATGGATGGTGAGGAAACCGACTGGCGGGAATTCAATTAAAGGCGGCTTTGCCATAAATCATGCTTACCGGGACAATCTCGTATCAGTTCCTCCGGGCCTGTTTTTCTAATAATAGACAGAGCCGCTGCAAAGCTTTAGTGACACGTCTGCCCTCCTCAGGTTTTCCTCAGACGCCAGAATGGAAAGCTGGAATTCTTCCGGAACTGGAAGAACTACACGGCTGGCTTCGGCAACATGAACGATGAGTTCTGGCTGGGTGAGTTCGCTTGTCCTCGGACCGTGTTCACAGTCTCTGCCCGGCTCACACCTCTTAAACCCGTGTCGCAGGCCTCGCCAACCTCCACAAGATCACGTCTGCCAGCCAGTACGAGCTGCGCGTGGACCTGAGGGACAAAGGGGAGGAGGCCTACGCTCAGTACGACAAGTTTACAATCGCCGAGCCAAGAACGCGCTACAAGATGTACATCGGCGCTTACAGCGGAACGGCAGGTAGGTCTTCAAATGAATCACTTCCTCGCTGTGACGTTTTCCTACACAGACCCCCGGTGACGTCCGGCGATCCAGGCATGGACACTGTCAGCTGCTCTCCTCTCGCAGTCGCAGCGCGCCGACTGTGTCTGACACACTCTCAGCTTGTGGAAATGTTGAGGTGGCGCCTGAGTGAAGCCAGTTAGCTGAGCGTCTCCTCTAATTCAAAACAGGGAGGTGGAGGGAAAAGCTGTGCTGGCCGTGGTTCAAGGTGCACAAACGCACTCACCTTGAAAACTGACACATTTTTCCAGGTGTAAGCGCAGAACCATTTCCTCCCCGTGGGGCTCGAATTTGAGAAATTCACCATTGTGTCGAATGGTTTGTCATTGGGGCCGAAACAGGACCAGTGTGTCTTTTAGCTTTGACGCACATATTTTTAGAAGCCGACACCTCATTCCCACGTTTGATGTGTGATGCGATGTGCGTTTTGGCCAAAAAATGTGGCCATGGCAGTGAGTTAGTCTTCAGTAAGTGACATCACCACTTTAGCTTGCACCGTTGACTCCCATCATAACCCTTTGAAAAGTCATCTCTTGTTTTGGTTTTTGAATCATGCTTCTATGAGAAAGTATGGCGACAGGGCGAGGCCTCAAATATGGGCAAAATAAAGTTCTTTTTTTCCCCCCTGACTTTTCCTCATTGGTTTATATGGAGAATTTTGTCGCTGTTTTTTGCGTCAGCATCGCCATGGTAACAGTAATGACCACCAACAGTAATAGCCACAGGTGTGCATTGGAGATGCTCGTTTTGACGCCACGTGTGGGTTCGCCTTACAGTTCAGGCCACATTAATTGTGGAAAATGATATTTGATATTGTTATGGGCTGCATTCTTTGCATTTTTTCGTCACTTCCCTCCCTTTTAGGACCCGCTTAACTTCCACTTGACATGTTGGGGCGGTCACTGACCCCCAGTGTTCGAGCCTGCAAGCACATGATTGATGATTAAGCTCCCCCTCTGCGCTCTCCGTAGGCGACTCCATGACGTACCACCAGGGTCGGCCGTTCTCCACCTACGACAACGACAATGACATCGCTGTCACCAACTGCGCCTTGTCCTACAAAGGGGCTTTCTGGTATAAAAACTGCCACCGCGTCAACCTCATGGGGAAGTACGGCGACAGCAGTCACAGTAAGGTGGGTACGGAGCGCACGGCGGCCTGATCCTTCACAATCAAACTCCAACAACTGCAGATAGAAGAGGAAATTCTAATCTAACGGCATGAATAGTTAGGAATCCTGTAAGAGAAGCCGTTTAATCTCCGAGAAAAAGAAATATGCAGCTGATGTGAATTGCTGCATCATCCCAAAAAGTGAGGGATTTTTGTCTTTTAACTTTGTTCGTCATGTATTTAATGTGATCTCATTTTGTCTCTGTGGAAAATAGACAGTAAAATCCTCGAAGCCCCCCCTCCCCTCTTCCTCCCCCTTCTCTCTCAGACCCCTGCAAGGCTTCCAATATTCATGGGTAGTTTTGACTGAAGCTTCAAAGGCCCCCGAAAATGTTATTTGGGACAGTCCGGGTGCACAACTTTCGTTTAAGCACTTTGATGTGCGAGATGTCTCGGCGTTACGGCCTCTTTCTCATGATTTGTATTCTGTTTTCCTCCAGGGGGTTAACTGGTTCCACTGGAGGGGCCACGAAACTTCAATCGAGTTTGCAGAGATGAAAATCAGGCCAGCCAACTTCAGAAATTTCGAGAGCCGGAAAAAGAGATCATAGACTGGTGAAGCGCTCCTCGTGTGCTTCCTCATCTCCATCCCAGCAGAGCCGCGTCAGCCGCCATCACAAACTTCTGCACCC
>CAESWR010000031.1:136607-161906 GCA_903171835.1 Mullus surmuletus | reverse complement strand
AGCTTTTTATCCCCCCCCCCCCCACCCAACCTCCCACCCCCCCCTATCCGGCTATTCACCGATTCTTTTACTTTTGTGAGCAAGCTGAGAATTCTCACATGGGTAACCCCATAATGCTCACCAACATAAGATGAACTTGTGAAATGCATCACCCGCCAATGTCTATTTAAACAAAGCTGAAAAGGAGGGAGAAAAAAAAAAGAAAAGAAAACGGGAAAAATACTTCCTCCATATGCTTTGCTTCCACATTGCAGCAGGAATACTTTGCTGCTGACACATTTTTGCTTCATTATATTTTCATAGCAAAGTACCCATAATCCACAGAGCGGAATGTCATGAAAAGAGGCTCAGTCGTACCTTGGAATTATCATATAAAGCAGACGCGCATTTAGCAAACCCAGTGGGCTGAGACATTTATGATAATTGCCCTTTATTTGCTTCTATTTATGAAGCCTTTTTTTCTCTGCTTTGGCGTGTAATAATATGTGCATTACACACTATTGATGTGAATTGCTCATCTGTTCTGCTGCATTGGCTTATCAGCTCCACAGACACTGTTGAAGTGTGTATTAGTTTCAGTTGTGTGACAGTGAAATTCTTATTCTTTGTATCGGAATCACTGGTATGCAAAACGCGTGGAATTCCATTTCAGTTGTTGGCGCCTCAAGCGTCGGCATATAAAAATACGCATTACCAGATAGATAAAACATGATAGGCAGTGAGAAAAGAACACAATATTATGAAACTAATGAAATATAAAATGTGATTTATCAAGCAGGAAACAATACATTTCATTTAGATTTAAATCTGTTGAATTCTCTATTGTGGCACTGGAGTTGGCGCGCATCCTCATCATTGTTGATTTTCTGAAACTAATTCTACATCTGGCGCTTTAAAGAATCCCCTGCAAATTCTTTTTACACAAGGCACAGGCTCGCTTGTGTGCCTTTCGACATTCCGCGGCATGAAAGAACACACTCTGCTCCGCCATCCACTCATCAAATGTGGCAGACAATGACCTTCTTTACTGGACGAGACCATAAATCATTCATTTTGAATATTAGCCGCCACGCCACTGTCTCCAAAGCGTAGGTTCAACGCAGGCTTCAGAGAACCTACACAGTTGCGCTGGTTTAATGTGCATTTATAGAACTGGATTATTTAAATGAAGTGGGAAGACTTGGGGCGAGAACGAATAAATCTGGAGCTTCAGCCTAACATCTGAAGTCTCAGAATGCAGGAAAACCACATGCTGACTTCATGTTTTTTGATCAGATCCCCCTCAGTCTCGATATATGACCTCATTTTTTTCATCTTTGCAAAGATGAGTTTAGTTTTACAAAATTCAACTGATAATTTTGCAGTTAACGTTCGCCTTCCGCTCTACATTCATTTAAGCTAAGCCACGGATACGGACGTCCTTGAGATCAAAAGCGCTTTGAACGCGTCGAGATCCAGTCAAAGGGCAGCAGTGGAACATCAAAATAATCAGCGACTTTGGCTTTTGGGTGTTTTACGGTGACGAAAAAGCGAGGACACATTGTCGAACAAGAAGGGATTCCTGTTGTTTTGCAAGGGAACACATGTCAGCAGTCGTCTTTCAGCAATAATATATGATACGCGATGATAAGAATGTATGCTTCTGGCACAGCGAGAGGAGGAGGCGGCGCTCTGCCCGTGTGAAGCACTCTAATCAGAGTGTTAACCGCTCATAAAGTGATAACCGCTAACGGCTCACAGTGCAGCCTTTGTTTGTCTTTTTGCATGATCAAAATTTGATGAACACGCAGATACGTCTTCAGTGCTGCTCTGCATGCATGTGTTTTGTTTTTTTCTTTTATGCAAAAAGGTGGATAGATAACCCCTAACCTAAGGATAAATGATGTACCCAAAGGCTTGGGTGGAGTCAAGGCCAAGGCGACACATCTCCAGGAGTATTATTATTATTATTACCCGGGCTCGCCACGACAGGAATGCAACAGGAAATAATCACAGGCCAACTGCCACTGCTCTGTGCCTCTGCTGGGACGGGGGGGGGTCTCGGTGTGGAAATGGGACACAAAGCCTCAGACTTCACTCAGATGAATTGTCAACATTCATTTATCATGCCACATTAACCCACCGGCATTCATATCGCTTGATCTGTTTACTCAATAACGCTGCTGTTTGTTTAAGTGCGTCCCGAGCTGTACGTGCACATTCCCCTACAGTGTCTGCACGGCACAAAAAGCACCTAAAGACCATAACAAAATGTAGGGACTCCTTTGATGAACATGCACCGACATTCAGAAGCTTGTAGTATAAGAGCACATAGTGACACAGGAGCAACTGTAGTTTAATATTGATCTCTAGTTAACTCTTGTTTAATTAGAAAGCTTTTGATTAAAAGTATGTGTCAGTAGAAACGGGGGGGGTACATAAGAGCGTTTGTGTGTGTGTGTGTGTGGCGACTACATACGCATCTCATACGCAGGATGTAAATCATGTGATAATGTCACACTGAAAAGGCACCGCGACAGATCAGCTGAGCGCCGTCTGCCCGCAGCAACACTTATTGATTCAAGAGGTCAAAATACTGCATTTGTGTGTCATTATGGGCTTTTTAACACGTGTTTCCCCCGTAAAATTACGAGAGAAGGTCACAGTTCTTTGTCAGCCTTTGATGGGGAATCTTTATGACTGTTTTATCAAGGTCTTCTCCAGATATCTGGTGTTTAAGAAAATCCCTGAACCTCGGGATCGTGACAAAGAAAGAAATCTAATAAAGGCGAGTCGACTCTGAGTCCGGAGTGCCCCTTCAAGTGAGGGAAGTAATAATGAGAGTAAGGTCCAGAAATGGGTGCTTTTAATATAAACTGGATGAGAAAACACTTCACTTTCCACTTAAAAGCGATGCTGTTTTAAATCAAATTTACAAAAACACTCCTTTTGGAGAAGGACAATCAACAAAACCTGCAGCTGAACGAGCGAGGAAGACCGCAGCCGCTCTCGCACACGTCGGCTTAACTCCCCTCCGAAGACATCCAGCAACCTCTGCTTTGCATTTATGGAGCGTCTTGGAACAGCGGGCTGCAAGGTGATTAATGAATAATGCTGGCGAACTGCAGCAAGGCTTTCTGGGAAATGGGTGACACAGATAGAAACGCAGACAGTCATCTAACATGAGCTGCTGGCAGTTGACAGGGTTTTCTTTTCTCCTCACATTCCCTCTTTCTTTGCACATTTCTTCAGAAACGCAGACAAGTATGATATCAAATTCTCATGTGTGTGCTTCAGAAGCTTCACATTTTTCTTCCTGTTTCTATATGTCCAGAAATGTTGAAATACATAAATTCACAAGAAAAAACCTTTCTTCCCCACATTGCTCTCCACATTTTACTTTTAAACCCTCCACACTTCCTATTGCAGCTGCGATCCGACTTCCCCTTTCTCTCTCTCTGCCATCTTTTCATACGTGTACACTCACTTCCCCTCTTTCTCCTCCACACTCTCTTTTCCGCCGCCCCGGCCAGTGCCTTCCTCCGCTTTTGTTAACCCTTGCCGGCCCGCGCCGCTCGTTAAGCCGGTGGCCCCCGTGTCCTGCCTGTCGCCGCGACATATCACATAAACAAAGAGGGGTCAAAAAGAAAAGAAGAAAAAAAAATTGGGTCACGTCATGCGGAGGTACAGTGCGGCGGCGGGGAGCGACGGCGGGGAGCGGCGGAGGCCTCCGTTTGATGTGAGCGCGCCGAGAGAGGAGTGACCTAGTTCGGCAGTGACATGTTTATGGCTGATGAGCACAGGCCAGTGATTTCGCTAGCAGAGATTGCACCCCTTGCTTCAGGGCCCTCTCATTTGGAGCACTTGGGCTTGAAGCCTTTCCAAAGGGACGGAGAGAGTGCGAGAGTCCTGCTGGGCGGAACCCCCCCCCCCCCCGCCTCCTCCACCACCACCGCCACCAAACACTCCCCCCATTGCAGCTTTCTCTGCCCCTCACGTCTCTATCTTTACACCTCATGCATTTTTGACATGGGTTGTGAAAAGAAAAAAAGAGCAAAATTCTTAAAATGAACATTTCAGAACTTCTCAGCCACCCCCTCTCCCCTTTCATGTCACCATGCGGCTCCTTCATGGGAGATTTCCTGAGTGCCTGCACCAGAAACAGCTCCTCCCGCTTGAATTATTCATTTCTCCCCTCAAATGCATCGCGCTGCTTTTCTTAGTTGACACACTTAAGCAGCAAACCGGCGGAGTCCTCGCCTGCTCCTTGCTCATTTCCTTATCACAATATATGCCCTTCGTCATCGTGCCGGGGAGCGGCGACACCATTTGCCCCCATCGCCATCCCCCCACCCCCCGGCAAATTTCAAAATGATTAATAATACCCGTCTGAAGAGTTCATGGGTTCAAGAGAAATAATGAGTCTTAATTCCTTCGGCTGCTCTTTTACGGCGTCCGAGGCCATGTGTGAGCTGCCACAGGGCCGGCATTACAGCCTGGGCCAATTCATTTTTCAGAATTAAAGCCTCTGATGAAGAGCCCCGTCCTATAATTATAGGCAACTCCACAGCCAGTCTTTGTGAGATGCATGTTACCACGGCAACAGGCAAATTAAATATGTCTCCGAGGAGAGTAAATATACCCTTGCTCTATAAGTGTAATCTTGTTTGATGTGTGTTGCCACGACGCTCTCTCTCTCTCTCTCCCTCTCTGGCAAGAGGGGAAATAATTCACAGGGCCATGGATGGGGGGGTGGGTGGGTGGGCGGGGGGCCGAGTGGAGACAAACCACTGCGCTACTCCATCATGCAATCAGTCAGAAAGCGGGGACGGCATTTTGTCCCGGCGTGAGCTTTTTCCTTTTGACGTTAATAACACAGTAACAAATCCACAATGAATGATAATTCCATGTGGTCAATGTGGACTCGGGATCAATTTTCATCACCGTTCCCTCCGAGCAGCCGGGATTTATTTGAGCGGGAGTGGCGGGGCTGAAATCTGCGCTCTGTAATAAGGAAACTAGCCAACACAATGACTCCTCACGGTCACCACTATTTGATATTTACTGTTATTTTCCCGCACTCTAGGGACGGAGTGTTGGTAAGCAATTCCACCGCCGCCCTCCACCGCGAGTTACCTCAGCAGCGGCTGGATTTACGGCTGTGAAATTTGGCCAGTCGTTTTTTTCCGGGGTCTCGGGTCAGCACGTGATTGCCTCTGGATCAATCAGTGAACCAGCCCGACTTTATTTATCAAGAGCGTCCGGTGCAGAATAGCAAGTGGAAAGTAAGGAAGCCGGTGTCTTCGTTTTACATTGTGTTAGCTTGCTGCAGAAAACTCCCTTTAACAGAGGAAACCTGGAAACAGAACCCGTTTGAGTCAGATCAGAAGCATCCGCAACATGAATGGTAGCAAAAAAAAAAAGAGATTACAGAGCACATAAGAATTATGAATGATGCATGCTGGGAGAGAAGACATAATGAAGTGCTTGATTGCAAATAAATTACAATGTGGGGTCAAAATGAGAGCAATGAGAGCGGAAATACTCCAATACAAAGGTACTTTTAAGGACTATTCTAACTCAGTTAACAGCTAACCTTCTCTTCTGGTGCGTTTATCGGATCAAAATGTCAAGTTTGCCCCAGTATTTTGCGGTAATCTGGCAGTTTGCCGCCCCTCCTGCGACCACAATGCCTGTGCGTCTCAGAGCGAGTCGCATTTCTGAATATAATGTTGTCAGCAACAGAGGAACATTTGCAGATGAGGGTTTTGCGTCATGTAATATTCATGGGTGGCGTAAGAACATCAATCCTCATCAGCATCGCTGCGGACCGACTGTCCCCCTGACGTCCCGCGCCGTGTATTCCCCTCTCCACGTCGACGTCGAGGAGCCGTCCAGCTGGTTCTGGCCTGTATTTCAAATTCATCATCAACACACGGGCATGGGTCTCAAAGTGTCGATTTGAATTACATGAGGCGGCCATAAGATCTGCGCTGCAAATTGAATTTCCTGGCTGAGACTCATCCATCTCCCTGTCACCGACGCTGGCAGGTTTGCGGTGATATTTTCAGTGAGACGGTAAAGAAAAAGAAAATGTCTCATCAATCAATCACTGCATTTACATGCACGCCGTATTCCTGTATCAATCGGAATCCCGGCAATAATTTTCTTTCTCTGTAAACACGTTTTTACGATTGCAAAATCCCAATTAGGAGCCTTTTCCAAACACAAAAACCCAACTAACCCCCCCCGGTTTGGTTCCCGTAGGGAAATATGATGCGTCTCTGCATGTTCAGCCTGCAAAGGATTGTGGTAGTTTTTCCGTCTGCATCCGTGAACTTTGTGCTCTTTCCCAGCATCCTCTCCGGGGGGCTTCGGAGGACCATAACTGTCTCCGCTCGCCACTTCCTGGCAACGTCTTGAGAATGTGAATGAGGGTTCTTATCTAACGCTTGAATTAAAACTGCCAGGAGAGATCACAGTAAAGCGCTAAAGCTAACATTTTGACAATGTGGCATCATGGGAATTGAGGTGGAAACGGATAAATAGTGATAAACAACTTAAACATTTTCTTTGGAAAAATATACAGAATTCAATGAGAATATGGATCTAAGTGGAGTCTATTGTGCATGGAAACGCAGCCACAGACATAAAATTCAGCTTTGATACGAATTCATGCCAAGTGCGCTGAAATTCAACCCTAGAATTGAGCGAATGCATGATGATAAAACCTTCGGCTGCAGTCGTGTGCAAAGGAAAACATCAGGTGGAAAAGGTGAAATAAGGTAAAAAGGGAAAAAACCAATGAAATGCAGACAGTAAACAGATGAGATGTTGAGAACGCCTCCTTATCTTGATTTTCTGCATTCCTCTGATGCTAATTACAGCTGCTCACTCTCCTCTCATGAATGATTTATTGCATTAAAATCACTTCTAATTAGTTCAATTACTTCAAAGAAGGGTGACTTAACGCACACACTCAAAGAAAATGTTTAAAGGATTTTTTTTCAGAAGTTACTCAGACGTGATTTAATAGGGACTTTATTTGATTCTGAAATAATCAATAAAATGGTTCCAGTCTGACCACACATGAGCGTGTACTGGTTGAACGGAGAGATGAGAAACAACACCAAACAATCTATAGGACACCGAGTTCCTGCATGCAGAAACAAGTTCAGCAGGTTCGGGTCCAAGGTCGAAGATAAGCTCAGTATCAACCAGAGGACCTCCTGGTCTTCTCTTTTTCTTTTTAATCCAAGGAACTTCACCTCTGTCTGGGTTCGACATCCCTGAACTGTACGAGAACAGGGCGCTCGCTCGGCCGATTGCTGCGCCCAACTCTGGCAGCAGATGGTTCGGGGATCAAAAGACTTCTGGAAAGATGACAGAAGGGGAAAAAAAGAGAAAGAGGAGCAAAGAGAGAAGGTCTGGACTCTGGAGACCCGTTAAGGCAACACTGAACAACGACCTGCTGCTTTCATCTGGACCACGCATCCAGTTCCCACCAGGAGCTTCGGTGTCATGACGAAGAGGCTGCTGCATTGTGTATGAGGTCGACCATCTGGCGTCATAAAAAAAAAAGAAGAAGAAGAAGAAGCCGGGAACACGGAGGCCCCAGCGTGTCCGTGACACGGGACAAACACCGACGCTCGGCAAGATTGACTTGCAGCTTCGCGTCAACGGCCGTTTCTGTCAGAGGCAGATTAAACGCCAGAGTTATTAGCCGTTCATTTCCATTTTTTAACGGCACGGGTTGAAAAGAGGAGGAACTATTTGTTGTGGATGAGCATTGTGAGACCCCCCCCCTCCTCCATTCCCATTTGCATCACAAAGTGGGAAGCAAAGTCAAGTCGGAGAAAACAACAAATAAAAGAACTGAGAGACTTTTAGCAACAAATAGCATGTGTGTGTGAGAGACATCTGCCCAACTATTTCTATGTAAAGTGTCTTTTTTGTCCATTGAGGAACAGCTTTAACATAGTAAACAGTATTTAAAGCAACCAAAGGCCAAAATAAAAGACTCCATTTAAACATTTCCAGTCTTACCATCAATCACAAACCACCTGACACACACTCCTGTGGGTCAATGAGTCGATATTGGACTGCTAACATTGTTTTTAGATAGAAAACTAATGACATAATAGCATCTCCCAGTAAAAGCTCCAGCACAACGCAAGCAAACTTTATCTTAAAAATAAATGTATTGTTTTGATTTTGTTGTTTTGTTTGATTTTGAGGTGCAAAGATTTGTTAACTTACCTCAAGCTCCAGACGGCTCCTACTGTGACACCCAGGAGCCACAGTAAAGTGCTTTGTTAGCTTTCAGTAGCTCTGTGAGGCCGGGCGATATATTCATATAAAAATATATTGATATTTTTATGAACGAAATGTGGAGTGAGACCGTATCGTTTATTGATTATAGACCTATATAATAGGCTATATTTGTTTTAACAGAGACAAAAATCTGTCATTTAATTTTAATAAGCCATTCAGTTGTCAAACTAAACCAAAAGACTGGCAGATATTTTACTTTTCTTATGTTTATTGTAAAAGAAAAAGATTGCCCTATTATTTTAGGGGCTATTCGTACTTGAGAAATGTTTTTTTAATGTGCACCTTAGATGGAGCTTTGTGATTTCTAAAAAGTGACTATGTTGTTGTAAAGTATTTGTTATGTTTAGATTGTTATTTGAAGAGCTTTGAACAGCAGAGTTTGAGCCAGTGAAGAAATCTATTCATTTGTTTTTGCAACTGTTCATTGAAATAGCTGCTTTCAATAAAACTACTTCTGACATGTTTTATTTCACTTTGAACATTTAGCTCAATTTGCGGAAACAATATCGGGATATATATTGTATATCGATATTCAGCCTAAATATATCGGGCTGTGAGTTTTGGTCCATATGGCCCAGCTCTTGACCCCCCCATGACCCCCCTATGAACTCCCACAGGGTCGAGATTGACGTATTTTCTTCACTTTCGCTAAATCTTCTCTTTGTTCTCTGACTTTTCATTTGAATTCAGTAAACAAACGTAATCAAACTCCTCATGTTGACAGTTCTCTCTCAGTCCACCTTACGCAGAAGTAGTTCTGTCCTGGGTCGTTACCAGGGCCGCCCCCTCCTCAGCTCCTCCCCGCCGCCCCCGGGGTCTCACAGAGCGATCTCAGTGGCCCACCCAGCCGGATAAGGTAGGACATCTAAAGATAACAAACTTTAAGCCTGTTCTGAGCGTCCAATCTCTTATTTTGTCACGTCTCAGGGCTTTTCCTGCACTAATGAGTCGCTAACTAAGCTGGAAATCTTTAGGTCTGGCGAGGCATTCAAGGTCTGGGCTGAGTCGACCGACTCATTTCACCGCCGACTGTGAATAAATCCACCTTGATTCTCGCTCTGATCACTTCACACACGCGCACACACACACAAACACACAGGTTGAAATATCTCTGCTTCTCTCTGCGAAGCTCACAGATTTCCCACACTTTCCTCCAAGTGCGTTTGTGTGTGTGTGTGTTACCAACACACTGGGAAATGTGGATACAGACACATTTCATCCGAATTTGACTCCTGAGACTCCATCATACCACCAAACTCGTAACACAACCACAGGAGCCGCCGCTCTCAGACACCCACCGGCGCACACACACACACATTTAGTGATTCAAATAAAGTCCTAGAAGCCATTTTGTTCGTCTCAACAGCCTCCACCATTCAATAAACTCCCTCTGCGCAGAGAGTAATCGACCCCTGGATCCAACAGATTGTTTGTTCAGTGTTCATTCCGGCCTCTGACCCGGCAGCTCGCACTACCCAGAATGCACTCATCAAACCGGACCGAAAGCTGACACGTCGCATCAATCCGGCGGCGCAGGCCTCTGAGAACCACTGCAAGGTGTTTCATCATCCTCGGGAGGGACATGAAAAATGTTTTGGCTCGGCCTGACTGATCTCCACACCAATCTCACGTCTCCCCGAGGGGAGGAGAGGGGCCTGAAAGTTATCCGAAGTGGTAGGAAGGCGGCGCGAGGTATAAAAGTTAGTGCATCAAAAAACACAAGACGACAGCAGGAGCTTCAACCACTCACTTTTCTACTGGAAGTGCCGCAATACTTGACTGGACCACTTTGTGGGGGTCCTTGTCTCTGGATTTTTTTAATCCAGAGTGGTGTAGACCACCACTGCCAGGCTTTTAGACCAGGCCAACCGCTTCCAATCATTGGTAAATTGGTTATTTCCCCCAAGTGGCAGCCTCTGCCTTCTTATTAAATGTCTTCATCTGATTTCAGTCAACTTAGATGCCACATTCACCTGATAAACCCACATCTGTTTTTTTGTGTTGACACAAAAAAGCCTCAAATGCTTGAAATGAGTGGAAATTGCGGCCTATGCAGAAAGATACATGGCCTCAGGGTTCTCAAGTCAGGAAAAAGATTGAAAAAATTTCTCTGTTGATTTGTTTCACTGTGCTGCTTGAGCGAAAATAATACAGAGGCTGTTTTTGTTGCTGTTGGATTTATTAAAAAAAACAAAAAACTCTGTTGTGTTTTGTGATCATCTTTTCATTTATAAGGTCTGGGTCTTAAACCCCAAATGTCCTGGCCCATGTTCTTTGACCCCCATTGGCAATCTGTAAATAAGATGAAGCTCAAATGAAGCCAAAAAAACTAATGAAAACAAAGCAACAGAGCTTGGAGCAGAATTTCACAATCACATCTCATGAGTAAATAATGAAGTACATTCTCCGAAAGTGCGAGTCAACCATATCATCATCACATGCATCTGTTTTTATCTCCAAGCCGAGAATTTAGCTCCACTTTCCTAGAAGTAAGTGTACATAGTTTTGGGGGAAAATAAACGCACCTCGGATTACATTTAGAAAACCAACGTTGGCCAAGTTTATTTTTGCAGGGAGGAACTGTTCCGGTCGCGTCCCTTGTGGATTTGCAGAGGTGATCGTCAGGTTAGGTGACAAAACACACTCGCAGTGATGCTTCTTAAATGAAATGGTGACATCAGATGTGTCCAGAATCAAGATTATCAGCTTTCCTGAGCCGGAATAAAAAAATAAAAAAAGTCAGCTTCTGAAAAAGACAAACAGACACAGTTAGAAGCTTTTCCGGCGAACATATGGACCATTCAGTGGGCGAGCGAGCCGGGCGAGCAAGAGGCTGATATTTCCCAGAGGGGGGTTTTGGTGGAGAGCAAAAACACGGCCAAGGATACAGACACACGACTCCACGGCGATGAAAACTGCGCTCCTTAGCCGCGGCATGTGTACACATGAAGCAACGGTGTGCCAACACGTGTACAACCCAAGCTCAGAAAGTTCACCCGCAATTAAAGGTCACGATGTGCCAACGTTCCTCAGTGGCCGAGAGAGAAATAATCTGAAGATTTCAGGTGGAGGTCGTTTTAGTTTTTGATGAGTCATTGATTTTGTTCTGGGTCATTCACCTTATTATGATAAATCTGGTACAATTTTCACTTATTCATGCTAGATTTGAGCAAAACTGAAGAAATAAATTCACCTCAACCAACATCTGAGCCAAAGCCTTTGATTCACAACTATTCACAACACTGTGAAGCACAAACACAAATAAACAGCATTCAATGTGGGAAAAAAATCAATCTTTTCAGCTCAAAAACCCTCTCATTCAACACCTTCTCCTGATTTGAAGGTACTTGAAGGGTAGAAATGGAAATTTTTTATCTATGAGTCACCAACTGGAACAGATTTTACGAGATCAGCTGTAATTACTGGTTATAGTATTTGTGGTGCAAGATACTGCAGTACACCACTTTATTATTCCAAATCCGTGGGACGTCGGGGAGATTTTTCTAACTTTTCTGGTTATTGGTGTCGCTCCCTCAGGGTTACATAAATCGGTTCAGATGCAAAATCAATCGCACGGCGTTTAGAACTTTTTACATCTCACTACAGGAGGGCGGGAACGCGGATCGATGTAATCAGTTAATTGTTGCTGACTACATGACTTCATGCACCGGTGTGTGAAATGGCTTCGCTTTTCTGTCTTTTACGGCGCTGCATTATTTACGGCCTTTTTTATTTCCTCGCCCTCACGTCACAGAAAACGATGTTTGCGATAAAATCTGGGAAACACTGAGTGATGTCGCCCTTTAAAAATCTAATTTCCCGCCGTCCCCAACGGCTCACGGGTCTCAACACCTGAATCGATATTCATATATTTTAAGTCTGCCGGCCGCTCTCAGATAAGATGCTATAAAGGCTGATGAATAAATGCGGGTCAGAGGAGGAAAACACACACACACACACACACACACACACCAAGGTAAGTTTGGCATTCAGGACACATCTGATAACTCTGGATTCAACCTTCGGCTTGACGGCTAATGTGAGTGGGAGGCTTTTCATTACAGGCTCACTAGAACACTGGGCCATGTTCTTGTCAACAACAAGCAGCATGAGTCACCCATTAAAGACAAGCGCTTCCAGGCAGGCAGAGTCCAAAATAGCCCCCGTGTTGTTACAGATGTTAGCTTTTCTCATTTATGCAAGGAATTTTCATGGCCCGTTTTTTTTTTTTTTAAATAACTGCCTCAGTGCAAACAAAAACCCTTATACATACTGTGCATGTTTGCCGTGAAGCCCCTCCCTCCAAAACGCCAATCATCATCGTGCGCCCGCCCACCGGCGTGTGTTTTGACTTCTTTTCCTGCAGTTTTATTTTCACTCTTCACCTCTTTCTCGTGTTTCATTTCAAACATTTTTTGCATTTCGATCAGAGCCAATAAATCACTTATTATTCTCGCTCTAATCTAATAATCTAAGTAAATAATGAAATAATGTAATCTAATATAGGATATTTTCAGCAAACACGCCTTTGAGAATCTATGCATGCACAAGACGCCCCTGAGCGCTGCAGCACTGGAGGCCTTTTGCAGCGAGTGAAAAACACAAATCCAGGAAGTGAAACGCTTTTTGCTGCGCGTAAGAAGTGCAGCAACCCCGACATCCGGAAAAATGTTAACGCGCGCCGTGTTTGTCATAGCCATGCATGAAATCTGCAGTGCGTCACGTGCGCAAAAAGCAAGCAAACCACATTGTGCTTCATGTCCCATTCGACACACAAGGCCGTTTGGCACCAAACAATCTGCTCTTTGAGGGTACTCTACATCTTCAGACAGCTTCGGGGGGCCGTCCGCCTGGGGATTTAATCGGCATGATAGGCAGGCAGGAATGCAGCGACAGATTTTAGGCCCCTTGAAAACAATTAATATTGGGCCCCGGCAACCATTTAATCGTATGTTCTAGTGTGTTTGGAGCCCCACCCCCCCGCCTGTGCAGGCCCTTTGAGAGGGTCCCACCCAGGAAGGTGTCACACATTCACAAACATGAAGCGAGATCTTGGCTGAGATTTTCTGAAAATATCCTTTTGCAGACTACAAAAATAACCTTCCTGCTTTTTTTTTTTCCCCCTCCAAAGGCTGAGGACAAAGATCTCATAAGGTTCCTTGTAATGAGAGAGCGAACAAGTCTTCACCAACCCGATTACCGCGCAAGCCTATAATCTGCCAACATCTGCAGCCTGACTTCTCTATCACGACGACTCAGCACGGTGGACGACGCGTCAGAGGGCTGATCCCTGTGGACTCAGACTTGTTCTTCCCCAAAAGAGAGGGAGAGAGAGAGAGGGAGAGAGAGAGATGCATCGGTGCATCTTTAGCACTTCGATCAAGGTGGGAAACATCCATTCATGTTCACCATTTTTGCTCACTTTTGACTTGTGCATGTTCGTTCTTCTGTGACAGAAAGAAAGAAAGAAAGAAAGAAAGGTCAGATTATCTCTCATCTTCAACGCTTACAAGGTGAGAAATGTCCATTGCGTTCACCATTTGACTCGTGCATGTTTTTTCTTTTCTTTTGGGAAAGAAAGAAAGAAAGAAAGAAAGATTCATCTTCAACACTTAAAACAAGGTGAGAAACATCCATTGCATTCACCATTTTTGTTCACTTTGAACTCATGCATGCATGCATGCATCAGAAAGAATTAAAGAAAGAAAGAAAGAAAGTTCAAAGAATCTCCCATGCGTTGGTGCATCTCCAACAATTCCTATTGTGGAAGAAAAAGTCCATTGCATTGATGAGGTCATTGGTGCAAACTGGAGCCCTTATCAAACATTTAGTCCATACAGTAACTCAGAGCATTGACATTCCTGCATTACAAATCCATTTATTGATCATTTATTGAGCAGCTCAAGTGACTTTCCACAACTCAAAGAGGGGTCGTTGCTCGCCAAAGCACGCTACAAAAAAAAAGGAATATGAGCGGGTGAATGTGAGTGATTTTATCCGAGGTCCTGGAAGTCTCTGTCCCAGGACCCAACTTGGGGAAATGTCCAGGTTGTGCAACGCCTTAATGAACGTTTAAAGGTGTTACATCTGCTGTGCGTTTTTTCTCGAGGCTTCGACTAAACAGTGGCTCATTGTTGTGTGAGGTCGACGTGCTGAGCTGATGAAATGAGCTTGCTGTTCCTGGAAGAGTCGGGACCGTGGCCCTTTGGCAAAGCCAGTCAAGCAAATCCAGTCTTTTCCAATTACACACTGGAGCGCTTTACTCCACTTACCGAACTAAGTGCATTACCCACTAATCAGTGCCTGCCTGTACTTGTTAGTGCATGACCTTCCCTCATATTCATGCCAATATAAGAGCTTCTGACAAATTACCTCTAATTTCCCAATCAGGGTGCGTTTTCTCATACGCGAGTGCAAGGAGAACTGATTTATTTGTTTATTCGATCTCGTTCGGGAACACACTTTGTGCATATCGGCTCCAGCACGGAAATGGATTAGTTAAAAGTATCCTCTGGTTGTCGTACGTGCCAAACAAACGTGATGCAACGCGTTTCCTACGGCGATAAGCGCCCAGACGGTTTTTCTTGAACGATTTCGAGCCCCAGTCGCGCGTGCGTCGTTTCTTCCCCTGCCGTCGTTTGAGCTCTCTTGAATGTGGCTCTCCTTGTGCCAGAGCTCTTTGGGTGAGGAAAGTTTGTGATGTTGGAGCAAAGTGCCGTCTGCAGCTATAAAAGTCTGACGTTTCTTTGACTCTGTCCTCAGAAAGAAACCCTCCAACTCCGTGAGAGTCCATCTCGCCAACTGAACCACAATGTTCCAGCCAGTTTCATGGTTGCTTGCAACAGCAGCCAGTGTGATTTAGACTCTCCAAACTAATGGTTGCTCCCTAAGGTAATTCACAATTTGGTGTGTGTGTGTGTGTGTGTGTGTTTGCAGGGATTCAGTTCACGAATGTTCACCAAGTGAAGTCCACAGTGGGGGTGGATTGCGGCCGGTAAACCGGGAGGTTAAACAGGTAATAATGCTCTTATCATTAAGAGTAGATGCTCTCTGTCCACTTGTTCAGATCCTCATTAACACAAACACTGAGGCAATTTCCAGCCACACAGCAGCTCCAGCTTTTACACAGAATGTTCAAAAAAGAAAAAAAAAAGGAGAAAATGTCAGGACGAAAATGTCCAGAGTAGGTCAGAGGAAAACGGCCAAACTGGTTCCGTAACACTTTCAAACTAGGGTAGAACAATTTACATTAGATAATGCAGTAATTAGCATTAACCAGATTAATGGGCGGGGCTAAAGGTCACTGGGGGACGGGGTTTGCGATGCTGGATGAAAGTGGGCTCTGTCATGAGGGAAAGGTCGGGCTGGTAATATGGATCATATTGACAGTTGTTAAGGGAACCTAACAATTAAAATAAGAGTTCAATTTGTGTCGTTCAAATGCTTTGCGAGAGTTGAGACAGTATCAATAACATGAATCAACGAGTGACGCTTGATGATTATTTCACTCATAGTAAAACAGTTAATGAGCTGTTAGTTGATGCTTAGTATTGGATTAACTAACACTAGCCGCCCCTTGGCATCAGTCAACTACAGTTAGCATCAGTCAGCCTCACTTAGCCTCAGTTAGCCATAGTTAGCTATAGCAGTGCCCGGTTTTGGTGTTGCAGAAAGTAGTTCCGGCTAGTTGTTGGGGTCATGGAGATAAAGCGTTTTACTTCAAAAGAGTGATCCACTTGCATCACGAATTCTTGGCCGGGAAAAGGTCAGACCTCACAATCACCCCGCGATATTTTCCCTCCCTTCGTACTCCCTGTTTCATCATCTCCACACAACGTGCTTGCGTTCCCCTCGGGGTACACGTACCCTAGGTTGGGAATCAGCATCAGCCATCTACATTTGGCATTAGTCATCGACAAATACCACCAATCATCTACAGTTAGCATTGGTTAGCTGAAGTTAGCATCAGTCAGCCACACTTATTACCAGTCATCCACACTTAGCTGTTAGCTACATTAAGTATAGCCATCTACAGTTAGCATCAGTCAGCCACACTTATTATCAGTTAGCTACATTAAGCATCAGCCATCTACAGTTAGCATCAGTCAGCCACACTTATTATCAGTTAGCTACATTTAGGATCGGCCATCTACACCTAGCATCAAAGCCGATCAAGATATGTCGATTTTTGTTGACAACAAAAAATGGATAAAAATGTGTCTAGAATTCTAGTGCGACTTTCTGCTGCAACGCTGGGGTCTAGAACAACATCAAAGCGTGGATCCATCCATCCATCCATCCATGCATCCGGCCTCCTGGACCAACCGACCAGGTCAAAGGAGGCGTCTCAACACGCTTTGCGACCGTTATACGCACATAGGAGCCACTGCTGAGCAGAGCATCACCCGCGTACCCTTCTTATGCTAAAACTGGCCCATGCAATGTGCTAATCTATAGAAAAGGTCTGGTGCCAATCTTTACTTACTGACTTAAGTCTCTGGCAGGTGTTTGATCCAATCAACACCTATTTGAAAATGGCTCCTGAATCCTGACCACCATAGATGCACCAGTTTTCAAACCCTCCCAGTGTCTATATATCTGTGCATAAAAGGGCAACCGACTCTGCAGGGGCTCCATCCAATAAGAATATAAAAATAGAAACTCTGGCAAACGAATGGAGCCACAACAAATATTATGTTTCATATCAAGAGGCGGAGCCACGTGGCGACCGTAGCTGCAAAGGTCACTGGCCGTTCTCCCACATCTCCGAAACCTTCCGAGGGGATTTCATCACAGGTGCGACCCCCCACATGCCGAAATCTGAAGAGAAATCAAACAATTAAAATACACACACACTTATTTAATTTCTAATTAAAATCATATTATGTGTGTCACCGTCCCAGCAGCCTCAGGCGGAGATATGTTTGGTGGTATTTGGCTCATTCTTCCTTTTATCTAGACTCACGTTTTTACCTGCATCTGTCCGCCCGTCCGCCTGGCCGTCACCAAGGATTATACAAAAACTTCCAGGCTGATTTACATAAACCTCCGCGGAGAGGCAGAGCCTGCTTTTCTTAATGTTTTGTATGTGCTTTGTTTTTTTTGGCCATCACTAATGGAGCGGCCGAGGTTGACCCCACTTTCATATCTGCACCGACATAATCTTGGTACAGCTATTAAGCAGGTCACCATGGAGGCATATGATATTCACATTAAAAAAAAAAGTTATTTTGTTTTACTTTATTGGAGTAATTTTTTGTTTTGGGGATTTTTTTTCTCCAATAAGTATTCTTTTCTGTTCTGGGAATTTTTTTTCTGTTCTATGGTGTCATTTCCCCTGTTTTTCAGAGCAATTGTAATTTTTCTATGGGTAGAGAGCAAATAAACAACAATGGATGCTCTCATTCTTGTCCTGAGAGGTAACTGAAGCAAACATGACCCACTTGTTTAGCTGAATAGTTTTATTTTTCTTTGGGTTTGAGGCAGTGGAGGACACTGATGTCGTTGAGCCGTGTAGATGCTGTTATTATCGATGCAGCCACCTTCGGACTTTTGCGTTTATTCCGTTCAGATGTGATCGACGTAGTAATAAGTGTCCAGAATCAGTTGGACACTGAGAGCATGTGCCTTGACTTACAAAACGATGCATATAAAATGCTTCCAGGCGGCTGCGTGGTGACGCCTTAGGGGATCGAAAGACTTCTTGCGGGATTTTGAGGTATCTTGGTAATTCAAAAAAGAAATAACTCTGAAAAACTGGAAAAAAAAACAGTCAGAAAAGCATGAAAAAATTATACTGAAAGACAAAGTCAACAAGAAAATAACAGGAAAAACTGAAAAAAGCAAAACAAATTCTCATGTCTCGTGAATGCAGTACACTTCCAGGTCACTAGAATAAAAGCCAGGTCAAGGAAGGCTAGAATTCCAATTAATAAATATATATGTATAAAAAAGAGATAAAGTGATTGCTGTGTTACGATGGGGCACAACTCCGTTACAACCCGGTGCAAAGTTTCATGGACAGTTCTGGAAATCACTCGGGGCAAAAGTCTCCTTTGAGACTCCAGTTATCTGGGACAACCTCAATCCTGCACTTATGTTAATCCAGCCGCCGCAGTGCCCTGCCGTCAGGGCCGCCAGGGCCGCCAGGGCCGTCAGCGCCGGCCACACCACGCCAGAATAAAGCAGATTTCCAGTGATCTACAAACCCGACTGGTGGAGAGTCGGAGCCGGGGCCTCTTACGCAAGTTCAGCCAGCTGTGGCTTTTTGGGGCTGTGCGTGCAGGGAATGTGTTTACATAACACTGCTTTTTTCTCCCTTTTTTTCTTTTTTTTTAACACAAAGAGGTCGTATGTAGTTTTGAAAGACTTTTTTGATATTTGTCCTCACCGTCATTTAAATATAGAAAGCACACAAAGGGGATGACGCAGTGAGGATAATAAATAAATCGATAAATACATTTTCTGACGATAGTGAGAGTTGTTTCTGGAACATTTTGCCCGATAACAAATAATAGCTCGACCACGTCAGCGATCGTTTCTGACGCCCGGACGTCAGAATAGCAGCAGAATAACTCAGCCACGAGGTCAAAGTTGACTTTCGGTTACTATTTGAGTGCGGCGGTTCGCGTGTTACGTGGCAGGTGGAAGCACCTCAACACACACACAGACATCAAACACATCCAGTGACGCGATGGCGGTGTTTGTTTGCGTCCGTAAGACGCTTCACCACAACTTTATGTCTTTGAACATCAACCTACAAATTGAGTTGCTCGATCTTTTTATTCAATGTAACAAGCTATAAAACTGAAAATCCATTCGCCCGAAACTGAAATTCCACTCAGTGTCTCTCTGATCTCAACATGAATAACTTTTGTTTTTTGGATGAGGTTTGTGAAAGACCTGAAGGTGTGAAACTCACGGTTGGAAATGCGGTTGGAAAGAGGAAGTGAGGCCCTGCCCCCAGCTGCAAGGCCTGTCGTTTGACCTCGCACCTCGCTCGCTTTGCTCACCGCCTTTGATCTCTGCTGACGGTTACCACGCATCGGGCCGACCACCCGCTTCCTCGTTGCTAGAGTTTGAACGGATAATCGGACGCATTTTAGCTTTCGGAAAGACGGAGACCCGGCGCGGGAGCAGAACCGGCTCCCTTCACGGCTTTGATGGCGGCCGGGCTTAACGCGTGTGCGCCCCCGCCCGCCCGCCTGCGCAATGGCGGCTCAGACTCCCGATGGCGTGAAACAGAGAATCAGCACTTGATCACCGTTAAGCCCCCTGGACTTTAAATCCTTCTCAGACACTCATTAGTGCACGTGCTGTGGAACCACACCGGGTTTAAGGCTCTCTCCTCAGCCCCGACCCCTGGCCTTTGTCTGACGGGGGGATCTTCCCCTCCTCGCACCTCCCCACCTTCATCCTCTTTCTTTTTTCTCCCCGCCGCGTCCCCTATGACGGGTCGCGTCCTCTACAGCCCCCGTCGCCCGAGAGCATCGATTGCTGACACGAGCAAAGGCGCTTTACGAGACCCCGATGACGACAAATTGGATTGTCGTCCGTAAGTCCCCACATCATGACCTCACCTCAACCTCCGTGAGGCCACCTGAGGTTCCTCCGTGCGGCGCCTATGCAGATCGTCGCCTCGGCAATGATTGTCAGCCGGAGCGTCAGGAGCAGCTCCGGAGGCTTTTGGGGAACTTTGACATCATCAATGTCTTTGACGAGAAGGTTGTCACAACCTTACTGGGAATCTTCAAGACGGCTTAAGTGAAGTCCGCCTGGCTTCTTTTACTGGAGCTCTCAACCAATCAACCGCCATTTCGCTATGATTTCGTCATATGATATGTTATGATCAGGTTGCCATGGCAGCTTACAATCTGATCAACAAGGTGCAGCGCTAAAGTGGACTTTAAACCAAACTAGCTTTGAGAAAACCCATGTAATGAGAAGCAGGGTTTTCTTACAGACGTCTTTACGGTCAGATATTTGAGGTCGTATCACGTGACGCCACGGACAAATGTCACCTTAAAGGAGGTCATAGGAAGCAGCTCCTTCAGGGAACTTCAACATTATCAACTTCATCAGTGAGAAGATTGTCACTTTACCTGTAAACTGGGATCTTCAAGCCGGCTTAACTTAAACCTGGCAATCTTTTTTTCTGGAGCTTTCAAACAATCATGCCGTTATGAGCAGGTTGCCATGGCAGCTGATGGTTACAGCTTGACTCTGATCAACAAGGTGCAGAAACTAAACTACCTTTGGGAAAAACCCATCTAATGAGAAGCAGGGTCATTTTCTCATAGACTTCTACACAATCAGACATTTGAAGTTCTGTCATGCGACACTCGAGACGGTTGTCACCTTTAAGGAGGTCACCGGCCGGACCACCAGTAGCAGCCCCGGGTTCCTTAAAGAATAAGTGCCGTTTTTACAGTTTTGACATTATTTACATACAATCATTAACTCACCCATTTAACTTTTGTGTCACTCGACGTCCTTCGGAGGAGATTTAGATCCAGCGAGAGCCACGTATGTCCATATAATGGGAGTGAACGAGGCACCAAGCGCAGCCTCGAATGCTGCATCTGTTGCAAAATTCATTCATTTCACCAATATTTTGTCATGATTCACTGGTGTTGTTCCCCTTTTGAGGCCAAGTTCGCCTGTTATCTCCATCCTGTGTCTGTAGCTTCACCTACTAACCTCTGACCTGGAAGTTGTCATCTCAGGTGCCGTGTGTAGCCGCGGTCCGGCTCATTAGCTCAGCAATGTGGATTTTGCTACTGCTAGTTTTGGGCAACATGGCTGAACATTTGTTGAATAACAAGGTTGTGGACGAGAAATTGAATATGATGGGTGTCCTTGCTGAGTGTAAGGAGGAGGAGCTCATTGAAAGGAGGATGCGGAGGCAAAGAGAGGAACAGCTGGCCAGAGAACAACAAACCGCTGCACGTCCGCCAATAGATGTTAAATGGTGGAGTTCTTGAGGACAATGTTGGACTCGGAGGAGGAGCCTTTGCTGCTCCGAGTGGGATTGGAGGCCAGGAGATTCACGTCTCCAGAAATAACTGTCTCACAACTCCAGAGGATTTCCCTTCTATGTAATATTGGTGATATGAGTTTCACAAGGGACTTTGTGTAAATTATCGTATTTTATGCTAGAAATAATGTCAAAACTGTAAGAACGGCACTTCCCCTTTAAGGGAACTTTGTCCTCTACCTAAACTACCTTTAAGAAAGCCCATCTAATGAGAAGCAGGGTCATTTGCTCATAGACGTCTATACAATCAGACGTTTGAGGTTGTGTTGCGCAACACCAGAAACGGTGGTCACCTTAAAGGGGGTCAGCGGCCGGGTCACCATGAGCAGTTCCAGGGTCCTTAAGGGAACTTTGGCATCAATGTCATCAGTGACAAGATTGTCACTTTACTTATAAACTGGGATCTTCAAACTGGATTAACCAAAATCCGCCCATCTTCTTATACTGGAGCTTTCAACCAATCAACTGCCATTTTGTTATTAGCAGGTTGCCATGGCAGCTGACGGTTTGACTCTGATCAAGAAGGTGCAGCGCTAAAGCGGATTTGAAACTAAACTACCTTTGAGAAAACCCATCTAATGAGAAGCAGGGTCATTTTCTCATAGACTTCTACACAATCAGACATTTGAGGTTGTATCGTGCAACGCTCGGGGCGGTTGTCACCCTCAAAGAGGTCACCAGGTTGGACCCCTGGGAGCAGCACTGGGGGCCTTAAGGGAACTTTGACATCATCAGTGTCATCAGTGAAGATTGTCACTTTCCTGAAACACTGGGATCTTCAAACTGGCTTAACTAAGGTCTGGCAATCTGTTGTTTTTCTGGAGCTCCACCAATCAGCTGCCATTTCGTTATGAGCAGGTTGCCATGGCAGCTGACAGTTATAGTTTGACTCTGATCAACAAGGTGCAACGCTAAAGTGGTTGGCTTGGGATGGTTGTCACCTTAAAGGGGGTCTCCAGCAGGACCACCAAGAGCAGCTCCGGCGTCCTTAAGGGAACTTCAACATCATGAGCCAGCAGATGATGAGATTGTTGCTTTAACTGCTCAAAGGTCAGTAGTTCTCCTCGGGGCAACTTCCAGCCGGCTTAACCAAAGTCTGCTCATCTACTAACTTTCCTCCCGAGCCGTCAACCAATCCCACGCACAGGTTGCCATGGCAGCTACCTGTCAGTTACAATCTGACTTTGCAAATCAACAAGGTTTATGGTCAATTTTAGGACGATCCTTTGGTTATTAATGACCAGGTAGTGGAGGGAGTCTTCAGTCTTAAGTTTCTTGGCATCGAAGTGGAAGGTCCACACCCACCCACTTCTAAATACGGACCACCAAAGATCTCCCTTCCTGTGACAACTCGGGAAGTTTGGTGTAGAAACGGAGGCTTCGATCTGACTGTGGCGCGGTGCCGTGGAGACCACATCCAAAGTCATGGCATGCGGCGCACCGTCGGTGGCCTCTCTCTTTGACACCTGGATGAGCCACAGAAAGGGCGCACAGACCCCTCCCCTTTTTCACTTACTTCAGATTTTAAAGCCTCAGTGGGAGAACATCCATCTATTTGTTTTGAATGTGCGTCCGAGTGTTTCATAGTCTTTTATGTGTTGTGTGTGTGTGACATGGCCTTTTTAAAAAACATTTCCCATCAACTTGCTTCTTCTTGGACTTGAACCCTTTGAGAAGAAGTTAACCTGGGTGGTCAATCAAGATAGATGCGAGGTCCTTTTCCAATAGATTTCTATATGATCAGATGGCTACAACTGCGAGCTGGTCAGTGGTGATTCTGAACACCATAATGTCAAAATGTAAACTAGCTTTTTGCCTCATCCAGCAGTCGGCGACATGATTTATGGGGATAATTTTCCCTCTTTTTGTTTTGAAATATGCCATAAAGCTCCATAAGCGGCGCAAACTCTCCATACGTTAAGCCCCTCCTTCCATTTTGCACATTGTCATTCGGCACATTGTTATTAAAAGAATAGATTACAGCTGCATGAGCGTGTTTGGGGAGATTTCAGAGCAGCGGCCGGCGACGCCTGTCATCGGCTCCAACACCGGTCATTTTGGGTTTACGCGTACCTTGTTTTTTTTTGTGTTTTTTTTTCAACCCGGCAGACTAAACTGTGCCAAAATCAGGCTATAAAATGCAAATAAACGTTATATCATGGCATATGTATATAAAACAGAATACGCCCCCAAAACACCACTTAGCTCTTGAAGAGGAGGTTGAGCCAGCAGCACTCGGAGCTCACAGCGTACGTGGTTCGTTCACACACCCAACATTTAGCAGCCTTACAGAGAAACCACAATATCATGCAGTCATACTTCATCCTATCATTTCACTACGACTCGCCCCGCTTTAAAAAAAGGTTTTAATCAGTATTCTCTTTGTATTTTACCACACAGGGAGTTTGCTCGCTCAAGCTCTAAAGAAAGAACGCTGCACAAGTCCCAGACACTATTTTTACGCCTCGCGTTTCATCACGGTGGCGTGAGATTCCGCGAAACGAGGCGTCTATTTCGCCGTTGCGACATGCACGCCGTCATGCATTTTGGATGTAATATTGTTTTATTGGCATTCCGCGCGGTTCGTAACCTCTGCATTGTGTGCTCGAGCAAATGCACGCTAACAGACACTTTTCCTTGTGTCTGCATTGCGTAATTCATATGAGTCTGCAGGAGGGACCAGCACACTGTTACAACTGTAAATATGTCACATGATAGACGGGTCGGTCGGCCACTGTAAAGGTGCTTGAACTGTTGCATAATTTTCAAAGGTTTTTTCCACTGCTGTGATTCTTCTAATCGGTCACTGATTAAAAGCTGGTTTATTTTGGAGGCGTATTTTTACAAACAGAATCTGCACAGCGCCGCTTGAATGAGCAAAACCAGTTGAGCGGAATGGATGCAATCACAACGTGAGCCTGTCATCAATTCATCTTTGCGGAAAAGAAAATACAGAAAGTGAAAAATTCACCAAGATAAACATCGGGACTCAACTTCTCATGACACAACGGCCGCCAGCGCCGCAGAAACCGTGAACTCGGCCCCGTTCTCTCCCACGGAGGCAGTGGTTTTTTAATACTCTCAAACGTGAGTGAGTGTTCAGCTACACAATGAGCCTCCCCCCACACACACATACACACACACACGCAAACACACATACACACCCTCCCATCCCACCCCGTCGCCGCGCGCGATCATCCAGCCCGAGGACTAAAGCTCGGCCAGAAGCCATTAGTTGCAACATGAGATATGAGAGCTGGGCCGCAGCCCTGGCTTCTCCCCAAGTAACAGAATGTACTTGAACAAATTCCAGAGCCAAAAGTTAATACGGGCCAGAGTGGATTTATCTCTCCGAGTCTCAGATTGCATGTGTCCACACGCAGCAGCAAACTTCCCACCGTCGATCATGACGTCCCCGAAGAAGTGACTTTTCTCCCCGAGTTGTCAACAAAGGACTCGCTAAAGCTGAAATTAAAAGTTACAGGTCACAGATTTCAGTTCAGTTTGACACTACAAGTCCCAGAATTCTGCAGCGGGAAGCAGCAGAGCACAGTGAAAGGAGTTGTTGCCCTCTGCATCTCACTGCTCGGCTTCTTTTTTCTCTGCAACTCAGCCGCAATAAAGACTAAAAAAAAAAAGAATACTCCTGACTCGTTGAAAATAGAATTTAGATTCAGTTGCTGTAAGTTAGTAAATATGAGCATGGTAGACTCGCAAACTGCTGCTGTTTCCTGTACATTATTAGGTATTGCGTGTCCTGCCCTGATGCTGAGTATATCCCGCCAGTATAGAAATGATGCAGGTGGGTCTTCATAGAACCTATAGCGCATTTATAATACATTAATAACATGTTTATAAGATAACATTTTGATAGCAGTCCACGGCACATTTATAATACAGTAATAACATGTCTATAACAAATTATTACACATTAATAACATGTTGATTGC
>CAESWR010000031.1:106165-120030 GCA_903171835.1 Mullus surmuletus | reverse complement strand
GATTGTTGCTTTTTTATTCGCTTTACTGTACAAGTGATGACTGCCGGTTTTCCTGATCCTCATTAGAAGGGGCTGAGAGAGGGATGATGGGGATGGAAAGATACTGGACCCCCGCCCCCCCCTGCCCTGTGCTCACCTTGGCGTGCGGCGGCGTCATGAGGGTGGCGTGCAAGCTCAGCTGCTCGATGCGTCGGAGCAGTTGCTTGAAGTCGTCGTTGCTGGTGAGCCACTTTCTGGTCAGCATCCGCCGGAGGTACGGCTGCAGAGACGACGAGAAGAAGGAGAAGAAGGAGAAGAAGGAGGGAAAAAAAACGTTCTGATGAGGCCACTTCATTGTCTTCACGATCAAACAGACAAGACTGACTTCAGTTCTTTTTCTTTTACTTCATACTAAAATAATAGCAGAGTCAACGCAGGCGGAGAATTCCAGGGGACGTTTTTTGACCAAATCTTTGATATTTGATGTGTATCTTTCAGGCTGAAGCTGATTAATACGACTAACTGATATAAAGGTGGAAAAAATATGAATATAGGATATTTTTACAGCAGTCTTTTGGAAAGAGACGCTTTTTGTCCCAAGGAACGAAAAAAGAGAGTTAAAAGGAATGCCTCAAATTCAATGTTGCTGCTAATCATTGACGCATCTGAGGCTCTGATAATAATAATAATAATCATTAGATCCTCCTTGATTTACATTTTATGGAAATTATTTGAGTTTTTGCCATTTTCTCCCCATTAAAATACTAAGTAGTTATGTAAATAAACTGGCAATTACAGGGTTACAATAAAAAATAATATACATACATATATACATATGTATCAAACTATTAATATTTGATATCTACATATTTCAGGCTGAAGTTGATTACAAAGGTCATTTAAAGTGGGAAAATGGTGGGAATTTTTTTTGACAGCGGTTTTTGCGGATGGGACATTTTTTCACTGAGGGACGATTGAGAACGTTTTTTTTAAGGAACTCTCAACGGTTTTAATCTAAGATAATTGAAAGTGAAATTGATTTGTCAGACAAAAAAAAACCCCTGCGGTCAGAAGAAGCTCGAACTCCAGTTTCATGCAGATTTTATGGACGACACTGTTAACGACATCAACATTTCACACAGATTTCAGATGGAGTTTCAGCGCAGATCTGCTGATTCATTCTCGGGCGTTTCATCACTTCTATAAAGCGGCCAAGTCGAGATTCATCTGCTTTGTGGCTGAGCTGCGACGGCGAGGAGCAAAGAGACACCCGGAGGTCTGGAAGCACCGCAAAAAGGTGCGAGTGGGACCTGAGCGAGGCCTCTCAGGTGGCGCCTCCACAGCCCGAGCTTCGGCCGAGCGCCATTTTTGGCAGAGGTGGAGGGAAGAAGCATCCTCTTTTCATTTCTGCTTTCATAACCCGCAATCACAAACACCGGCTGAGTGAGGAAACAGGTTTGAAAAAAAGAAAGAAAAACGGAAGTGGACTTTGCACTTGGGCAACTCATGATGCGTGCGTGACCTGTGATGCGGCGCCCGCCCTCGTCCTCGCCCTCGCCCTCGCCCCCGTCCCCGTCCCCGTACCTCCACCTCCTTCTTGAAGTGCTCCTCCAGGTTCTCCGTCAGCCTGAGGACCAGCCACTGCGCCTTCTTCCTGAAGGCCTCCACCTCGTCCGGGCAGCTGGTCTGGTAGTTCTGCATGTATTCCCTGGGGGAGAACCGGGAGACGGTTACCAAGGCGACAGGGAGAAGGTTCGACGTGCTTTCAGCCGTAAATTCATCACACAAGATTCTTCTCGACGGGTCTTGGATTAACTTTTTGGGGCAGTCGCTCTGTTGTGAATTGGAACTGTGAAAGTAAACATGAAATGAAACTAAAATGACAAGCTGGTTGTTTTTGACATCGGAATTCCATATTTGGGGCAAAGATATAAATGAAACAAATAAAGTGTGAATTAGACGTGATCAGAAATAATGGGCCGAGTTGGAGGTTCTAAGGTTCTTGCCGTCTCTAGTAGGACGAAATTCCTGCTGAAACAGGTGCGACGTAACACAGCGACGGAGCTGATTGGATGGTTTGACAGGTGGGCGTGTCTTTGACAGAAAAACGGAGGATTCCAAGAATTCGGGATGGGAGGCTAACGCGGAGGGTTATGGGGGTCATATGGGGGTCCCTCAGGACGTAACGCCACAGTATTTTACAGTATTTTACAATACAATTTCCATACAATGTAATTCAAGGAGGATAATGATTATAATCATTATTAGAGCCTGAGATGGTCAATGATCAGCAGCAACATTGAATTTGAGGCATTCTGATTTTTTCTGCAGTGACAGATTTTTATAGCAAACTCTCTTATTAGTTCCTGGAGACAAAAAGCGTCTTCTTCCAAAAGACTGCTGTAAAAATATCAGGTATTCATATTTTTTCCAACTTTAAATTAGACAGTCTTGTTAATCTGCTTCAGCCTGAAAGATACACATCAAATATCAAATATTTTGGATGATTTTGACCCTCGAAATGGTCAAAAAACTGTGGACAAATCTGGACAAAAACGTCCCCAGGGACTCTTAAGGGTTAATTGGTTCAACACAGATGTGATGGTGAACCCTAATTTAGCCAACTTCCTGTTTGCGCTCTGACCCTCTGTGCTCTCCGTCAGAGTTCATATTTCCGTTTTACCTTCATAAAAAAAAAAAAAAAGCCAGATCGTAATTTTTCCACTGTTGCTGTGGCAGCATGTGACCAGCTTCCTTCTAGCGGCTGTGGATGCCCTGTGGTGACCCACATCCATCTGCAGCTGCTGCCACTCTTCAGGTGCCTTCAGATTTAAAGCAGCAGCGTTTCTCACAACGCTGGCGGCTTCCCCGAAGTCACATGGGGGCGCGTGCCCGCCCCCCCCCCCACTCCCCCCCTCGCCTTTCACGCTGTCGAGAACGTGCAAACCTCAGAGCGGCTCCGCTCTGCGTGTTCAACACACACAAAGTCTCTCTCTCAAAGTCTCACAGTTGCGGGTTTGTGAGAGACGCACAAAGAGCCCTGAATGTTGCCGGGACGATGAATGAGGTTGGCAGGATCTCTGGGAACATCCAGGCAGATTCTCAAATAGCTCGGCGGTGAATCATCCAAACAAAAAGGTCTGAGCCTTAAAGCATTTAACCCTTTGCGGTCCAGGCTGCAGCTTCTTTTAACACATTCAGTCCTTTTACTTTCACACAAGTCGAAAAATCAAAGCCGGCACTGCACTTTTCTATAGGAGTTTCAAAATAAAAGCTTTGTCATATCGCGTGTGGAGATGAAACGGGAAGTTGGAGGGTGTCCATCATGAGTGAATCTAAAGCCTCCCCACACAAACGGCTCAAAGGCACTCTGAGGCCCGAAAGATGAATTGTCACGGCACGTTATCGCCGGTGATTTCCCGGAGGTCACGTGACTTACTGTAAACGGGCGAAGCTGTTAATGTAGGTGATCTGATACTCGGCCCACAGAGCGTCCTGGGGCGGAGCGCCGCAGCTACGGCAGAACTCCTCGTGGAACCTGCCAGACACAAGACAAGACGAGACAGGTGAGCGCTCACACCAGCTGTCAGACCAAGAGGAGGGGATATTTTACCCACACCGAGCACAGAGGTGGAAACCGCATCCGAATACAATAATTAAGATGCAACCGAGCACAAAAACAGGACACGTGTGGTGTATTCTGATGTGCAAATAAGGTGCAACAAGAGGAAAGCATAGAATTTTTGTCTTAAAGGAATAACAACAATAATAATAATAATGATAATAAATTCTCTTTGGATTTCAAGAGGGCCTCACTGCACTGCATATATTTGGCTCGGACCCAAACAACTTTCTGTCAGAATCTATGTGGGGCAATCTTCTCCCATGGGCGTATCAACTCTCTCTCTTTTCCCAACTAACGAGCTAATTAGTATCAACAAAGCATCTCTGTTAGCTCACAGTTGCATCATGGGAGGAGAGTTCACCTTCACGCTCGATTCTCTCAAACAAGAGCTCGCTGATCAACGTGCCAAAGTCATAAAATGCTTTTTCAGCGTTTCAACCTTGTTTCTCCGGACCACTTTCATTGTTCTATGAGAGTCGGGGTTTCCTGAGGAGGTGAAAACCCCTCTGCGGCGGCGGCGGAGGAGGAGGAGGAGGAGGAGGAAGAGCGGAGCACATGACCCTGTCGGGCTTCAAGTGCTGCTCTTGCGTGATGGATTAAAAAGCACAGTTTGTCACAAAAAGGGAGGAGGAAGCTTTTTTCTGTCGTTACTCAATCAGGAAAAACACCCGAATGGGCAGGATCCTGTTTCTGCCTTGTTTTTCTGCAGCGAGCAGGTTCCACTTCTCACCTCCACCCTCCTCCTCCACCTGCTGCTGTCGCCGCCCGCCGACCTTTGACCTTCTCATTACCGATTCTCAAACTCGCATGTGACTGCGTTTCCAGTCAGTCAAGATTGGGGGTTAAGGTCCATATTCCGGTTAGTGAAACATTGGGAATAAGGCGTTTCCATGCTTGAGAAAACAGGGTTCTTCCTGTTTCCATGGTGATTGCAATCAATCAATCATCCCGCTACTTTCTAGCGTCTCCAAATGCCAGGATGTTTGTGTCTTTCATCACACTTCTCAAGTGATTGGTTTCCTCCTCACTCCTGAAGTGTGGCGTTTACAAGTCGCTCCTGGACTCCAAAGACCAAGATTCCTTGCCAGTAGAACATGAACAGAACACTAATTCATGCTCCTTTTGATGGGGAGATCCTGATAGGAGGATTATTGGTGTTTACATGACTGTGCACAACCGGGTTATTGCTAACATTTCGCTTCCAGAAGGCTTATTGACCGCATGAGAACGTCGCCAGTGACTTCAAGCCTCCGTATGGAATCACTGCTTCGCATTAAAACACTTTTGAGGAGCTAAAAAAAGAACAAATCAAAGGCCCAAATGTCAGTCGGGGCTAATTAATTTGGGGGCGTGGTCTGAAGAAATTTGGGGGCGTGTCCTGGTCAGAGAAACAACACATAATCTGCATGCAAAATTACCCAGATTGATCACTTGTGATTCTGTCAAGAGTCTTTGTGTTATTCTACCTCTCGGGGAATCCCCTCAGCTCAGTGAGGCAGAATGATGTCACTTCCTGTTGCAGCTCAGCATCAATCCTCCCAGAATTCTGTACATTGCTTTCCACTCTCTGCAGGGCAAAACACATGAGTTCAGTGGAGGAAAGCCCGTGTCTCTGCTGCCCTCTAGTGGCCTCGCTGTGAGACAACTAAAGTTTGATGAATCACTTGGTGTGTGTGTGTGTGTGTGCGCGTGCGTGTGTTTATGTGTGTGTGATGGTTGTACCGTCCAAATGTCCATGGGAAACTCAGAGAGGAGTTGGTCGTCCTCTGTTCTCGGAATTGTTTTACTGTCCCAGAATTCCTCCTTTTCCATCTCAATGACTCTTTGCAGCGAGAATTTGAAGTCGTTCTTTTGGACACAAAAAAAGAGACAAAAACACTCTGAGTGAAACCTGAGACTGTTTTACAGGCGGAGAGAGAATGTCAACAGCACCGTCCATAATCAGAGGCTTTAGTGCTTTCGCTTTGCAGAGTATAATGTTTGTTTAGAATTTCAGAATGACATGTCAGTGCTGTGGTTTGGGGCTTTTTCAGGGTTTGTTTTTGGTCTAAACCTGCCTCGTACTGCTGCACTCACATGCTCCTCACAAGAAAAACAGCACAAAGAACTCTCCAGTCTGACGATTAGAGAGTCTCGGTCTGGTTGGAAGTCTTGTTTCGGGCAACGGCGCCCTCTGCTGGCCCCTGTGGTCACGACAAGAGCTCCAGATAGGCTTTAACCTTTAAGAGTTCCTTAAAAAAAAATTCTCAATCGTCCCTCAGGGTGAAAAACGTCCCCTTCCAAAAAAAAAAAAAATTCATATTTTTTTCCACTTCAAATAAAAAAAAGTGTTTTTAATCGACTTCAGCCTGAAATATCGCTATCAAATATTAATGATTTGGGGGGATTTTAAACCTCTAAATGTCAGTTTGTTTACGTAACCCAAACCTCAAATAATTTCCATAAAGGAGGATTTAATTATTATCATTATTATTTTTATTAACGACTCATTTGGTCTTGTTATTCAGCTTCAGCCTGACAGAAATCCTAATTATCAAATATTTGTAGGGATTTTGACCCTCTAAATGGTCAAAAAACCTCCCTTAAGGTTAAAAGTTGCCCGCCCACTCACCGCCATCTTGCTGCAGTATTTGCTCTTCAGCTGCGGCAGGAAGTCGTCATCCAGCTGCATCTCCATGCTCTCCCCGGCCATGTTGGGCTGCAGCAAGGGACTTCCCATGATGCACTCGCTGTGCGGGCGACACAAACATTTCACCAGAGTCACGTCAGAGGAAGAAGAACACGGCTAGAACGTCTGCTGCTTTTAAAGGTCAGGAACAAAAAAGTTTATATTTGAGGGTTTTACTGTGTGTGTGTGAGTGTGTGTGTGTGTGTGTGTGTGTGTGTGTAGGCAGTTTATATAATCAGCCACGTGAATCAGTGGAAATGTCCTGATTATAGTTTTTCCATTTCGGCCTCCTGAGGGTGTTGTGCCTCTTTTTTCTTTAACAGATCAGCTGTTTATTTTTGGCCTCACACTTTTCCCAAATGTTGTTCTGAACACTTTGTGTGTGCGTGTGTGCGTGTGTGTGTGTGTGTGTGTGTGTGTGTTTGGATCTGAAGTGTCCTGATTCTACTAACGATGTCAGCGAGGCGCCGTGTCGCCCTGTGTTATATTTCCTTAAAGTCCGCACCATCTGTGGAAGTCGGGCTGCCCGATCATAGCTAAAATCATAACAACAACCTTTTTTATCAATATTGATATCACGATTATTGATCACGATTATTCATTTGTGAAAAGAGAAATGCACTTTAATACTGTCCTATATGTTATGTATGATATAGCATCATTGTGAATAAAGAATACCTGAATACGTGAGCTTATGAATGCAGGGGGGAAATGGGAAACCATGGCAACCAGTGGGGATGCTTGATTTGAAATGCAGCAGAGCTATGGGTAGATGTTTTTAACCTTCAGATGTTTCCAGATGTTTGAGAGCACGAAAGGCATCGTTTGGGATTTTTTGACTTGAAGTTGTATGAGACTCTCACCATCAGTGTGGTTCATCAGCTGGTCCAGGTGGTCTGATTATGTTCTCACCTCTTGTAGACGTTGAGGATCCAGTCCAGCAGAGCGTAGAGGTCCCTCAGGTTGGCGGTCGACGGCTCCAGCTTCTTGACGTGCTCCCCCACGGCGCTGTGGTAGCTCCTCAGGTATGTGGTGAAGACGCCGAAGCTGGGCGGGTAGCACCAGCGCAGGTGGTCCTTCACCTTCCCCAGGTCCTCCACGATAGTCTTCCCCAGCTGGCCCAGGTGCACACTCAGCCAGGAGGTGTTCTGCTCAGGAGCCTCCAGAGGAACACTCTCCACGTTGGCCTTCACGCCCTCGGCCACTGCCTCCCTCCAGGTCTCCATCCAGCCGCCCTGAAGACCTCCGGGCTCCTCGGCTCGCTTCTCCTCCTCCTGGATGATGCGAGCCACGGTGATCAGCAGCGCCTGCTCGCCGGGAGGTCTGGAGCTGGAGCTGCGGACGATGCCGCGGATCCTCTCCCTCAGCTCCCCGTAAAGTAGGATGAGGTCCTTCTCCTTCTTGACCAGTTCCACTGGTGAGTCCTCGCTGCTGTGCTGGTGCTCCTGCTGGAACTCCAGGCGCAGAGCCAGCAGCTGGACGTGAGCGTCTTCCAGGTCATCGCTCACAATCAGCTTGTTGATCTGCATCACTGAGAGGAGATGGAGAGGTTTGTCTCACAGTGCAATAACACTCACTGGTCCGGGGAAATAATGTGCGATCATTCTCGAAGGAGGCACCACGGTGGCTGAGGACTGCAAATGTAATACAAACAGAAACACTGCAGACACAGAAAGGCTGCAAATACAGAAAGGCTGCGAATACAGAAACACAGCAAAAGAGAAACGTTGCAAACGCAGAAACGCTGCATAAGAGAAACGCTACAAACACAGAAACGCTGCAAATACAGGAACGTTGCAAAAGAGAAACGCTGCAAGAGAAAAACTCTACAAAAGAGAAACGCAGCAAACACAGAAACGCTGTATATGAGAAACGCTGCAAGAGAGAAACGCTCCTAACACAGAAACGCTGCAAAAACAGGAACATCGCAAAAGAGAAACGCTGCAAGAGAGAAACGCTACAAAAGAGAAACGCTGCAAAAAGAAGTGCTGCAAACGAAGAAATGCAGCAAACACAGAAACGCCGCAAAACAGAAACGCTGAAAACACAGAAACGCTACAAAAAAGAAATGCCGCAAACAAAGAAACACTGAAAATACGGAAACGCTGCAAAAGAGAAACGCTGCAAGACAGAAACGCTGCAAACACAGAAACACTGCAAAAGAGAAACGCTGCAAACAAAAAAACGCTACAAAAAAGAAACGCCACGAACAAAGAAACGCTGAAAATACAGAAATGCTGCAAAAGAGAAACGCTGCAAACACAGAAACACTGCAAAAGAGAAACACTGCAAACACAGAGCCCGATCCCACAGGATTGGTCCCTCCCTCAGTTTGCTGCTCCTAGTGGCCTTGTGAATTTGCAGTGTTTTTCTTTTCGCAGTGTTTCTGTGTTTGCAGCCCTCGGCCACCGTGAGGCACAGCAGTTTGGAGAACCAGGATCTTATCAGGCACACGAAGCACGTCAACAACTCAGACAGATGAAGAGAAGATTTGAAGCAGAGACGATCAACCCCCCGACAAACACCAACAACAAACCCGACAACCAGCGCGCCACGTTTGTTGCCAAAACAGAAGCAGAGATAAAGAGGAGCCGCGTGTTCAGACCAACGTTATCCTCTGAAGGACAAACATTTCCAATCTGACAAACAACCTTCCCAATTCTTTCCCACAGAAAGGGTCTTGTGTCTCCAATAGGCTCCGCCCACTTTACTTTTAGAGACCATTCCCAAACATGTTGTGTAATTGGAGCTACCTGACAGCGGGTTGTGAGGGATCTCAGGCAGCGTGTACGTCTCCTCCAGCTCCTCCGGCTTCTCCTCCGGCTTCTCCTCCGCCTCCTTCTCCTCCTCCTTCTCCGCCGTGGCGCCCTCAAAGACGGGGATCATAGGCCTGCTGGCCTTCTTCTTCCCCTTGTTGCTGCCAAGTTTCAGGGTTCGCCCCAAGGACTCGAAGCCAGTCATGCTGGGATCTGAGGGTGCAGAGCAAAGATCTCAGCTGGCTCTCCGCCCTTCAGGTTTCCAAACAGCATCTCTGCGCCTTTTTGCGAGGAGCCCATACCTGTTTGGGAACGTTTCAGTGATTGTTCCTGCTGCGGCGCCACATCATTGCTCAGGCTGCTCGGACCTGATAAGAGAGTCTGTGAGTCCACTGGAGTTTGTCACATCAGCATGAAGAAGTCAATGTTACAGCTCGGCAATCATTTAGCCTCAAAGATAGTGTGTGTGTGTGTGTGTGCGCGCGTGTCTATGCGCCTCCGTGTGTGTGTGTTTAGACTCCAACGGCAGCGTGACGACCTCACGGTGACCTTAAAGAAACTGAGGAATGCAGAGATTAAGTAGCGATGAAAAGCGTCTGGCTCCGCCGCAGGTAAAAGTGAAAGTCAGCGCGGCGACTGGAAGCTTCTGCTGCAATAACCATTTACAAGAAACTGCTGGCGTTACGGTAACACATCCCACTGACCACATACTCACGCCATACTTGTTTGTTTTAAGTACTTGCGCTGTTTTTCACAATCACAAAAAGCATCTAAAGAACTCGAGGGGCAAAAAAAAGGTCCAAAATTAATTAATTAATTTAAAATTTAAAAGAAGAGGCTAAAACTAGGAAAGAAACGCACTTGTTTGTCTGCACTTTAGTTCAGAGTTTTCGAGCTTTGATGTCAAACTAAATCTGTCTGTTGTCCAAAACAACAGAAACCCCTTAATCTCTGACAGTCATCAAGGTCGCAGCGTCTTTGCGAAGCCTGAAATCCCTCCTGAGCTAAAACAGTGGACGTGCTGATTGTTTCCCAGAGACGGAAAAAAGAGATTTGATTCTTTCTTTTAACGTATTCGACAGTTTGGAAGCTTTTCAGTGACCTTATTTACATAAGGCGACCAGACGTCCCCGATTTCCAGGGACAGTCGCGCTTTGGATGACCTTTTCCCCGGTTAAAGCTGTCCCCTAAAAATGAACAGCGGTTATTACGGTAGCCGTGTAGGTTGATGAGTGCGAGTGAGCATGTTGCACGCAGACAACACTTATTACGGTAGCCGGTCGCGCACTTCCCCTGCTAGCTTAGCTTTGTTTTAAGCGTGAATGCTAAACTAGCTGTTTGGGGGGCTTCTAATCATTGGAGAATTGTACTCACTGGGAGATGGTGGACATGACGACCCTGTGTCGACCTTTGCCCCCTTCGATGGACCCGCTCTCCCTATGCGCCTCACACTCTGACTGAACGACTGGATACGGTTCAGCGCCTTGCCGCCGCTGGTCGGCGTCTTCAAGTTGCTGCTGAGGGACACGGCGTCCTCCTCCGGGCTTTCGTTGGGTCTGTCCGTCAGGTCGGACGCGTCGTCATCGTGTCCAGCTGAGAGGAAACAGCGTGTGAGTGACAGCTGAGCTTCATGCTCAATGCTAATCTTGGTTCCTAGCTAACCACCTAAAGTTTTTTCCACCTAAAGTGGAAAAAATATGAATATATGATATTTTACAGCAGTCTTTCTCATCCCCAGAACGAGAGTTTGCTGTAAAAATCTGTCACTGTAGAAAAAATCAGAATGAATCAAATTCAATGTTGCTGCTAATCATTGACCATCTGAGACTCTAATAATAATAATCATTAAATCCTCCTTGAATTGCATTTTATGTAAATTACTTGAGTTTTGCATGATTTTCAAGTCAAATACTGTGCTATGTAAACAAACTGACATTTAGAGGGTTAAAATCCCCCCACACAATTCATATTTGATATATATATTTCAGGCTTAAGTTGATTAAAAAGACTTAAGGTGGAAGAAACACTAATATATATTATTTTTACAGCAGTTTATAGGGAAGGGACGTTTTTTATTTAAGGAACTCTTAAGGGTTAAAAAAAACAACAACATCAGGCTTCTCAGGGAACAAAGCAGAAATAAATGTACTAAAAACATTATCAAATCATTGTCAAACCTTCAACAGTCACCAAAAGGGACACTTTGGACTATATTTGTCAAACGAGAAAAACGTGACCTCAATCAGAAAATGACACTCACCGGGAGACGCTGCATGTCGTGGTGAGGTGCCGTCTGCTTTGGGCTTGACCTTTGACCCATTCGATGAGTTGGGGCTCACCAGCCGCTTGAAACTCTGCTGCAACGACCCAAACCGCTTCAGCGAGCCGTTGCTCCGGAGCGACGCGGCGTCCTCCTCCGGGCTATCGTCGGAGCGGTCCGTCATTTCTGCAGCAGTGGCGAGGTCACACTCTGCTCTGCTCCTCTGTGGTGAGAGAGTGTGTGTGTGTGTGTGTGAGACAGACGCTCAGGTGTGTTGTCAGGTATCATGTTTGAGTGGGCGGCGGGAGGCGGAGCCGCCGTGTTTACTGATAACATCGCTGGCGCACTTTTCAGCAGCTCGAGAATGAAAGCAAGTCGGGACAGAAAGTTCTGTTCCGCTTCAACGAGGAAACACTGGCAGAGTTGATGATTTCAGGGCAGAAACGGGAATCTTGAAGTTAATTTTAATACCTTTTTTAACCACTTTGCCATCAGTGACACCTTCAACGTGACACTTACAATAAAGCCTCTAAGACCACTGTCATACAACAGAATTCAAATAATTTCGCAATAATAATTCTTCGCGTAGGATCTGGCGCTCTCAGAGACAATTTACAAACGCACCCATAATAGTCTAGTTTTTTATGTCACCGGGGTAACGAATGACCTCACACACTTTTACAACACTGTTTAATGGACCCAAACTCTTCTGACAGCTAATTCAGAAAAATACTTACAAAAATGTAAGTTCTCATAAAGTGCTGATGAGGCATTTTAATACTTTTTAAGGGTCTTAATTTCCACAAATTTGATTTATCAACTTTTAATCAAGACCCCGGGAAGGAAGTGAAAAGCCGACTGATGGTGAAGTTTGACCCGAGGTGCTTCTCCGGTCAAACAATGATCCTAAAGTCCAAAATCCGCAACCAAGTGTTGAACATATATTTGGCCTTTTGTGATTTTCAACACTGAATTTTAAGCCATAATCGTTATGATTAGAAGAAATTAAATCAATTAAGACATGAAATGTTTCTAAAATAAAATAAATCTATTTCATGTATTAGTTCCCCTTTCTCTATTGAATTATTGACATTGAATAAACTTTTGCATGACATTCTAATTTATTGAGATGCAGCTGTATAATAAAGTATAAGCAGCCACTTTGAAGATAAATGGAGAAATAGTTAAGAAACACCAACCTGGCAACCGTCGGCACAAACTCCCTCAGCGCTTTGAAACGACTAAAGACAAACAGCAGGTTGTTCCACTAACCGCGTCGGTCTGCCGACCTGCGTCGCCTGGAGAACCTGATTTCCTCTGAGCATTTTCACCTGCGACTGTCGTTGGGTTTCCAGCCGTGGCGAAATTGAAACCTTCCGTTAATCCCACAATCAAAGGCCGATTTGTGCGGATTTACCTGTTCGGCTTAGGCGGAAATGTTCCTCTCCCTGTTTGACTGCATTCACACTTCTGCTGCTTTCACTTTCTTTTCCTGCTGAAGAGACACGCGGATCATCTGCTGGAGGCCGCGTTGGCGCCGGCGGGAAAATCCCGGCGTGAGTGTTGAAAGGCAGCTCGTCCCGGCCAAGGACGAAGCAGCAAGGTGAGCGGCTTTGTCCTTGGCGCCTCTGCGCTGAAAGGAGACAGTTAATGATTAAATAACTTATAAAGTGAGGGAGGTGTGACGTCTCAGCGCTCGGATCTGTTTACAGCCAGCCCGCGTTATTTCCCCTGAAAACCTGGAATGTGGCGTTAAAGCCGGCGGCCGTGGTGCCTTTAGGTTCCCCGGGAGAAGTCAGCGCATGTGGAAAACGCATCAGAGGGCTGAAACCGTCAAATGGTGGACGTGAGTGATGATTCTGGAGGTTTGCCCGGTGTTTGCACAGGCAGCGGGGATGAACTCTGTCCCTCACCTGTTTTTATGAGGCCCCATAAACACCTCAGAGGATCCCGACCCCCTCTGACCCTCCAAACTCCATGGCAACCCGCCTCGCAGGTTTCGTCCGTACCCAAGAAGTTAAAAATAAAAAAAATTAAGGTCAAAAACCCGGGTTTTAAACACTTACTTGTGACTTCTCAGCGGGCTGCGCTGCCGTTTGCGTCCACCGGATGGCAACGCGCGCCGGCCGGTCTGAAAGTGGATCTGATTAGAGTCTTTACAGGAGGAAGACAATAAAGGTTTGGTTCCAGCTGCTGCCTTTGAATTCTTCTTTGCATTTGCGGGGAAACGGAGGAAGCTCAGCACTTCATCTTTGAGTGTGTGTGTGTGTGTGTGTGTGTGTGACATGGAGTGAGAGCATGAATACACAGAAATGAAACTGAGCCGGTATCTACAGAGTCAGCGACTAACCACTTCCTGTTTTATCAGCTGTCCGTCAAAACTTTCTCCACGAGGTTTTAATTTTCCACTGCAAACGTTTCTGCTTCGTCTGGACATTTCTTTGAGTCTCGGAAACTCGGGTTTGCTAACGAGGTCGCCAAACACGTGGCTTTTTCTCAGCCTCCAAGATGGCCGACGTGCATGAGGGTGAACCCTCGGAGGCCGGGGGGGGGGGGTCATCTGTGAGGACCGCAGGT
>CAESWR010000031.1:49639-89698 GCA_903171835.1 Mullus surmuletus | reverse complement strand
GCAAAAAAAAAAAAAAAGAGGAAGGGCTTGAAATAGAAACAGCCGCAATCAACTGTGACACCGCGGGCGGATTTCCTTAAAACCCGGGCTCAGATGCGCATTGTAAATGTGCACAAAATATGAGGCAAATCTCTTGCAACGCTAATACATTTTTTTTTTCCTCCTTACCAAGTTCTTGAACGGCCATTCGTTGGTGCTGAGATTTCCGCGGGTCCGTGAACGCAGCAGCTGATTGGCGGTGAAGCCGTGAAGCGCGCGGCCGCCGGCGGGGCTTCGAAGTTGCTAACGTCTAAAAGTCGCCCCCCTCCTCCTCCTCCTCCTCCTCCTCCGGGAAACCACGCTTATTTCACCCCCAACCCGAAATAACTAACAGATACAACGTGTGTGGTGGTTTATATTTGGGACTCAGGCAGCTGAATGGTGAATAGAAGTCAGCAAGGCTTTGTACACCGACCAGTAAAAGCGCTGCTAGCAAGGAAACTTTTTCTCTTTTTTTTCCCGCCGAAAATGAGCCGAGACTGATGCGGTTTAATTTACTTTCTGAGCGTCGTGTCGACCCGGAGAAGTCTGCTCGTTAGAAAAGGATTTTTCACTGAGCTCTGTCTCCATCTAGTGTTGAAATATAGTCGGGCTTTTATGGTCTGAGCGACCCCTGAAATTCTCCTGTTTTGCAGGTAAAATCTGTAAATTTCGCGCCAAAAAAACAACGACAACAGCAAGACTTCTGAACTTCTCCTTTCCAAACCTTTCCAGACCTTTCCAGACCTCATTTCCTTTCCTTGTCCAAACACTGACTGGGTCATGGCCTCCAGGTGAGTCACAGGACTGTTTTGCAGGTAAAATCTGTACATTTCGCGCCAAAAAATAACAACAACAGCAAGACTTCTGAACTTCTCCTTTCCAGACCTTTCCAGACCTCATTTCCTCTCCTTGTCCAAACACTGACTGGGTCATGGCCTCCAGGTGAGTCACAGGACTGTTTTGCAGGTAAAATCTGTCAATTTCGCGCCCCCAAAAAACCCAACTACAGCAAGACTTCTGAACGTCTCCTTTCCAGACCTTTCCAAACCTTTCCAGACCTCATTTCCTCTCCTTGTCCAAACACTGACTGGGTCATGGCCTCCAGGTGAGTCACAGGACTGTTTTGCAGGTAAAATCTGTAAATTTCACGCCAAAAAAACAACAACAACAGCAAGACTTCTGAACTTCTCCCTTCCAGATCTTTCCAGACCTCATTTCTGCTCCTTGTCCAAACACTGACTGGGTCATGGCCTCCAGGTGAGTCACAGGAAATGATTTTATACCAGGAAGTCGACTAATTCTGCTGTAATTGAAAGGTCCTGAACGGATACCACAACGTTGACCAAACGTTACAAAACATTTTCGGTCCCCCAACAGTATTATGTGACCTTTCACTTATGCTTCGTCAGTGTGGACCTCAGAGAAAATACTGGAAACTCCTCCTGGAAACTAATAATATCAATAGATGTAGATTGAAACAGAACATACACTGTGTTTTCTTGAAGTTGTGGTTTATCATCCGAATGGCTCATTTACCTGCAGAGATGAGAGCAAAGGCAGTAAGGATTTTTGATTATGCACAGACGTTCTTGCGATGAATGCGGGTCACAAAAAAAAAAAGGGTCCCCAGTAAAAAGTTTGGCAAACATTGACGCAGACGAGAAATAGAACGTAGGCAGCTTCCACGTCAGAGAAGTAAAGCCAGTGGGTCTTTTTTCCCCCCCCAGTCATTTTCAATTTTCTTCTCACTTGGTTTATTAAGATCACATTGTACTTCCTATTGGGATTGACGGATCACTACCATAGCAACCTGTTTGTGTTCTCTGCCCATGAATAGTCTCCAGCTGCAAAAAACAAAGATGCAACAACCAGAATCAGTGTGAGCAAGAAAACAGATATCACAAGCCAGGGTTTTAATGCCAGCTAATACCTGCCATCATTGAATACAAACCTCAGATATCAGCTCCAGGTGGTTTTGCATTTAATACTTTTATTTGTTGTTTATATCTCTGCAAACGTGTTGGTTGAAAGCGTACAGAAGAGTCGGAATACAAACGGAGCAGAAATAAAACTCCAGAGGTCATTAAAAGCTATTTACACAGCCACTTCAATATTCCCACTTTATACAGTGATATTGAAACAGCACAGATAGATTCACTTTAGCAAAGTAGGTAATAAGCAAAATATTGATTAAAAAATATAGTTACAGCTGTATAGATGCTGCTTTTAATCATATGTGTTTCAGCTTTGCAGTGCTATTGTTTCTTTACATTTTTACTACAGCAACAAGAATATCTTGGTAATACATATGCATTTTTGCCATTCACTGCACTATTCTCTACCGTTATCTTTGTGAAATATTTGTAAACATTTTGGAATGTCTTTAACACAATTTTTGCTATGTATTTACGATTTTTCAATCAAATGCACTGGTGATTATCATCTTACAAAGTAAGTGCACAAGTAACTCGGATCAATTAAAAACAGTGTTTACTACACAAAAGACATGGCTTACTTTAGCTTGGTACCATAAGCAAGTAGATGTGGGGCACTTAGTTGCACAGCTTATTAACAAATTTGGAAAATCAGATTTCCAGGTCTCTTCGCGTCCAAAACATGTGGTCAGATACCACAGCCCTCTGAATGCGCACACATCGTATCCTGTGACTTGTTAGTTGTACCTGCAAATGACTTTTTTGTTGGTGGTTAGTTGTTTTCTGTCTTGCCTCTCTTCAACCGACGTGTACCAGGGAAATTGCCAACCTGCCAGTCATTTTGGTTAGGCAATTAAAAACTTTCACTGCTCAGTCTCATCAAAAAATCGCATTTTCTCAGAGTGCACGGACTCTCGCAGACGTTGAATGGACGTGACTGTCTCATCCGAGATTGGCTCTGTAGAGTCAAACACATGTGTAATTTGTTTCGTGATAATTGTTTCTTTGCTTTCCCCGGATGTCTGCCTCACCACAGTATGTTTCTCAAAGACTGTTGTCTTGCTGCTCTGGGACGCTTCTACAGCCCAGGAAGCAGTTTCATTACCCTCCGATGTCAGGGAAAGGCCGCCGGCGGGTTGGACCTGAACAGCTGTAAGAAGCTTGGCAAGCTGCGAATTGGGGGTTGCCTGTATGTTTGATGTTATTACATGAATCTTTCCAGATTCCAACCTGAGTGTGTCCTCAGATGACGATGAAGGTCCAGATGACAGAATGGTGACTTTCTCAGGCAAGTTCGGCTCAACTGAAATCCGCTCAGACCTGGTGGTGGAAATAATGACGTTACTGTGAATGTCTTCAAGCCCTGTGAAGGCGTTTGGATCAGAATATTTGACAGTTACCTTGGTTGGAGAGGATGAGGACAAGCCAACATGCTCGCTTGTCATTGCAGAGCTAATATCAGCAAATGCATCTGACGACTGGACAGACGAGGTGGGACTTATTTCCCCCTCTGGGCTCTTTTCATCCTTGGGCTCGTCTTTTTTCTTGGGAGGTTCTGATGGAGAGGTTAGTCCAAATCTTGGGAATTTAAACCAGCCTGTCCTTTCAGGACTTTTGGTTGCTTCTTGCTTGGCGTTTGTTTCTTGTTCCTTTGCCTCTGACAGCTTTTCCTGAGCTTCATTCGAGGTCTCAAGCCGTTCTTCCTCTTTGTCTGTTTTCAGCACATCAAATTCAACATCAATATTCTTAAGGATGTCACCAAACGATGTCAAAGACATTTTTGGTGATTTACTGTCTACTTTGGTTTCATCCTCCATCTCCTGCTGTTCATCTTTAGATTCTATTTCAGGGGTTGTTTCTTCTTCTTCAGTTTTGGGTTTTGAAAAGAATTTAAATAATTTGAATTTACTGGGAGATCCCTGACCCACGTCAGGCTCTGTCTTTGGTGCCTCAGAATCCAAAATTTCAGCTTTGGGCTCGTCCATTTTGATATCAACATTTGGACCCTTGATGGCGACAGTAACATCACCCTTCAGTTTTGCCCCTTCTGTGTCAACTTTCTTTGGTGATCCTCCAGCAATCTCAATAGTCGGAGATGCTTTTGCTTCAACTTCCTTGACCTTGTCTTTTGTTTTTACCTCAGGTGTTGTGGCATCTACATCTGTCTCTTCGGGTCCTTTAACGCTTGCTTTGGAAAAAGAGAATCTAGGTAGAGAAAATTTACTTTTCACAGGCACATCCGGTTCTGTAATGGGTGGCTCTTCTGTTGAAATTGCCACTGAGGGTCCTTTAACTTCAACTTCAACATCTGGTAGGCTGGTTTCTGCTTCGGCCTCTGGTAAGGTGAAATCCACTTTGGGTGTTTCTGGGCTAACGTCAGCTTCAGAGGATTTTCTTGAAAAGGAAAATTTGGGGAATGTCCAGCTTGGACGTTTGGCTACAACAACAGGAACGACTGGTTCGGAAACATTAGTTTCATCTTCTTTAACTTCAGCCTCGGGCAGTTGAACCTCAGCTTTAGCTTCTGGCAGTGAGACATCTACATCTTTCTTTGATGCACTCACATCAATTTCTGGTCCTTTGACTTTGGGCACAGAGACGCCAAAGCCTGGCAATTTGAACTTGCTCCCTGATTTCACATTGACAGATTCAGCGTCTGGAGCTTCAGCATCCACTCTACCCCCCTCCTCAGTTGACTTTGGCTTTTCTCCATCAACTTTGATGTCTTTGTTCACATCAGGCACCTCCACATCTGCCTTTGCTGCACTAAATTTGCGTAGTGAAAATGTTGGCATTTTAAATTTTGATGGGGATCCTTCAACATTAGTCGACTCAATCTCAGCAGCTTTAATTTCAACTTCACCAGATGGCTCCTTCACTTTAACATCTGCCTCTGGGAGTGTGACATCCATGTCTGTCTTTGATGAGCTTAGATCAACTTCAAGTCCTTTTACTTTAGGCATTGAGATGCCAAATTTTGGCAATTTAAACTTGCTTTCTTGGCCATCCAATTCTTCATCAGCCTCTTTGGGCTTAAGCTCACTTTCTGTTTGTTCCACCTCTATATTTCCCACTGGAATGGAAACATCAATGTCTGGAACACTGGCCTCGGCTTCAGGCTCTTTTGTACTTGCCTTTGAAAATGAAAACCGTGGCAATGAAAATCTTGGCTTTTTAAATTTGGCGTCATCCACCTTTGCCTCTGGTAGTTTGATGTCTGCCTCATCTACCTTAATGTCTTTTTTCGCATCAGGTACTTCTGCAGTGACCTGTGCAGTAGCGCCTCCTTTGGTTGTCATATCTATTGATGGGAGGTCAGCGTCGATTTTGGGTGCTGTAATGCCCACTGACAGAACCTCTTCAGTAACTTTAATTTCAGCTCCATCAATTTTCACATCTTTCTCTACATCAGGTACTTCTACAGTCACACTTGATTTTCTTAATTTGAATGTTGGCATCTTGAATTTTGATGGCGATCCATCTTTATCCTTTGTCAAGGCTGTGATCTCGGGAGCTTTAATTTCCATTCCAACAGAATGTTGTTTGAGTTCATCATCAGGAACTTCATCTTTGGGTTCTGATAGAGTCCCATCTCCATCTTTCTTCGATAAATTCAAATTGATTTCAGGCCCAGTCACCTTTGGCATTGTGATACCAAACTTTGGCATTTTGAATTTGCTCCCTTGTATTTCTCCTTCCTGTTCTGGAGGTTTCATATCCACCTGTGCACCTTTCACATCCACCCCACCCTCAGGGCCTGCAGCATTCAAATCCTGAAGACTGGCATCAACTTCGGGGGCCTTAACACTTGGTTTTGAAAAAGAAAACCTGGGCAAAGAAAATCGTGGCTTTTTCAGGTTGGCATCCAAGTCAATACTTGGCTGTTCTGTGACAACCTCTGGGAGTCGAACCTCTGCTTTGACCTGAGCTGTACCAACATCTTTCTCTGGCACAGATATGTGAATGTCAGCTCCATCAATTTTGATGTTCTTGTCAATATCAGGTACTTCAGCACTGATACTTGAAGTAGCAGCTCCAATTGTTGGTAAGTTGAATGTTGTGAGTTTAGATTCTGTAATGGATCCTTCTATATTACTCAACTGAGCTTCCATCTGAGGTGCTTTGATTTCCACATTTGCAGAAGATTTTGCAAGTTCAACATTTGGGAGTTGAACTTCAACTCTGGCTTCTGGTAGTGACAGGTCCACATCTTTCTTTGTGAGGCTTAAATCAATTTCAGGTCCTTTTACTTTTGGCATTGTGATTCCAAACTTTGGCATTTTGAATTTGCTTCCTTGGCTTTCGATTTCTGCCTCGCATTCCAGCTCCCCTCGTTTAACCTCCAACCCTTCTCCAGGAACAGCAACATTCACATCCTGAACACTTGCATCAACGTCTGGGGTCTTAACACTTGGTTTTGAAAATGAAAATCTGGGCAAAGAAAACCTCGTTTTTTTCAGTTTTGCATCTACCTCAATACTTGGCTGTTCAATCACCACATCAGCTGAAGGCTCTTTTATGTCAACTTCTGGAAGTTTAACCGCTGCTTTCACCTGAGATACACCAAGACTTTTCTTTGGCACAGATATCTCTGCATTGGTTCCATCAATTTTGATGCCCTTGTCCATATCAGGCCCCTCAGCACTGATACTTGAAACAGCAGCTCCAGATGATGTCATGTTGAATGTTGGGAGTTTATAATCTGTAAGGGATCCTTCTACATTACTTAACTGAGCTTCCATTTCAGGTGCCTTTATTTCCACAGTTGCAGAAGATTCTGCGAGTTCAACATTCGGGAGTTGAACTTCAACACTGGCCTTTGGTAGTGACAGGTCCACATCTTTCTTTGTGAGGCTTAAATCAATTTCAGGTCCTTTTACTTTTGGCATTGTGATTCCAAACTTTGGCATTTTGAATTTGCTTCCTTGGCTTTCGATTTCTGCCTCACATTCTAGCTCCCCTCCTTTTACCTCCAACACTTCTCCAGGAACAGCAACATTCACATCCTGAACACTGGCATCAACTTCGGGAGCCTTAACACTTGGTTTTGAAAATGAAAATCTGGGCAAAGAAAACCTAGGTTTTTTCATTTTTGCGTCTACCTCAATACTTGGCTGTTCAATCACAACTCCAGCTGAGGACTCTTTTATTTCAACCTCTGGTAGCGGAACCTCAGCTTTCACCAGAGGTGCATCAACATCTTTCTGGGGCACAGATATCTGTGTATCAGTTCCATCGATTTTGATTTCCTTGTCTATTTCAGGAACTTCAACACTGACGTTTGGTGTGGGGGTTCCAAGTTTTGGAAAATTAAATTTTGGCAGTTTAAACTTCAGTGCTGACTCTTTCACGGGGGTTACTTGCACTTCACTCTCGGGAGCTTTTATTTCAACTTTGGCAGAAGGCTCTTTCAATTCAGCATCTGGCAGGCTGACTTCAGCTTTAACTTCTGGCAGTGACACATCAACATTTTTCTTCGATAAGCTGAAATCAATTTCAGGTCCTTTAACTTTCGGAATTGACACTCCAAACTTTGGAAGTTTGAACTTGCCTGTTTTTTCATCAAGTTCACCCTCAAGCAGAATTTCTGGTTTTTGGACCTTAAGCTCTGCATCTGGAGCTGAAATGTCTGCTTTCCCAAGACTAGCATCAATTTTTGGAAACTCTGGAAGTTTAATCTCGGCCTTGGCTTCAGGTAATTTAGCATCCACATCTGACTTTGATAAGCTTAAGTCAATTTCAGGACCGTGCACCTTTGGCAGTGATATTCCAAATGTTGGCAATTTAAATTTCCTCTCTTTTCTTTCACCATCAGTTCCAGCCATTGTCACATCAATAGAAGGACCCTCGACATCAATAGAGGGTGTTGCCAAGTCAACTGAAACTCCATCCTTAGGAATTTTTAGCTCTGGTCCTTCCACTTGTATATCTTTGTTCATATCAGGTAGTTCCACACTGGCATTTGGAATGGTAGCTTTGGCGTCTGGAAATGACATGTCTGCATCTCTCTTTTTGAAGCTGAAATCAATTTCAGGCGCTTTAACTTTGGGCATTGATATACTAAAATCTGGTCTTTTGAATATGCCTCCTGATCCCCCAGATCCAGTTATTTTACCCTTCACATCCAAAGATTTACCTTCAATGTCAATACTGGATCCTTCAATGTCCATTGTTGGTATCTCCAGCTTTTCTCCGTCAATATTTAGGTCTTTGTCCACATCAGGTATTTCCACTTGAATATTAGGAGCTTTAATTTCAACCTCAGCAGTTGGTTTTTTGATTTCAACATCTGGAAGTTGAACGTCTGCTTCTGGGATTGTGACATCTGCATCTTTCTTTGATAATCTTAGACTGATATCTGGTCCCTTTACTTTTGGCATTGAGATGCCAAACTTTGGCATTTTGAACTTGCTCTCTTGCCCATCTAATTCAACATCACCCTTTGCCTTAATGTCCACTTCTGGTTGCTTGACCTCCACAATTCCCTCGGTAGCAGAAACATCAACAACTGGAAGATTGACGTCAATTTCAGGCTCTTTTGTACTTGGCTTTGAAAATGAAAATCTAGGCAATGAAAATCTTGGCTTTTTAAATTTGGCATCATCCACCTTTGCCTCCGGTAGTTTTATCTCTGCTCCATCCAACTTGATGTCTTTGTCCATATCAGGTACTTCTGCGGAGACCTGTGGGGTAGTGCCTCCAAGCTTGGGTAATTTAAATGCTGGCATTTTAAATTTGGATGGCGATCCTTCAACATTGCTTGTTTGAACATCAATTTCAGGGGCTTTAATTTCCACTCCAGAAGAATGATCATAATCTGGGAGTTGGACTTCAGCCACAGCCTTTGGTGTCTCATCGACATCTGTCGTTGATAGAGTAATTTCAGGTCCTTTCACTTGCGGCACAGAGAAACCAAGATGGGGCATCTTAAACTTGATGCCTTTTCCTGAAGGTTCAATTTCTTTTGTTGTCATGTGTATTGATGGGCGGTCAGCATCAATGCTTGGTGCTGTAATGCTAACTGCAAGCACCTCCTCAGGAACTTTAATGTCACCGCCATCAATTTTGACATCTTTGTCGATATCAGGTACTTCTACGGTGGCACTTGGTGAACCGACCCCAAATTTAGGTAATTTGAAAGTTGGCATCTTAAATTTTGATGGCGATCCTTCTTTTTCCTTTGTGACAACTTTGATCCCCGGTGCTTTGATTTCCACTCCAACAGAGGGATCTTGAAGGTCCTTCTCGGGTATGTTAACTTCAGCTTCTGGTACTGTCACTTCCCCATCTTTCTTTGTTAAACTTAAATCAATCTCAGGCCCTGTTACCTTTGGAAGTGTGATGCCAAACTTTGGCATTTTAAACTTGCTCCTTTTTTCTTCTACTTCAACATCAGCTTTCAAAGGTTTAACATCTATGTCAGGTTTTTCAACTTCCAACCCTGGGACTGTAATGCCTGCTTTTTCAAGGCTTACATCAATAGAAGCGTCGGGGAGTTTTGCTTCAACCTTTGCTTCTGGTAATGCAATATCTTTGTCCTTCTTTGATAAACTTAGGTCAATCTCAGGACCCTTTACCTTTGGCATTGAGAAACTGAAACTTGGCAAATGTGGTGTTTTGAATTTCAGAGGTGAGCCATCTCTGCTTTTGGTTGTGGCTTCAATCTCAGGAGCTTTCATTTCCACTTTTGCAGAATGCTCTTTCAGTCCAACCTCAGGGATGCTCACGTCTGCTTTTGTTTCTGGTAGAGTGACATCTACATCTTTCTTTGAGAATCCCAGATGAAATTCAGGTCCTTTGACTTTAGGCATGGATACTCCAAACTTTGGCATTTTGAACTTGCCTCCATGTCCTTCACTTTCAACTTGACTTTGCAAAGGTTTTATCTCTAGCTCGGGTGGTTCGGCTTCCATCTTTGCCAGTGCAATCCCAGGTTTTTCAAGACCTATACCAGCTTTAGGTGCATCTGGAACTTTGACCTCAACCTTTGGGGCAACATCTGCGTGCGTCTTTGATAAACTGAAGTCAATTTCAGGCCCTTTAAATTTGGGAGTTTTGATCCCAAACTTTGGCATTTTGAACTTCTCTCCTTGTCTGCCAAGTTCTCCTTCAGTCTGCAGGGCCTGCATTTGCACTTCGGGTTTCTCCATCTCCATCTTCGCCTCTGGAAGTGATACATCTAATTTTCCAAGATTCACATCTATTTCAGGACCCTCTGGAAGTGTAATATCAGCTTTTGTGTCTGGCATTTTAATGTCTCCACCTTTCTTTGATAAACTGAAATCTAATTCAGGTCCTTTTATTTTTGGCATTTTGATTCCAAATTTGGGCATTTTGAACTTATCTCCGTGTCCACCAAGTTCACCTTCAGCCTGCAGAGACTGCATTTGCAAATCAGGTGTTTCTATTTCCATCTTCACCTCTGGAAGAGAAACATCTGTTTTCCCAAGATTTATATCAATTTCAGGACCCTCTGGAAGTTTGACATCAGTTTTTGTATCTGGCAGTTTCACATGTCCATCCCTCTTTGATAAGCTTAAATCAATTTCAGGCCCTTTTATTTGGGGCATTTTGATTCCAAACTTGGGCATTTTGAACTTGTCTCCTTGTCCACCAATTCCACCTTCAGTCTGTAGATTCTGAATTTGCAATTCAGGTTTTTCTATTTCCATCTTCACCTCTGGAATAGAAACATCGGCTTTTCGAAGACTGATATCAATTTCAGGACCCTCTGGAAGTTTCACATCAGCTTTTGTGTCTGGCAGTTTTGCATGTCCGTCTCTCTTTGATAAGCTTAAATCAATTTCTGGTCCTTTTATTTTTGGCATTTTGATTCCAAACTTGGGCATTTTGAACTTATCTCCGCGTCCACCAAGTTCACCTTCAGTCTGCAGAGACTGCATTTGCAATTCAGGCTTTTCTGTTTCCACTGTTACTTCTGGAATAGAAACATCAGCTCTTCCAAGATTTATGTCAATTTCAGGACCAGCTGGAAGTTTCACATCAGCTTTTGTGTCTGGCAGTTTTACATGTCCGTCTCTCTTTGGTAAGCTCAGATCAATTTCTGGCCCTTTTATTTTTGGCATTTTGATTCCAAATTTGGGCATTTTGAACTTATCTCCGTGTCCACCAAGTTCACCTTCAGTCTGCAGAGACTGCATTTGCAAATCAGGTGTTTCTATTTCCATCTTCACCTTTGGAAGAGAAACATCTGTTTTTGCAAGATTGATATCAATTTCAGGACCCTCTGGAAGTTTGACATCAGTTTTTGTATCTGGCAGTTTCACATGTCCATCTCTCTTTGGTAAGCTTAAATCAATTTCAGGCCCTTTTATTTTGGGCATTTTGATTCCAAACTTGGGCATTTTGAACTTGTCTCCTTGTCCACCGATTCCACCTTCAGTCTGTAGGTTCTGGATTTGCAATTCAGGTTTTTCTATTTCCATCTTCACCTCTGGAATAGAAACATCTGCTTTTCCAAGATTTATGTCAATTTCAGGACCCTCTGGAAGTTTTACATCAGCTTTTGTGTCTGGCAGTTTTACATGTCCGTCTCTCTTTGGTAAGCTCAGATCAATTTCTGGCCCTTTTATTTTTGGCATTTTGATTCCAAACTTGGGCATTTTGAACTTCTCTCCGTGTCCACTAAGTTCACCTTCAGCCTGCAGAGACTGCATTTGCAAATCAGGTGTTTCTATTTCCGTCTTCACCTTTGGAAGAGAAACATCTGTTTTTCCAAGATTGATATCAATTTCAGGACCCTCTGGAAGTTTGACATCAGGTTTCTTGTCAGGAAATTTAACATGTCCATCTTTCTTTGATAGACTTAAATCAATTTCAGGTCCTTTTATTTTGGGCATTTTGATTCCAAACCTTGGTATTTTGAACTTACCCCCATGTTGTTCAGTATCGGCTTCGAACTCTGGTGGTTTTATGTCCACATCAATCTTGGGAGTTTCTGAAAGTTTTACTTCAACTTGAGCCTCAGGAGTGTCTAGTTTTCCTTCAGGAATCAAAACGTCAACTTTAGGAGCTTCTGGTATTTTTACATCAGCTTTTGCCTCTAGCAAGGTCACCTCTGCATCTTTTGTTGACAGGCTTAGATCGATTTTTGGTCCTTTCACCTTTGGCATAGAGAAACTGAGACTTGGCATTTTGAACTTGCTTCCTTTTACTTCTTGTTCAGTGACTGTTGTTTTCATATCTATTGAAGGACCTTCAATATCCATGCTTGGTGTGGTGATATCAACTGTAAGAACTTCATCTGGAATATTAATATCAGCACTTTTGATTTTTACTTCTTTGTCAGCATCAGGTACTTCGACAGAAAGATTTGGAGCACCAACTCCAAATTTAGGTAGTTTGAATGTGGGCATCTTAAATTTTGATGGAGAGCCTTCAGTACTTTTTGAGATTTTTTTCTCTGGAGATTTCATTTCCACTGTAGCTGAGGGTCCTTCTGGGAATTTGATTTTGGTTTGTGACTGTGGCAATGCTCCATCTACATCTTGCTTTGAAAGACTCAAATCAATCTCAGGCCCTTTGACTTTTGGCATTGTGATTCCCAACTTTGGCATTTTGAATTTGCTTTTTTGGTCAGGTTCACTTTCAGTCTGCAGAGATTTGATATCTAACTGAGGTTTATTGACTTCCATACTTGGCTCTGGAAGAGAAACTTCTGTGCTTCCAACAGTAATGACCATTGCTGGCCCATCTTTGGATTTGACCTCCGCTTCAGGCAATGTTAGTTTGACATCTGCATCTTTCTTTGATAGGCTTAAATCCAATTCTGGACCCTTTATTTGGGGAATTTTTATACCAAACCGTGGTATTTTGAACTTCCCTCCGTGTCCATCATGTTCACCAGCCTGCAGATGTTTGTCTCCAAACTCAGGTTTTTCAACTTCCACCTTTTGCTCTGGAATGGAAACATCTATGCTTCCAAGAGTAACATCACTATGTGGAGGCTCTGGGAGTTTGAGCTCAGCTGTAGCCACAGGAAGTGTAACATCAAGATCTCTCACATCAGTCATGATCTCTGGGAACGAGATGTCCATCTTGGGCTTCTGAGCATCCAGACGAACTCCAAACTCCGTCAGCTTGATGCTTCCATCCCTCTTGACTTGGGGACTTTCCACTGAGTCAATGTATTCAATATCGTCACTGGGAGCTGCAGCTTCTGATGTCACTGCAGGAGTCTCAAATTCTGGTAGTTTGAGATCTACCATGACTGCTCCTGTCCGTCTCTTGTCTTTTTTTGTCTTTTCTCCTTTTATTTTTTCGCCCCTTAGTAAATCAGTTCCATTCTCTGAGTCACTTATGTCTGGTTTCCCAAAGCAAAGCATTTTTGCTTTCTTTGATTTCTTTTCAGATTCTTTGGAATGTGTTACAGCTGTTAATTCATTTTCACATTTCATGCCCTCAGAGTCTTCTACTTTAGGTACATCTTCTGTCTTCTCTTTTCCAGGTATTATAACAACTTCTCGTTTATTGAAGTCAATGGTAATCTCTTTTTGATCCACTTTGTGTTCGTCTTCAGGCTTTTTTAATTCCACCTTGGCCACAATAGACTCCTCTGCTGATAAATCAGCGGTTGTGATCCTTGGAAGTTTGAATGAAGTCTTAGAGGTTTCTTGAGAAGCAGTTACGTTAAATGAAGAGAAGTGTGCCTCATGCTTTTGTTTGGTATCTACAACTTTTGTCGGCGTTTTCACTGATATTCTTTGTGCATTTGCATCTATTAGAGTTATTTCTTCAGGAATAGGGACTCCGGATGTATCGACCTTTGGCAACTTATATCCAGGTAACTTTGAAACCGCCTCTTTTACACTGTTAACGTCAATTGACAATTGCACAGTTTCAGAGTGACTTTCTTCGCTAACTTCTGTAAAAATACCTTTCGGTTCTTTAATTCCTATGGTTTTGGCCGTCCTCATAGATGCGTCCTCCATACCTGGAATCTCTATGTCCTCACGTTTTGGTAGGTCTGTTTTGGAAATGGTGATTTTTGACAGCTTCTCATATGGGTCTTCTTTCACATCTGCATCCTTGATCGTCGTTGTGCTCTCTTTCACAACGACAGTCACTTTGCTAATGGTCTCGTCAGTGGCAACGTCACCCAAGGTTACTTTGGGCAGTTTGAATGGACTTGACTTCTCTTGTTTTTGCTTACTCTCCTTGCCTTTCTTTTTGTCTTTACCTTTCTGTGGAGATTTTTGTGTTGATGCAACAATAGGTACATCAAGTTCAACCTTCTCAGCGCTTAATATTTGAGTATCAAGTGCAAGCTGGTCCCCCTCATCTGGTTTAGCTTGATCTGCCATTTCCACACTTGCTCCCAGTGTTTTTAGCCTCTTTGGTGAGGCTTTTGCTTTTGCTTCTTTCTTGTGTGATTTATCTTTCCCCAGAATTTTCATTTTCAATTCAGACCTTTCTTTCTTTTTTTTCTTTCCATCCGGAGACTTGACAGGGCTTTCTTGACCTGCCAGAGCCACTGTGAGATCTTCGGTTTTCAAAGTGCTATCGATACTGATGAGTTCTGCCTTGTGTTGTGCAGGCTCAGTCGACCTTGTGTCCAAGTCTTCCACGACTGCCAGATCATCTGTCACGTAGACGTCACGTGTTTCTTCGAAGGGACCTTCAAGGCACTCCGGTGAAAGCATGTCTGATGAGTCTTGCGTCTGAGCAGGTGTTTCTGTATCCTGTTCTTCAGATGAACTGATGCGGCTTCTCTTTGTCAAAACGGAAAGCTTTATCTTATGCTTCTTCTTGCCTTTGGGGGCATCTTGAGATTTGATAGGTGATTCTGTGTCACTGGTGGTGGGGCTGAGCTCCAGCTTCCTCTGCTCATCAGCCTCAGAGGAGCTGTGAGACCTTGTGAAACGTGACTTCCGACCTTTGCCAAAAGAGGGAAACTTGGGCCATGAAATGCGAGCATCACCCCGCCTCTTGGTCTTTCCTTGTTCCCTCATCTCTGTAGTGTCTAGCTCCTCCTCCTCCTGTTGAACAGAAGTGTGAAATGTCAGTCGTAGCATCAAAATTAAAGGAAAGCGTCTAACGAGACAACTACAGAATATTTACAGGGATGATGTCTGAGTCGATGGCTGTTTCATTGTCTGTAGCATCTGCTTTACGTTTAAGGCACAGCTTCACTTTGTAAGCTTGAGCATGCTCCAGAATTTGAATGGCGTCCTCATATGACACATTGTCAAAATAGACAGTGGCGCTCAGAACTTGATCACCTGTGAATTGAAGAGAGAAGTGAATGGTAAAGTATTCCAATAACACAAAGCAGGCTAAAGCTTCTAATCTACCCAAAGTGTTCCTTCAGTCGTAGTAAATGAATAAGCACGTTGTTGTTCTGACCGTAAGAACCTCATAAGAACAATTGATTTTTCATCTAAACTGATTACATTTACTGGCAGTGGAAGGAAAATGTGGTCTAAGCCAATTGTTGGCTCACCTTCTTTCAGTTTGAGACTTTTTGAAGCAGGTGACTCTGGTACCACTTCCTTAATGAAGATTCCCTCTTTGCCTCCTCCCCCGTAAATGAGCCCCTCTGCACATCCATCTTTGGCTGTTTTCACTATGACTCCCGATTCAGGGCTGTGAACTTCCTGCCAAAACATGACAATAGCACGAATTGTCAGCTCAACCTCAGAAACACTTTTAAAGTGCTTGAAAAATGTAAGAAAATTGCAATGTCTCACCTTCAGTTTGCTCATCTTTGGAGTCGACCGCTTGTCAAAAACGGAGCCAAACCCAGACTTCTTATTTTTCTTTCCCCTTTTGTGGTGTGGGTCATTATCTGCCTCACACTGCAAAAAAGATAACAGAGAATTCATGACGAGCCAGCCTTGCTCTGGACTGGAGAGGAGAATAGCGGTTAAATTATACTATATATATATTATACAAAATAGGATCATATTGACTGCAAGTAAACAAACATTGAAAGGGTGATAATTGAATAGCTTTTGATTGGAGGAACTGAATTATTTCATTTGATGGACCAAATGAGTGAAATGATTTAACAATTTATCAATTGTCATGAATAATAAAAGAAGAAGAAAAAAGATATTTATGACTGAATGCTCCCGCTGGTACAGACCAGCAGAGGATAATCTGGGTCATCTGATAAAAGTTGTCAAGTCAATTTATAGGGTCTGTCCTCCAACGATAGCAATCTTTTTCTACAAAGGGAAACCTTTTTCAGGAAAGCTTGTGTGAGAGATTTCCATGCAGCTTAGTGTAAGCTTACCCAAGCGAAAGACACAAACTTGTTTCACTTGGTCACAAGCTAATTTCTCTAATTGAATTTATTGGCAGCCTGGATAAACTGGACTGTGAGATCACAAACAGTTAAATCAGTAGCTGTGTTTAGATTCAATTCAATAACCAGGTTATACTCCTGGAAAAATGTAAAAACACAGGTGGACCTCTGATGAGATGATTGTTGTGCAACTAAATTGTTTTTCAGGAGCTGTGGTTCCTCGCTTTGTACCTCCTTGTCACTGTCGGTGTATTTCTCCGTTTCAGGGAACTCCTCGACGGGGGACGAGCCTTGAGGGCGTGGTCTCTCTCCCTCTGTGAACTGAGATGGCTCGTCACATACCTGCACGGATACAAGGTCGGTCAACAGGCGCACAGTCACATGGTAGAACTAGAACTGGTTTTCAGAGAGATATATTACTGCATCATTCAGTCCGTGTCACATATTCGGGCCGCCTAAAATGCTGCATCTGCAGTACAAACAACAAATGTCTGCAGAATGCTGGGTGCCAAGATGTGTCATAACCACACTTTGCTGAGCCAAAGGCAGCTTTGATGAGCTGCTTGGCACCAATCTTGGCCACTGTCTGTCTCACACTTTGTGAAATGTCCTAACAGTGATTGTATTGTGTGCCATGAAATTTAGTTAATCCTTCCTGCAAAATCTAATTGTTACATTCCAAAAACACAGTACAGGCACAGTTGGGAGATCTTTGTCTGCAGTTCAGCCATTTAGACACGCTTGCATAACCGAGTATTTAAAAACTATGAAAGATGAAAAAAATGTATCCTGAGATAAAACATTCAAAACCACATTTACACACACATACTAGAGGCTATAAATTCTAGTCACAAAGTCGTAAATGTTACACTGACGGTATCAATATATGCGGGTGGTGTTACACTAACACAGTTATGTGGAACTCACGGCAAGAAGGATTCATTGGTTAAAATAATTACTTTAACAACATTAACATACTGTTTTTACTCTAAGTGGGGCCAGTGTAAGAATGTTTTTACCAGTTAGCAGCTGATGAGAAACCCAAACTGAAACACGCTGTGTAGAATTACCATTCATTTTGCCTGTTTACAGTAAAATGACTCACTGAATCGTCCTCTGTGCCGGGCTCGGGTCCTCTCAGCCTCCGACCGGCTCCTGCTCACAGAAATGCAAAGAAATACAAACAACACTGAAATAACACATAAACATCGTAACAGAATAAATGGCTCATTTCCCTTAAATAGATGTTTGTTTTTTTAAATGTAACTCAGAAGTTGTGCGAAAGACGTGAGAAAAGAACTCCCTTTAACAAATGAAAACTGGCAGCTGACTTGTTTTTTCCTTATTGTCACATGAAAGTAATAGTTGTTTTCCTAGATGAGCAGTAAATATGTGCAGCCTTTCCTCCTCCTCACATCTTCTCTTCTTCATGTTCCTCCCACATGTTTCTTGGCAAACTTTTCTGTCGCCACAATCTCTGCAAATGATGCAACCAGGAAAACAAGTTAAGCTCTCGTGGCATTAACACGTTTTAAACTATTAACTCCGGCCTCTGTTTTGAACCTATTTTGAGTTTCAAGGAACCTCACTTAGTTTTTATCTTAAGATATAAAATGGCTTTTTTTGATTGGGTTTTGATTTGGGTTCATCTGAGGATGAGCTGAAGTAAATGGATGAGGTTCACAACTACACCTCTAGATGCTGCTAGATCTTCCTACACGGCTCCTTTTCAAAACACAATACATGGTGCCGCATAACTGGAGGGAAGATTGAATTATGTCTTTTTTTTGGTCCTGACCACACTTGACGTATGTCAGACGTATTTGCTGAACGCTTTTCCAATAATCATTTGTGCACACTGGCACAAATACAGACATTTGCCAAAGTATATAATAACCTAAAATGTCGTTTGAGGATGTTACTCTGAATTATCCTAGAAAAAAAAAGTCGTGTTTTTGTTGTCAGAATAACCGAAGCAGAACTGATAGATGCATCTTTCAGTCAGTCTGTTGTTTTGAGGCCTTGCGAGACAGTGGAGCCACTGATCGGACTATTTAGAGTTCTTCCTGGCAATGATTCCCCCAGGGAGACGCTGCCTCCGTCGTCCGTTAAGTGATCCACCACATCGATCTGCAGATTAGACTCTGCGGCCGCTCGGCTCGCCTCCAAAAAGGGAAGGTCTGACTCCGGATGGATGCAATTAGTCAGTGTGAGTGTTGGTTTAGCTAACTGTGATACCTGTACTCTGATTCGATTTCTCTCCACTTAAGATCACCACTTTACACAGCCGGTTTTAATGTGAAGTCAATTGTATCAGGATTCCTGAAGAAAAATGTTATTAGTTTAATAGCTAATATGATTTTAGAGAACACTGACGAGTTAGTGCACCTTTACCCTGAAGTCAGCAGCAGGTTGATCGTTTACAAAGACGTCAAGGATGCAAAGGCCCAGACATGTTTCAGTTGTTCAGATCAGAAAAGGAATGGTTCCAATCCAGAAAGCTATTTTTGCCATCTGTTTTGCAAATCTTCAAATTTCTAAATAAATTTGTCAACAATTTTGACATTTACAGTCAGAATTTGGTGCATCCAATGGCGAGTAACCTTTAAAAAAGGTTTTTGATTGACAACATGTAAACAGCCTGGCAAAGATATGAGACATTGAAACACAATGTTGTCAGAAAACAAGTGACTTTTTACACATAAAACAACAATCTGTCGGCGGACCCTCAAAAAACTGTCAGGCCAACTGATGAAGTGAGGAAAGCAGTCGAACACTTTAGCAATTTCTTCTTGCCTGTCATGGTCAGAAGTGCTACAAACACATATTATTGCTTTAGATTTACTCCAGTTCTCCCAGTATTGACTGTGTACACCATAACAGTATGTAGTTTCTTAACTTTGCAGCACTTTGCCGACCTTCACTGCGCCTTAATGTCTGTCATGTGAAGGGTTTTGGCTGCCTGTTTAAACGCATTAGATGGCAGCACACTGATGCTACTGTACTGAGATATGTAAGGGCGTGTTGCTGCGTCAACTTCAGTGATTCCACAGAGTTAAAGAAATGTTCAAATGACATTAAAGCACTTCCCTTTCCCATCACGGCCACCAAAATATGAAACATAAACTGAGCCGTAAACAAAGTCCTTGGACAGAAAGGTGCGTCTGACTGAGACGGGATGAGGGCTCGCCACAGTCTAGACCTGCTGTGAAACATAATCGTAGCCGCCCACATCATCGGCTCCGGCGCGGCTCCTGATCCCACACTCGACTCGGTCCTCCTCTAAAGCTGACAGAAGTCACTGAAAGCAAACGCTGTGGGGTCAAAGCGGCTCACGTACCTGCTGCTGCTGCTGTTTATTTAAGTTCTGTGAAACAAACACAGGCGTGAGGCGACGTTATCCAGAGTGCTCTTAAACACTCCTGGTGTGAGTGTGACTGCCAAAGTGGCTAAAGTGATTTGTTCGGGCTGGGATGGACAAAGGAGGCGGGACGCTTTCAGGCTACTTTTAGTTTGCGGTCATACCTTGTCAGAGCATGTGTCACTCCTAAACCGAATTAAGTGCTCTGATTTGACTTTAACCCTTTAAACTGCACATTTCTCAATCGGCCGTTGGTCTTTCATCATGAATGGAGGCGACACGCACTGTCATCCACATATTTGACAAATGACCTTCTAATGGGATCAGTATTGGGGGTTTGTGGACTTGGAATTCCTCAAATTAGAGCCTGACTGATGCAGGAATGCCACAGATACTGATTCAAGGATTAAAGAATATGATGATGGCGCTTTCAACATTCTTATGTTTTCGAAGGAAACGACTCCTGAGCGGAAGGGAATAATCAACTTACAGTAATGCTGATGTTTACAAGGGCCTTTCTCGCTGCTATTTCGACCACTGGTGACGAGTGTGGGAATTTTTTTTTTCCTTTCTTGCTTGCACTATTTATGATCTTTTGTCGTGCGTTTATCATTTTTACATTAATGACATTTGTTGACCGTCTCCTGCTCTGAACACTTTCACCCATTTCATTTGTGCCACCTGACAGACGACCGTCGAGTCACGGTTACGGTCACCGAATGCTTCCACTGCCGCCACGTTCTCCCTCAGGGCAGCGAGACGAAGTGTCCGGCGGTCCGGTGTGTCTGCAGGAAGCGAAAGCTTAGCAAAATTAGTTGGGACTCACTAAATGAAGTTGCCGTGGTCACGTGCTCCATCTCACGGAAGCAGCTGACGGGAACAGTTCGCCATGTGTGCGCCCAGGTTGGCTTTGCGTGACCCCATGATACTTTCCTTGTGCGTCTCTGCACTTGGCGCTGGCGGATGTCCAGTGTTCAACTGGCACCGACTGGAAACGCCTTTCTCAAATGTTTGTCATGTGGGCAACGCAGCAATGCGGCCGCCTCCATAACGACGGAAACACTCATCCAACAAATCCACTTGTCCAAAGCACCACAGAGGATATAAATGCCTTGACTTTAAAATTTGCTTTTGAAAGTGAGCTTCTGCGGAGGATCCCACCCGACTCAGTTTTGGGCGTGGCTCATCCCCGCCCGCCAATTGCCGGTCAAACTGTCAAACCAACGACATTGAAGCTCACGTGGACTTTCATCAGCATCACTCGGCTCACCGGGTCCGACAAACACACAACATAAATCAGCTTCCTGTCTGGTGTCCTCAGCTCTCCTCTCGCAACACCACCTCCTGCTCCACTTCTGAAAGCACCTGAAAGGCTCCCTGGAGCTCCCCCTGCCCGCTAAACTAATAAAAAGCACTGCGGCTCATTATTTGTGCTCTTGGTTCTGCATGCTGCTGGTTTTTATGGTGCAACAAAGGCTCCTTTGAGCGGGAGGCGGTTTGTGTGGATCCAAATTATAATAAGATTTGTCCAAAGGGGGGAAAAAAAAAAAACAGAATTAGATTTTCCACATGGATTACGTGGACATGAGACTGCAAAGGCGCATGCTTTCAATCTATTAATCTGCCACAAATTTGCAGGGTTTCATCATGACATCGGAATTCATATCTTAATCAACTTGCATTCCCACGATGGACTTTTACACCAAAAACACAAACACGCAGCATTATTATCAGATCAGCAACCTGGGCTGAACCGTGTTTGCAGACCTCTGTGTGTTTTTCCTGGACAACACAGTGACTCACATTCAAACATGGAGCTCCGCACAGTTACGCTGACCATTTATCAAATCGCAGCGATTGACCCGATTGTTCCTAAACTCAGCTGACATATGCAAAATTTCAGCAAACTTTCAAATCAATTTTTTTTTTTTTTATCAAACCGTTGTACACAACAGCTCATGAACTGTGCATTAACAATGCTGTTTATTCCTAGCAACATACATTTGATGATGCCTAGCTACCATTGCTAGGCATTGCCTTATAGGTGTTTTATTGGGGCACCGTGCTCTCATTTTTTGGTTGAAACATGTTTGTTCAGATGACATCAAAGTTGGGAAACAACGTGGCCACTTTCGATCTAATCAGGTGAACGATCAAAGCCAAATCTCTTATTAGTCTGATGGGAATCCAGCCTCTCTAGGAAAAAACGCCAGTTGATGAAAAAGGTTTCGAAACTTACCCCACAAAAATCTGTGTGCATATATATTAGAAATGGCAATTTTTTTTCTTTATGGAAGTAATTTTGTATTAATATTTGCTAGGAATAAGATGCTTTTTTTTCATATCCATAAAGATATAGTTTGATTTTGAAAATATTCATCTTTTTGTCTCGAGGGGCATTTATCAAGACGTTTTTGACCACAGTATTCACAAAAACGGTTACGAATTTGTCAAGTACCGACATATTTTAGCCATTTTTTGATCTGTTTGGATTGTAAAATCGCCCAAATAAGGCAGGGATTTCACATACAATGGTTCAACAGACGCCGGAAACCTAAATGTTTTTTCCTGAAACCCAATTTCTGAAAGTCAGGCAGCAGCTCAGCAGAACAAAAGTGGAGAGAAAGCAGCAACAAGCATCAACTCCTCAGCAGTTGTGATATCGATTCTAAGAGTCTCAGTCGTCTGATGGATCAGAGTCGGGCAGTCGAGAGGAGAAGCCACTCAGTCTGTCTGACTTCCTGACTGTGAACTCAGTTTGCTCTCTCTCTCTCTCTCTCCCTCTCTCTCTCTCTCTCGCTCGCCCTCTCTCCCTCTCGCTGACCTTGAGTGTCACAACGCCTCCTGAAGCAACACAAGCCGACCACATTCCGAGCAGAAAGAAAACCAATTGTAGTTTATTTATTTGGACGCGTCTCGGTGACACCTCAGCACCTTCATCACCTCCATTGCCAAGCTCTGCACGTCACCGTGGTGATGCAGCAGTTTCCTCGGCTCCCACAGAGCAGCAACTTCAAAGTAGAGATGAATCTCATCTGCAATTATTATTACTCGGAGCGTAGCACTTCACTAATCTTGAGGCGGAACGGACTTCTCTGCAGCTGCGTTTGATAATTGGACCCGCTGACATGGCGGCAAGAAATAGTCCCAACCGGGTTTTACGCCCACATACGTGATCCGATACGGTTTGTTTACATGGCGTGTCGATGCCCTCATTATGTAAACCAGAACATCGGCGTGCATTTGATGCAGCCGTGAAATCCACCTGTGAGGCCTTTTCATTTCAACGCTATTTTGTTTGATTTCTTCTATTTTCAGATACATTTAGAATACATCTTTTTATCTATTTTTACTGCTGCTTTTTCACGCGGAATCTTAGATGGTCACGCTGGTTGCTGTGACAGCCATGAAGTTTGATTTGAACTCTGCCTTACAATGCATGAAGGCGAAGGAGGGAGAGCAGGGAAGGAAAGTTTCTGAGATTTCAGCAGCCTGAACTATCAGAGTGTGAGGTCACACGCGTGCGCACACACACACACACACACACACACACACACACACACACACACACACACACATATAGACAGCCTGCAGCTTTAAAGCCAAAATCACTGTTTTGCTAATGTTGTGAATAATTCTGTTCCCACACATCGTCCTCGCGCCCCTCCACTGTGTTATTTTCAACCCTGATCTCTGCTTTTCTGGCTGGCAAGAAGTGTTCTCCCTTCAGCCTCATACACACACACACACACACATCAGCCGGGGGAGTGAGGAAGTGCAGAGCTGCGCGGCAGAACCGATGATGACATCGCGCAGCGCTGCAGACACACCCAGCTCTCACTGCAGGTCGGCAGCATCAGCACCGCCGCCTCCTCATGCATCCACACACACACACACCTACACACACACACTGCGCAGCTGCTGCTGAGTCGCTGGAGTAAAGTGAGCCAGAAAGAGAGAGAGAGCAAAGAGAATCATGCCCACCCGTCCCGGAGGAGGCGGCGTGCCAGTTGGGGAAGGCCAGGTGGAAACAGTCACACATGATGGCGGCGGCGGTGGCAGCAGAGGCGACGATTCACGATGGCGCCAAGGGGAGGGGGGCAGTGGGGGGCGCGTAGGTCGGCGGCTCCCCGGCGACTCGTCCCGGATCGGTCGGCAGGATGCAGGAGGAAGCAGAGAGAGAGGCGAGTGAGAGAGCTCACGGCTGCCACAGAAGTGAAGGAAACTCCCTCGCCCGCCCTGTAAACATGGACCTCCAGCGCAGCTCACTAACCTAATTATGGGAGGAGCTGCCCCCCCCCAGCACACTCACTTTTCTACTCCTCCTCTTCTTCCCTCCTCCTCCTCTGCCCGGCCTCATTGATCGGTCTAATCGGACAAGGATGCTCAGTATCAGAGGGGGGGCTGCTGACTGACATGGAGACATAACTCAATTTCACACTGTGTACACACTCGCTACCCGCCCCCTCCCCGTTTGGGACGGCGAGGTGATGTGATGATTGAGGGGAAGTCGCGTGATGTCATCATCAGAATCAGAGATCTGAGACGCAACAACTGCGTTGTCAGTCATTATTCAGCGTCTAAGGTTGCCATCCTGGAGCCGACAGACACAAAACCTCATCTTTCATATCAGAGATAGGTGTGTCCCGATACAACTTTTTCACTTCTGATACGATACCGATATTGCAGCCTTGAGTATCGGCCGATACCAATATCGATCCGATCCGATTACAGCACGAATCATACATACTTTTATGACTTATTCTGTATTATGGAATGTTAGAAAAGGCTTGATCAAGTGATATTACTCAAACAGAGAACAATAGTCAGCAGCAGTTGCTATGAGAAAAACTGACCCGTCTCTTATTAACCAATGGCTTCCATACATTTGTCCCTGAAACATAAGTAGAAGTGCTGTAGCGGAGTCTGGAATTGACTGCTTGTATCGGAGTGCTTATATTGGAGATTTTGGATGCAGGCCGATATAATATGATACTTCTTTTTTTTTTTGCTGATAGCGAACCGAAATCCAATCCTGTAAAATAAAGTGAAAGTGTTTGAGGAAAAAATCATATTAGCAGAATTAAGTCAGAAGGCTAACCAGTTGACAGTTTAGGAGCGGACATGTTTTGATGAAATGTATTTAACTAGGAGGTTAGTGAACGTGGAGCTCATACAAACTTAAAAGTCTTGGGTTGGTCTCAGTGCTTCACACAGTTGCTAGGTTAGAGCTCATGTAGCGGCGGCCGTGGATTCCTCTGGTCGTCCTGCTTAGTGATTCCCTGAAACAGCCGCTGATAAATGAGCTGTCCGTTCTAAAGCCCAACAACCGAGCCGTGGCCAACGTCCAGAACCGACGGCGGCTCCCTCAGGAGGAGGCTGCTAATGCTGCATGTAAATTTACCCCAGAGACGTTTTTTGCACTTCTGCACCCCCAACATCCCCTCAGTCAGCATCAGGTTTTATGAGAAAATCTATTTCATGTGTCCGCTGGCCAAAAAAACCTCCAACTTTGAGCGGATTACAGCGCTCACCCCGCCCCGCCTCATCCTTAAGTGATGTCCACAGCCGCGAGCAAAGCTAACGGTGCATTAGCCTCACCGGAGTGAATCGATCGCAGGGAAGGTAAGTATCAGGGAACTTCTATTGTCACAGACGATTTCTGCTTCTGTGAAGTCACTGAGCTTCTGATGTTTCGTGGCTCGGCTGCAGCGGCAGCACGATAACATCACATCACAGTCATCATCCCAGTGTGAGGGAATAATTACAGCCATTGTCTGCCGCCCTGAGGCTATATCACACGTCTGTTAATCAACCTAAATGACTCAAATATCCTGCAGGGCTATTTTCTGCTCCTAACTCGCCTTCTATGAGCGGATCTGCATGCGAGTCCAGACGGATGAGATAACCTCCCCGCTCGTGGGCCAGGAGCAGCCAAAGTGACACAGCATTTAGTTCTGGCTGGAGTTCAGAAAAACATTTCCAAACCTAAATCAATTTCTGGCTGCAGGGGGGAGGAAAAACTATCCAGCAGTCAGACCAGCAGCAGCATCTTTCTTTGTCATCTGGAAGGGAAAAAAAGACACACACAAGACATGGTGACTCCAGAAGCTTTCAGCCAATGATGAATTTATTCATTTAACTTTTATTTATTTATGTGAAATGTTTTTTTATGAGTGCGACTTTGCCAGGGAAGCATAAACAGAATTAAAGCACAGATTTTTTTTGTTCATAGAGATCTAGAGACTTGAGCAACATCTGACCGTCTCAAACGCTGTGGTTGGTCGTTACTCAGTGGATCATTAATCAGCCGCCACCACTGAAATATGAAATGATTACTGATGTCTTCATTGGACGTCGCTGCATACTTCAGAGCGGCATGCTGCCGATCGATCAAACAGGATGTTACATGAGAATCGCAGCGACAACAAAGTCGGAACAGCGGTGACATCAGATCCACTGAGCCCAGAAAAGCCAAGTGTTGCTCTGCGGTTTGTTCATCCCGACCTTCAGCGAGGCCCAAGCATTCCAGTTTATTGCCTAATAGAGCGGGAAGGATGCGGCAAGAGAGGCATCCAGACGCTCTGCCGCGTTTTTATGAGCAAAATGAGCAGTTTAATGTTGGCCTTGCAGTTTTCTGTCGTATTTTGAAGATTCATCACGAACCCTCTGCCTCAAAACTGATTGCGTTAACCCTTCACTCAGGCCCCTCCCCTCCACTTGGAAATCAGTTTTGCATAATCCAACTAACAGATAGACTCTTAAGAGCAAATTTTTCGCGAACTTTTTGTACTAAAATAAAATACTGCGTGATGCAGTCTGCCAACATACTCAGCTCAGTAAGTACAAACCTGGTACCAAACAAACAAACAGGAAACCGGAAAGATGTCACCTTGATACATATAAATCAGAAGAAATAAAGACATGACTCTCAAGGGTGCTTCATATTGAACTGTGGCCGACGTCTTGATGTGTTTTACAATCATTTAAACTCGCTTTAACCAGAGACTTCACTGCAGAAGTGGGCGGAGCAACTTACACCTAGTTGGATGACTCCAGATTTGAAGCCAGGAGTTCAGACCTTTAACCATCGTCATTCCCAAGAAACCGTTGTGACTATATTTGGACATATGGGCGGAGCCAATCTGACCCATCCATCGGCAGTGAGCAGCTCATTAGCCCCCTGTGCAGCCAGTTTGACTTGTACAATAAGGGCATCCTGAGCTGATTGCCTGCGGTGTCACGCCCTGCAGGTCACCAGGATAAGTGCAGGTAGAAGGTTTGAAGAACTGTGGGAGCGTCTGGGCCGCTGTTCCCAAAGACAGGCAGCGTTCAATTCCCTGCAATACAGCGTGAAAAACCCCTGACGATCCCAGAGACAACGCAGCATCACATGCCCTGCAGCGCAGACACACACACACACACACACAACATGCATGCACACACACATACCGCAGACTTCATACTGGATATTTATAGGCAGCTCGACTGTCGGAATGTGCGCGGAGACGACTGTACATGATCCATACGCTCTGCTGGGAGTCACATGATTTTCGGATGTTGGAGTCATGGTGTTAAATGTGAAAGGTTCATGGCTGACTGGCCGGTTCAGGAGAGTTGAGTTCAGGGCAGCTCAAGACCAGCTTACGCAAGTTCGAGGGCAGAGCAAAAAAATCTCTTTCACTGTTTGATTTATTGAAAAAAATATATGAACAACAAACATCATCATTGTCACCATTTAATATCTTTGCACCAAACTCAGGATGATTCTATCACCAGAAAATTCCTCAATGTTGGGTTTTGTCTTGAAAGGTTTTTTTGATTTCGTTAGTAGGAGTGTCCTGATCCGATATTGATATCGGATATCGGATATCTGTCCGATATCAGCAAAAAAATGAGTATCTGATTCGGTATCAGATTGTATCGGCCTGCATCCAAAATCTCCGATATAAGCACTCCGATACAAGCAGTCTATTCCACATTCCGCTCCAGCACATATGTTTATAGATTAAATGCATGTAAGCCATTGGTTAATAATAAATGGGTCAGTAATAACTGGGTCAATTTTTCTCATAGCTACTGTTGCTGACTGTTGTTCTCTTTTTGAGTAATATCACTTGATCGAGCATTCCATACTACATTCCATACATTCCATACTACAAAATAAGTCATAAAAATGTGTTATTCGTGCTGATACCTTATCGGATTGATATCGGTATCGGCTAATACTCAAGGCTGCAATATCCGTATTGTATCGGAAATTAAAAAGTTGTATTGTCAGACCTCTATTAGTTAGATGTCAATAGTTTGCTTCCCTCCTCCCTCTCAGCTCTGCATTGTGGGTGATCTTAGTAGCGTCCCCCCATGCACAGAGTAATCTGATGATGCTAACTTGACGATTTCTTGGTTGATTGTCCGTCCCTGCTGTTGAGGGACTCTGGTGGAGGAGCTGATGTGAAGTGTGTTTGTGCATCAGAACAAACAGAAGCTCCCAGCGTGAAATCCTGATGTTCTCATTTGTTCACGTTAGTCACGCTCAGTTAACATGGATGGACCTACTGATGACTGTCCTCAGCGGCCGAGTTATATCCTCCACCTCCAGATTCTTATCGATGCGGCGAAGAGTGAAAAATCCCGAAGCCGTCGGACCTCCGAGCTGCAGATGGAGATCGGCGTTGCGTTTCCCAGTGTTAGAAATGGATTAGGTTGTTGTGCGTGGCGGCGTGATCGCATTCTCCACGGGAGGGGCGGAGCAAAAGGCGGCGTAATGAGGCGTGTTGGGAAATGCTCCGGGTCCACATCGTTTATTTATGGACGGGCTCGTCTGAGACTTTGTGGAGCTTTGTGGATCACACGGCTCCTTTATATCGGAGGAATGTGCGAATATGAGCGGAATGTGCACAAACACACTCGCAGCTTCTCACAGACGCTGGTGGGTCGACTTTGGGTCGGCGAGGCGAAGAGCGCGAAGCTCCGTGAGGATGTTTGGCCGAGAGAATCGCTCCACAGCTGAGCTTCAGTTAAAGGGAGTTTTTCCCTCCATCGCCAAGTGCTACTCGCAGGGGATTGGTTGGATCTCTGTAAATATTCAAAAGGGGGTGTGGCCTCTGTGTGAAGGAACAGTGTCTCTGATTTGGAGATTAGAGTTAAAATGGGCTTGATTTGACAAATTCTTATTTCCTGTCGGAAGTATGTCTGAAAGATCCAGATGCTTTGATCTGCTGAGCTGCTGTAAAGTGACAGAAACTGGAGAAAACTGATGTCAACTGATGGTTAAAGCTGATTGTTGATGCTCTTATGGGAGGAGCTTCTCAGGAAATTGTTGTTTGCTGGTTCAAATCCCCTCACATGCAAGTAAACAAGAGTTTGTGTTTTGCTTTAGTTCAACCAATGCCACTGCGTGCGTATGTTCCCTCATCGCCGTCTTTTATTTATTTTTTGTGTCTACTTGCACCGTCTAGACGCTTTGGAAACGAGCGTATAAATCAGAGTGGGTGAGTGCGACATCCACTGATCTTACATAATCCCCCCCACGCCGACGCTGACTGAGGCCCTCTGTACCTGCTGATTCTGTCAACCAGCTCAAATCATTTTAAACTGCTCTGCAGCAACAGTCGTGTGTATTCTTCTTCCATCGTATGCAAAAAAACTAAACAGAAAATTTAAAAATTAGAGACAATTAAATCATTTCTATTCCACAAAGCAGCACAAAGCACACAGCTGCCGTCTGAATCGTCTCATAGTCTCTCCATGTCAGAAACGTCCAGACGTTGATAAAGTCACCGTGTTTTTATTCAGATGAGTTTGCCGTCTTTTGCCTGTTTGAGTTCCCTTATGTTACATAGAACAACACACACTTTTACACACACCTCCTGTTTCACTTTGTAAATTCAACAGTGCAGTGGCTCGCTGTGATTGGTAGAATAGGCCTTTAAAAGGGTTTTAAATGTCCTGAAGCATGAGAATCCCTCAAACACTGTTATGTTGATGTTTGTTGGGTGGAGGTGCTGAAAGCTGACTGGTTGAGGGGCGGTCACATGGGTTCCAGGTGCAGGTGGTTCCCGTCTCTCTCTCCCCTTTGTTTCCCGTCCGTTGTGTCCAGAGAAAATGTAAATGAGAGGCTCCTCCAGGAAGCGTCTCCCCCCTCTGGGACGTTTTATTTAAAGCAAACTATCAGAGCAAATCACAGAAGAAGACTTTAAGGAAGAATTGAATCCAAAGATTACGTAACGTTGGGAGCAGAGAGGAGAAGGTGTTGGCGAGTGTGTGCTGGTGTATAACTAACATGTGTGATGTGGAAAATGTGGGCGTCTCATGTGACGACCACATGACTGGCGTCCATGCGTGTTGGTGAAGCCACATCTGCCACATGCGTGTCTGATGTCACGTGCGGCAGATCTGACCGATGGTCCCGACTTTACCTGCAATTACCGACATTTCTGGTGAATCCGGAGGAGATTAGATGAAGCCGGTGGGTCGGCGAGGTCACGTGGTGATCGGCGGCTTCGCATCTCATCATCATTATCATCATCACATCAGGCATCGTCCTCAGAGGAGAGACCAGCAAAAACAGCTCGTATAGGAGTCATGATTGATCTGATGGTCCGACTCAGCTGATCTAAACCAATACAATACAAAAGCACAATAAAATACAATGAAAGTTGTTATGTAGAAAAAGTCAGAAACGACTGGTTCGTTCATTTACAGAAACGTAATGAATAACTCAAATCAGGGACAAGAATAAGATCAAAAATACACTAATATAGGTATATAAATATAATGAATGAAAAAAAAAATTGAGGAAGATTTTCGAAACTTTTCTCTACCAGAAAAAAACCCCCCAAATATTAGTTTTTTTCCCTCTCAAATATGGAAAGAGTTTGATAGGAAATCGTGAAAAATCAGATCTCCATTCAGCTCTCCGAGAGCTGACCAGCAGACAAACATTTGGAAGAATAAATGAGAAAAACAGGTTGTCAGTCACAGACTTTAACCTGCAGATTTGACTTTATAGCGGATAAAATTAATTAAACATGTTTCAGGATAATAAATTCCTCTGTCGGTCCGGGATTGCAGTGTAGGAATTAAGATTGTCATGCCGTCAATTTGTGAATAATGCGGTTAGTATCGAAATGTGATTAGCTGCGCTCGCTGCCACAGTTCTGTCACTCAGAGCCGCAGACGGACAGCCAGCTTCTGGACCTGACCGGGTCAACAACTTCCCCTGATTTCCCCTTTCAATTAGCCGGCCCACGCGGGGCTGAGGGGGGTGGGCCGGGCGGGGAGGTCACAACCTATCCAAGGAGCCTCTCCGCCAATCAGAGGGCAGAGAACATACCGGTCGTTAATTAGTTCCCCTGGTGAGAAATGAATGGCAGCTTATGAGGCGGGAGACGGCGGTGCCAATGCATTCCTACGCGTGTGTGTGTGTCCTCCTCAGTATAAATCACTCACTGATGATCTGCTCTGGGTTCAGGGAGCTTCACATTTCCAGACTTGTCACAAGATTTCAGGCTGCGAGGTCACAGTCAGGTGGGAGAACATTTCACACTGACAGATTCACCGGAGCTTTTAAATTATTATCCCCACTATCATTATCATTATTATTACTATGATTATCGTTTCCTCTGGCTCTGATAGGTTGTACAAAGGTAACAAAAACAACATTTAAAAGTAGAACTGTAGCTGCAGCTGATCAGCTGGATGAGTCCGGATGTTTTGAGTGCGGCGAGCTTGTTTGCTCTGCAAGTGCTGAGTCAGCCTGAGAGACAGACAGACAGACGGGTGGGCGGACAGACAGGCAGGCGGACAGACAGGCAGGTGGGCGTGGCCACACATAAAGACACGTGTCCTCTGGCTGCATCAGAGCTGCTGGATGGCAGCAGCGGCCACTCCCTGAATTCCAGCAACAACATGTTTCTGCTTCTTCTTCTTCCTCTCGTCCGTCTGTGGAGGGAAACGCCTGACAGGAGCTGAAGCCGCTGCAGCGTCCAGCAGCCTCTCGCCTGAATGGCTGCTGGTGATGTGACGAAACTACTCTGTGGGTGGAAACGACACCTCAGCATGAAAAATCTGTTGTTCATTCTTTCATGACCTGTCATGACTGGTAGAGTCTCCAGTCAGGTGTGTGTGTGTGTGTGTGTCTGATGAAACAGCATAAACAGCAGAAAGAGGGAGAGTGTGTGTGTGTGTGTGTGATTCTGCAGCGTCACACTCTGGTGCATTTCCATTCATTGTCCAGTAGGCGGCAGCCTCAGCCTTCTTTTGCTCTCCTCCCTACCTGAGGTGGTTGGTGTGTGCAGCCCTGAGCTGAGTCTCTCAGGCGTGTCAGCGCCCCCAGCAGGCCGTAAACACGCGAGACGGACGGACGGACGATTGGAACGATGGTGTTTTTGTGGTTTGTGTCCGACGTTCTAATCTGTGCAGTGCTGCGATTCTCTGAGTCCTGAAATCTCTGAGCGGTTGCAGGCCGGCTTACGTCGCCGACTCCCCGTTGTTTCATAATCCCTCACAGGCTCTTCGATCTTCTGCCGCTGCCTTTTCAAAACACACACTGAAATGCACAGACCCAACAAAATGAACTGTTTGCTCTTCTGGGTGTTTTTTACCCTCCTTTTATTGGTCTTTTCTGCCGATTGTTGTGCATTTTCAACAGAAGTTGCTCTTTTAGAAAATGTGTGTGTCGCTTGGTCCGTTACGTATTTAAATCTTCATCTGCGGGCCTCGAGGAGTGGCCGACTGGTCTCAGGGAAAACAATAGATGGAGGTCTTCAAGCTGATGTTAACTTTTGCTGGGGAAGCAGGACGCCTGGCAGGACAAACTCTGGGCGGACTTTCCCTGATGAGCAGCGGGCTGTGATCCCTAATGCAGCAGTGCGTGTTGAGTAACAGCTATGTGTGTGTGTGTGTGTGTGTGCTCTCCATGCTTGGATATGTCGACAGAAACGCCAATTTTTTGTGTGAAACTTCTCAACAAAATCAGTCTTTGTGAGGTTACATAACCAAAAGTGCTGCTTTAAAAGAAACCACACACACACACACACACACACACAGAAAAAAACACACACACACCAGATTTTTCTGTTTTAACTGTATTGTTGGATAAAATCTATAAAATATTCCACAAAAAATACAATACATTATTAATAATCATGTCATCACCCAGCAAAATGCATCCTCCAGTTACATTGACATCAACATTTTGTGCTTTTGCGGAGCCGGACACGTATAAATAACACTGATGATGCTCAGACACACGGCGGGCAGTGGCGGGAGAAACACACACACACACACGCACGCACACAAACAACAACAGACGAGTGGGTTTTGTTTCACAGGCTGAGATCCAGCAGCTTCTCACCGCCGTCGGGAGCAAAAACAAGTTGTTGTTGGGAGCAGCCGAGCGCTCCTTCGCACCTCTTCTGTGATTGGTTGGTGGTCTGAGAGAGGGGGGGGGGAGAAAAAAAAAAAACATGCTCCAAAACTCCTCCTACTGAACCAGTGACGCAGGCTGCTTCCTCCCCCCTCCTCCTCCTCATCCTCCTCCTACTTTCCCCTGCTGGCGCTCGCTGGCCGCCACCTCCTCCCTCAGCTAGTTGGCTGTCAGCCTGTCAGGATGCATTAAGCTCATACGCTCGCCGTGTTCAAGGGAAAGAGGGAAGAAAAAACCCAGAGAGGAAGAAGGAAGGAAGGAAGGATTCTGGCTCCTTCGCGTTGCACCTCGGCTTTTTTAGGTTGTTTTTCGCTGTTGTTTTTTATCAATGAAACGACGCCAAGCGGTCGGGCTCAGTAGTTAAGGCACGCTGTCGACGTGAGAGATGAGGGCGGATCACTTTGGCCGACCGAACGAGAGCGGGAGTGTAAACGGGAGGTAGAACGGGTGTAAACCGCACGGAGAGGAAGCGGGAGTTCCAGGTAGAAACACATGTATAAAACCGCTTTAAAAACATCACCGTAAAAAAAAAAGAAAGGAAAAAGGAAACAAAGATCATACCGTCAAAGGCCATAAAAATACATCGGCTTGTGTTCTCGGTTACAATTCTGAGACGTGGCAACGCCAGCGGAGGCGATCAGCTCCTCCGCTACATTACTTCTATTAAAATACATGGTTTTTTTCTGCACGTGGGGTTTAAATATGAGCTGCCGATGAGGGTGAGTCCCCCCAGACAGCCTCAAGGTCATAAAGGTCTGAAATCATAAGTTACACTCACACCAAACAATCAACATACAAAGAAAAAGCTGCTCATTCATAAATAACATCTGATAAAGGAATCTCTGTGTGGGGGGGGGGCGGTGGGGGGGGGGCGGTGAGGGTCCGGCGGCCATGTTTGGACGTTTGTCAGGCTGACTTATTCGAAAGGCTGCGATAGGAGAGCAGGCCTTTGCCCTCCTGGCCGCCTGCAGCACGCCCTGCTAAGTAATTGAAAGGATTTCAATTAATAATCAACCCGGCTGTGATGTGACAGTGGGACCGCTCGGGTTCCTCCCCCTCCGAGCGCCAATTTAAGGCTCCATCTGCCTTTTTTCAGCCTCACTCCGCCAAAGCGAATCCACCTTAAGAGGCGTCGCAACTCTTGACGGCTTTATGGCTCTGCAGGTGCGACCTGTCAGGCTTCGCCGCCAGTGACTCAGCAGCACCTGACGGCGGCACGAGGAGTCGTGGCGCCGCACGTCGCAGAGCAAAAGTCACACACTCTGAGAATAAAGACTTTTGAGAAGGAAAGTTCGATCACAGGAAGGTTCTTCGGGGGATTTGACATCACTTCCACGAATGTTAACTCTACTTAGTGTCAGAATTTCAACTTTTTGAGAATTTTTTCGACATGGTTTCCTCAATTTGATCCTCATTCTCATAATACTGCGACATCTGTCTCGTAAAATACCAAACTCCTTCTCATACCATCTTTTTTCTCAAAGTCAGACTTTTCTCGTGAGATGTTTCAAACTGGATTCTTCACTTGTAGCAACGGACATCTGAATTATTTACAGGCGGGCTGAAGTCTGCAGAGCTCATGAGTTTGAACTGAAAGGTCAGATGGAGCCTCAAAGTCGGCCGCCATCTTTATCAACCGTCTCACATTTGCCAGAGCGAGTCCACACTGCCGATCAGGACTTGACCAGGATCTCCATGATGTGGTCCAGCTCATTCAGGTCCATTAGACACGACTGGAGGGTCCCGGCGGGGGCGTGGCCTCCAGGGCGGACTTTAATGTCCTCGTCCGTCCACAGAGACACGCTGACGGGCCACAGGGGTCCGGCCGCCCAGGCCGCCGGCAGGTCCGACGTCTCGTACATGGACGTGTCAATGTCCTCAAAGATGTCGTCCAGGGCGAGGTCGCTGAGGTAGCCCACCGCGCTCACCGCGTCGCTGCAGGCGCTGATTGTCGCAGCAGGAAGCGGCTTGTGCTGCTCCGGGGAGCCGCTCACCTCCTGAGGGGAGAATTCCTGGGACGGACTTTGGCCTTCACCCTCCGCACAGCCGGGACACGTCATGGACAAGTCCTCCCGCATGGCGTCCCTGAGAAGAACCGAGTCCGGGTGGTTTCCGTTGAGGTGGACGTCGGGCGCTCGGGCCGCGTCGCTCTGCATGTCCTCCTGGATCTGCCGCAGCGTGTTGATGAGCAGCACCGAGCGGCGCAGGCTGAGCTCCACGCCGGCCTGGTAGCGCTGCAGCTTCTCCAGGCACAGACCCAGGACCAGCTGCCTCTGCTGCAGGTGGTTCATGTTCTCCGGAGCCGCCAGGAGATCCCCGGCCGCCGCCGCCGCCTCCGTCACATTCTGATGCTTGTCCTCCGTCACAGCGGCTGGGACGGCGTCCGGCTCCTCCACGCAGCTCCACTTCCGCTTCACGCCGCGACCCAACATCGACCTACGGATTCAAAGACCAGCAGATGTTTGACCTTGAATACTTAAGAAAGAATACTTAAGAAAGCTGATGCAGGAGATACAGGAGACACCAAACCCATCCAAGTCAGTCAGACGGCAATTAGGCGAAGCTTCGGACAAAAGCCTCTAGCGTGATTTGCGTGAATAATGTATTGAACTGGTCTACAGAGTCCACATGCTGTTTGCTTCTTCAGATTCATTGGTGGAGTCGTGACGCCTCCGTTACGATAAGTGGCCACGTGGAGTCTTTCAGTTTGACATTCTTGGACCACAGCAGTTGACCTTTGATGTCACAGACCGCAACAATCATTTCATGTATTTAGCAGTGAGGCCAGAAAGTTAGCAACCGACCAGTTAATCACCCAGAGTGCTTCCTTCTGGTTCTGGTGTAGAACCGCAGAGGGTCTGAAAACTCCCTTTAACAGAGGAAACCTCAGAGTAGAACCATGTCACCACCAACAGGTGTAACAGGTGATTTACCTTCAGACCTTCAGAGTCACTGGATTTTCCTCAAAAACAGCCAAACGTGATCATCAGCGGAGAGCCGAAGTTAACGATTAACCCGAGCGACTCTTCTCACGACTGGACCTGATCGACAAGAGCGACAGTGGTGTCGAGGAGAAACTTTGACGATCACGTTCAGCCCCAGCGAAGCAGCATCCAGTTTATGTAAGAGCAGGACGGAGCCGGTTCCTCCTCCCTCTCCACTCTTTGACGTTCAAACTGCCGCAGCGCAAAGTTTGCAGGATGAAACTCAGCAGCATTTTTATCTTCTTACATGACGAAGAGTGTGAGCTTTTTCCTGCCGTGAATCACTGAGGGCAGAGTTTCTCTTTCTGTGTCTGTCTTACTAGATAGTTTTTCAAGACAGAAAATAGTTCTTCCACTAAGGAGCACATGAATCCTGTGGGCTGAGGGGTTGGGGGAGAGTGTGACCCCCATCTGAGGGGGGGTCACAGAGCAGCAGCTCGCCCTGACCGGGTGCGAGGACTCGAACCCGCGCTGTTTACTGTTGACACTAAATGGAACCCGCGTCGTAATTCCGCCTTATCGAACCCCGACGGTGTCCGGACTCTCCGATCGCTCGAAAACTTCACAAACGTGACGCCAACACGCAACGGGCAGCATTCCACCAACCTTGCGTGTCCGTGGGCAGAGTCATCTGTGGGAGGTCGGGCTCCGTCGAGGCTCCGACTCGCTGTCGCTCCGTCGCCGCGTTCCGCTGCTGTCGCGTCCGCGGGAGAGACGAGGAATGTTCGGTCCGCAGCGGCTGCGGGGGGAGGCGGGCTGGCGGGCGGGCGGGCGGCCGGCGGCTCGTGTGTGGAGGGGGGGGAGGGTGGGGGTGCCGGGCGAGGAGGAGGGAGGCGGAGGAAGGAGGAGGAGGGAGGGGGGAGGCTGTGATTGGCCGCCTCGCCCGCTGATCAAGCCTCCGCCTCCGCCACTCACGGGGCAGCGAATGTGCGGACGCCTGTTCCGACGGAAAGCCGCTGCCGCGTTCAGGGCCGGCTCGGAAAATACCACACGGCCGGAGCGGAGACACGTGAGCCGGGTGTTAGCGTCGAAATGTCTGATTATGAATCAATACAAATTAAAGCCGGAGGGAGAAACACTTACATCGCTCATTTTCCCATCATTACTGTCATTATTGTTATGTATCATTTATGATAGTTATGATTTTATCAGGCATAGAATTCCATTAGTCTGACTGAGCAAAATGGTCTTTGCAAGCGTCACATGTGTTACTCAAACACCATCAGTGGAAAAAATTATATCAAGTAAAACTTTTAAAAACCCTGTGGCATCATGGAAAACTTGAGTACAAACACTGGTTGTATCCACATGTGATATTCTACAGTCTCTTGGAAGTGCTGGTGTAAAAATGTAGTGTGGCATCTTGAAAAGAAGGTCCAGTACTACAAAAGTACGCACAAATCCAAGAGTAAACCGTACTTTGTTTGGCTGATAGCGTTTCATGGAGTGTTTGATGTCGCTGTCTGTTATTGTAATAGGAAATAAGACATGAACCGTCAGGATAGATTTTTACAGATGAAGGGTGGAATGTGTTAAAGTCCCAGCAGCGTTGTATGAAAACAGCCAGGCACGGGTAAAGGTCAGAGGTTCAGTTTGACTTAATTGATCAGCACATTGTTGAAAATTGTTGATGAACCTCATAAAGAAGCTCCATCCTCTCATTAGCCCTTATTAAACAGCAAATAATGAAGAAGACGAGTTTCGTAACCTCCCGTCACTGGCGTGTGTGAAGCGGCAGTGAGCGCCGCTATTGGAAGTATCTAGAAGGCTGTGAAGGCTGCAGCCGGCACCTGAACGCAGCATTTTAAAGGGGCAGATGACTCAGAGGGGAAGAGGAAGGACGTGACCGGAAAGACGGCGGAGGCAAACACCAAATAAGGAAACTGTCCATACCCGTTTTTTTTCCCCCTCTTCCTCCTGAAGTTGTCACATCTTTCGCTTCTTCTTTCCTCGTTGCCGCGGTCGGAGCAGAGAGTAAACACGATGTGGCCGCGTCCATTGTAGAGTGACCTACATTCTCTCGTTTCTGAGACCAAATAAACAGCAAGTGCTCGTGGCTGCCTGAGCTCTTTAAAATCCCGCTCTGCGTCAAAAGATTAGAGGGAGAATTATTACTACAAGATGAAGAAACACTTGCAGAGGGGGGGGGGGACTTGGAGATTGTCGTGAGAGGGATCCCTTCGGCTCTCGTCACCCTGAACCTGTTTGAGTTGTTACAGGTTTATCCAAACGTTTGTCCAGTTAAATGGCTTGTTGGTTTGTTTTTGCCAGCGGCCGTCGCAGCTCCCCATTCAAATAATCTGACAACATGGACGTCTTTATGTATCTTCTTCTGTGAGACCTCCCTCACAACTGCTGTTACCACGCGTGTGTTTGTGATGTGATGACAGTGTGATGGTGTTCGACCCCACACACGCACACTCGCCGGCGTTTCATCAAGTGTTGTTGCCCGAAGAGATCACCAAACCCAGCGTATTTTTCTAGAGGGACTGATTGGAAGCGCAGCTGTTAAGAGGCTCCACGAGTTCAAAGCTGTTGTCCTGCTGTGAACGGTAACTTCCTTTGGTGAGCGCTGGCTTCCTGCAGCAGCGTTTCCCTTGAGGATAAAGCGTGTCGGGGCAGTCGTTGCTCTCCTGTGTGTGTTTGTGGACTTCCATGTTGGTCCACCTTTTGCACCTGGAAGAGAGCATGTGTTTTCCAGCAGGTGTCACCACCCTGCTGTATGTGAGGGACAAAAATGCACTTTTATTTTGATGTTGTTTGAATGTTTTTTAGCACAGAAAATGTCCCTTCATTTATTCTCATGTGGAAAAAGCCACGACTTTGGCACATTTCCGCCCCCCACAGGCCGTTTGATGAAGTGTCAGCACAAGACGAACCCATAAGCTGTTTCTATGGTGTCTCAGGGGCGACACCCCCTACTGGTCGGAGACAGCACTGCAGGTCCGCCAACATGATGTTGCTGAGGAGCGAGTTGAAGAAGAGAGTGGAGGCTTTGTTGTGGAGCTGCACAAGTAATCGAATCACTATCGAAAGGTCCACGCAGCGGTTATATAACCGCAAACGTCTGCAATTTAATCTCATTATTTTGTTGAGTATCGGGAGAACTGAGGAGCAGCAGAATTGCCTTTACCCTGAAAAACAGTTTCTGTTTCATTTAGTAACTTCCTAAAAACTGAATGTGCAAATGTTGAAGTATTTGCATGTTTTGACCCAGCAGAGGTGTGAAGTAACAGTAAGTAAAGTACAAATACTTGTTTTCATTCCACAGAAAAACCTCACAAACCTTTCCAGATAAATCTCACCATCTGGACAGAGTGAATTTGATTGGTTGGATGAGAAGTATAAACACGTACCATTCCTCAGTAGTACACAAATGGTTCCTTAATGTATTTGCATCGTAATAAAATGCATTCATTTTCAATGGGCATAAATGCAGCTGAAACAAAATTATAACAAATGATTCAGCAATGTTTTCTGGGGGAGGTGGGCTGGTGCACTGTAGGCCCCTGTAGCGCAGCCTGAGCCTTTTTTCCCTTTACATTACTTTTACATTTATACTTTAAGTAGTTTTGAAACCAGTACTTTTACACTTTTACTTGAGTGAAAAGCTTGAGTTGATGTTTCAACTTCTACAGAAGTCTTTTTAAACCGTAGTATCTTTACTTCTACCTGAGTAATGAATGGGAGTACCTTTAATACCTTTAACACCTCAACACACGTCCATGTGTTTATTAGATGGACCCATTGTTCTAATATCACAGCAGGACGTTTCTTCGCCTCATCCAGCAGCTCTGGGTCGTCGGCCGAGAGCGGCGGAATACTCCTTTAAGTGCTGTGACAGCAGACAACGCCAGCATTGTGTGTGATGTTGAGGGTCGCGGTTGCTTCAAGACATGTCAGCTCCGCCGCTCATGAAAAGCGGCCTCTCGGCGTCACATGTTGCAGAGACAAAGCCGCTATTGGCCTCGTCACATTTGCTTCCTTTGTTGTTGCTTTTGAAGACGCTGTGGTCTCTCGCATTCCACAGCCTGCCTGGGTTTTTTTTTTTTTTTTTT
>CAESWR010000029.1:1713058-1723310 GCA_903171835.1 Mullus surmuletus | reverse complement strand
TTCCAGGCCTCTGGCATTTCCGGATCAGGAGCTACGGTCGGTCAAAGACCAGCCTTAATTCTCAGCTAGGGTTAGGGTTAGGGTTAGCGCTAACCCTAGCACTTCAGAGAACGGAAGGTCGTAGAGACACGGGGCCACGTTCTACCCATAGGTTTTTGGGCACCCCGAGTTGAACAAGCTGGGTCCTGAGCTCCTACGACCTAGCGTTCTCCAGATACTGCCCAAATGTGATAATCTGAACATGCATATCTCAGAACTGGAAGCACTTAGAGACTCGGGACCAAGCCCAGTGTGTTCGGCACCTGTGAAAATATGGGGTGATGTCCTGGTTTGGTGTCATTAGCATCAGCAGTTATGGCCGGTTTTTCCAAGTTAGGGTTACCATAACTGCAATGACAGGGGGTCAAAGGTCAGGTCCGCAATGGAGCGTCTTAGAGACTCGGGAAAGGTACCAGCGCATTCGGCACGTCCTAAAACCTGGGGCGGGGCACTGTTTTCAGGCCTCTTGCATTTCCGGGTCAGGAGCTACGGTCGGTCAAAGACCAGCCTTAAGCTAAATATATATAAAGCGCACAGTGTGAGATGTTGTTATTGCACACAAGGGATTTTTTGGGGTTGAGAGTGATGAAGCTCTTTTTAATCGCGACTGTTGTGGATGAGCGTTTATTAGAGTCGCAGCGGGGTGGGGGAGTGTGTGTGTGCAGTGTTATTTGAGGGTACACACACCAGAAGTAGTTTGCACAAAGTCTGCTGGAGATGGCGAGACAAAAACATCTGCCGTGATCACGCTCTCATCTCGGCAGAAGCCGACCTGTTGCCAAATAGAGAGTCTCGATAAAGTGTTTCTGCGCTCGGTTTGAATGAGCTGTTTAAAATGCGCCACATAATTAAACTCTCCTAATTTGTTGGAAGGTTGCCTGCACCTTTTGTGAGCCGCCACAAATGAATGCAATCCAAAACACTCAACATTTTAGTTTTAATACTTTGATAGTGTTATTTGTTTTTTGGGGGTCTACAGCAAATTGATCTTTTTCATAAAAAAAAAAAAAAGGGAATTAAATTCACTCATTTTATTCCTATTCCCTTATGCTGCCAAGCTGTGATAAACCACAGATTTTCAGTGTTGAGGGCCTCAGGTGTCAGTCTTGTTTTTCTAACTGCTTGAACACACATGCACACACAGATTTCTTATCCAGTCCATCAAAGGCTTTGACATACACTTTAACAGGTGCCGTTTGATCTCGGGTCAGCTTTGTTCACCCGTTTGCTTGTGGCGGCGTGCTCGGACAGATCTGCGTCCGCGCACTCGATTCTCCTTTATTTCGGTCAACTAACCCGTTCGATGAGGCAAACACGGTGTTGACGGGGAAAAAAAACAAACATTTGACCGGGCAGACCCCGCCCCGTCCCCGTGATGACCATTGTGGTTCACGAATGACAAGATGACTTAAAACTGGACGGGAGAGCGAGGAGAGTTCCCCCTCGGGCCGTCGCAAAATTGAGCAGCCGCTGACAGATCACAGGCGTTTGGCGTGAAATATGAAAGAGTGTTTTAAGGCAGAAGCCAGTTGGAACATGCTGCAACCATTACAGGGATGGCCGTGCTTGTACAGATGAATCAGATTAATAAACCTGATGAAGAATACACTGATTTTCCATCTACTTATAGTAAACTGGCTCGAACTATGGAGCAGTTTTCTACCTGATTTTACGTACTATTACCATTTTCACACACGCATACACACACTGATGGTAGGGGGCAGCCATTCAAACTTTCCAGGCTGTGGGATTCCTAGATTATTCTATAGAAAATGTGGCAATTATAGCCAATGGCATCTGAGGTTTATCAATTATGATTTCAATGGAGCGAGCAAAGTGATCACTCGCTAATGACATAACACGACGACTTAGCGACATTTTGCGAGAAACACCGACATGTGAAATTTTGCGTCTCGACAGCCTTAATGGCTCTCCTGTCAAAAAGGCTCTGGGAGATTGATGGCTGAACCATCCGGAGCTACGGCGGCACGGGAGCGGCAAGGGGCGTAGGTTGGCGGGGGGGGTCAAATGCTTGAGCTTGTTCTCTCCACGGGGCCCTCAGCAGCCTCCAACCAATTACAGACTAATGTTCAATGGCATGCGGAGGAGTTAACAGACTGGCAGAACGGCAGAATGTATAAGAAGAGCGTATTCATCATTATAATAATATTTCTATTTAAATGCATGCAGAAATGCTTTGCTGCAGGGCCGTCACGCGCATTTACATAAGAGTCTCCACTTCGGCATTCTGATTGTTCTGCAGATATTCTCCGTGGTTACGGTGACGAGCGTGTGGTCCATCGTAAAAAGACGGGCTGTCAGCGTTTTCCGGCAAACCCTTGGAAGACTGCATCGACTCGGAGGCGCACTCTGGCCGTCTGAGGAGGACGACAAAGTTAGTGAGCCCCAAATTAATTTACTTTTAAGTCCATATGGTACGCTGAGCATTCCGAGCGCAGGCAAGGTCAGTTCGCCGGGGGCAACACATCCGCCGCGCCCAGATAAGAAAAACTCATTTTCTTGTTGAAAGTATTAGGAAATGTTTTCACGCAAACAATTTCATACTCCTCTGCCTCTCTTTCCGCGTTGTGTTTCTGGCCTCGGCATTAAAAAGTCAGGTCTTATTCCACGTGCGGAAACATCACTGGGAGCGCAGCACGTCCCAGCTGCCTGTTTCATGTCTAAGCCGTCTACCTGCTGGGGATGCAGCTACTGTTCCAGCAGCTGTGTTGTTTTGTGCAAAAGGGGTTGGATATGCTGAGAGAGGGGCTGCTGAGACTCTGGGGAGGGGGGGGATTAGGGTGTAGAGCCTTTTGGGTGCAAGTGAAGCTGAGAGTTCAGAGTGAAACAGGCTAAATAGGATAAAAGTATTCTTTGCACTAATGTACTGCACCGAGCTCTTTGGTGCTGCAACTTTGTTTACAGTATTTGATTACTAATGAAATTCTGTTTCTGCGTCTCTTGCTGTTGGTATTTTTGATTTTTTTTTTTTTTTAAATCCACAAATATTACTCAGTAGACTTTAACTTTCAAAAGTGCATTTAATTGGTGAAAGCCCATGTAAAATGCAGGTTGGATATGTGCAGAGGTGGAAATCTGTACTGCTTATTTAAACCTGAATCTCAATCTGAATCTCTGAAAGTCGTCCAGACCAGACCTTCACAATCACTGCTTAAAGCATAAATTGGGATGAGAAGAAAAATGTTTGTGTGCCGCATTCAAGGGATGGCACAAATACGTTTGTTTTTAGCTGTTGAAGAATTGGAGGGCAAGACGGGACATTTTCCCCGCCTGGTACAAGCACAGTTGTCCGTGAAGAAGATATCAACGGGGTCCTTGATATGAATCCAAATAAACAACATTTCGCTTTGCTTCGTGACGCTCCACAATGAACTGCCTTTGTTTTCGTTTTGTTCCTCCGCGATGACGTTATTGTTGATCCTGGGCGGAGGTCTATGCTCTGCGGAGGGGCTGTTCTAGTTTACATATCGCACAATTAAAGTCCTTGTAGCAGCTCTTGCAATAATTACCATATATAACATACGATTAATTAAACATTTCCCTAAACGGGAATCAACGTAGCCCACGATATAAATTCATACTGTGAATCTGTCACTGATGTCATTAGTTATTCATGATGTAAAAATGGTATATCCTCTGTGCATTTTAAATCATTACTATTGTATCACTCGTAGCGAAAACAATACATTATCTAACTATAAGCGACAGCAACTGGCTTTTATTCATTCATTTACCCTGTAAGATCTGGCTGCTTTGCATTCTGCATCGCAGCTTGCGGCTACAAGTTAATAAACATAGTAAACACTGGTTCTTTAGACGTGGAATATTGAATTTGAATCATGGAGAGTTGCCAGTATTCCCAGTGTAATAATACGGTTTATACTAAGAATATGGAAACAAAAGGACAGTGGAGCGAGCCAGCGCTTTGTCCAAGCTCAGGCAGATTGAAAAGTCGACCGCTGGTAGACTGTAAACTACAGAGGCCATCTCTGCTGTCACTTGTCATAAACCTTTCCCCGGAGAGGGCTCGGCTATTTACGGCAAATAACCGGCTCTATATCCAGGCAGCTAAGATATGCAGAGTCACACGAGAGAAAATCCTTCTCTCTTGAGGACAGATTAAAGAGGAAGAAGAAAAAAAGAAGAAATATCCCACAGATTTATAGAAATGCCCTTAACACGAAACACAAACATGCAGGATGTTCAAGGATTATACAAAATGTTTTACTATGCATTTGTTTATTGAAGGGTTTTTTTTTTCCCTTTTTCCAAGGATTAGTAAATGAATAGCAACTGGCTCTCATGGAATTTAGTTTCAGCTCTGGTAGAGAGCTGAAACTAAATTCACTATTGTGCCCTTTCACAAATCAATTTTCTCCTCACAAATGCAACATGATAACAAATATAAAACAGCCACGAAGAGTCACAACACTGAAAGTGAATGGAACCCTCTATAACACGGGTGAACAAAACATAACAAGTGCTCAGCCTGCACACACACACACACACGCACGCACGCACGCAGACCGACCGACACAAAAACACAAACACGCACCTCATCTGTGCTTCGATTGCAGGCAGAATTACGTGGCTCGAAAAGAAAGAGGGTTCAATACGCGCTGTGCATGCATTTACTTTTATTCCTTCACCTTACATTTTTCTGTAATGTTCACACAGGAATAAAAAAAACAAACAAACAAAGCAAACCCAGCTTTGTATTGGGCAACATTCTTTTTTGGACTGCATGTGCATCTCTGAGTCTTCTAATGTAAATAACCGCATTCCTGCGCATAAAGCAACCCACAACAAACACCTGCATCAAAGGCTTTCACGTTGCCAACACATCCTTCAAACTCATAATCCCCGTTAAAGCGAGCCCTTCCCAGCACCTTTATGCAACAGCTCCTCACTCGCTCGTGTTCATCTCATCGAAAACAAGCGACATACCAGAGCCACAGAGTCGGGGCTTAAAAGCAACAATCCAAACAAAAATTCAGGGGTGGGGGTCAGGTTAAAACCAGACCTTGGTTGAATAAAAAAAAGGCAATTTACATGCAAATGATATCGCTGGCATTTACTGTAATTGTCGTTTGTGCTCATCGGAAATGAGACAGGGGCACCTTTAAACCGCTGAGACAAACGGGAGGGGGGAAGAAAAACAACACACACACCAAGAGGAGGCGAACATCTCCAGGATCTACAGAATTCAATACGTTGCCTTGTCAAAGCCCATTACTGCAGCAAGAGGCTCTAAATCACCACATTAAACCTGACTGCAGGGCTCCATCTTCGGGACCTGCCGCGGAACAAGTCAGACACATGGAACGAATTGCGTCCCGTTATTTGAGCTACCTCGAGTGCTCTCCAGGATGCAGCTGCAGCCCGGCTGAAAGGCCCGGGGAGGAAAAGCGTTACGATCGCTCGAATCAAAAATCATTCTGATCACAGGCTTGCCCCCAAAACGGGCTAAAAATAACACGCTCCGTGGATGCATCAGAATTCCAGCAAAGATGAAAAGGTTTGGGATGTGGTTTGGGGTGTGGGGGGAGGTTGGGGGGGTGGCAGCACAGAGAGGGTCTGTTTCCTTTCATCTCTGAGTTGAGGAAGCACAAACACGATAAACACACATGACGGGAGATGCAAACACAAGACGCGCGGCTGATGATTTATGAAAAATACACACCCATCCTGTAGTGAGGGGGAAGCAACATTTTTGATGCAAGAATGAATATTTAAGTTGGTGAGGAAAGTGAGTAGGAGATCGACACATTTTTGCACAACCAGTCATTTATGTTGCATGACACACATTTTGCTCCAGTCATAAAGTGTGTGTGAGCAAATGTTTGGTTCCGAAAAAGACCTGCAAATGAAGTGAAAGGCGTCTTTGTTCATTTCCACACGGTCGTCTGCTGTGTGAATTTTGCATCATTAGAATCTAGAGCTAGAGTTGGATGATATTGACCAAAACTCGTACTCCAATATATTTAGGCTTAATATCGAAATACGATATACATCATCCAATATTTTTTCCGCAAAATGAGCTAAATGTTCAGTCAAAGTCAAATATGACCTATCACAAGTAGCTTTATTGAAACCAGCTTTTTCAATGAACAATTGCAAATGCAAATAAATAGGTTTCTTCACCTGGTTCAAACTAAGCTGTTCAAATCAGAATTACAATAACAGGAGTAACTTTTTAAATTACAAAGCTTGTAATGTAAGCACATAATAAAAATATCTTAAATAAAGATAGCCCGTCAAATAAAAGAAGCCAATCTTTTTTTGAAATAAATATAAGAAAAGTAAATTATCTGCCAATCTTCAAGTTTAGTTTGACAACTGAATAGCTTATGAAAATCAAATTACAGATTTTTCTTCTCCTTTATAACAAATATACTATATAGGGTTATAATCGATATAAACAATATGGTCTCCTTCCATATCTCGTTTAAAAAATATATTGATATTGATGTTTTTTTACATCGATATATCGCCCAGCTCTATTAGCATCTCACCTAGAGATGCTTGAAGCTTGTAAAGTGATGATGGAAATTATTTTCCGAACCCGATGGCAGTGTGGATAGAACGAACATAGGTGTTGGAAAGATCCGTTGACAACTGTGTTTGCGAAGTCGGTGGCAATAACGAAGTCACAGGAGCACCCGTCTTTCGCAGAATCTGTGATTCATCCATCCATCCTATGTGTGCAGAGTTTCATCATATACTACATTGTTTCCATATATAGGCATCATTATCACAGCCACGCTTTGACATTATGCACATTTTGCAGGAATGTACAATGCCGGCACCCGAGTCGGATCTATTCGTCCTCAGGAATGCTAATGATATTTCAAACTGGTGTGTGAAAGCGAAGGTAGTGAAGGTTTGAGTGCACACGGCGACGTTCTCCCCGTGAGTCGCTCACCTGAACCGCTGCAAAAGGCCACAAAATATCGATTCCCCGACTGATTTAGCCGAGGTGACGCTCAGACTCTCTCGTTATTTCGTTTGCCCGCCGCTTTTGGCGCGACCAGGACTGCAACGAATACCCTTTTCTCCCCTCCACGCACGCACGCACGCACGCGCAAACACACACACTCTGCCTCCCCTGAGGGATGGTTATCGCTTAGCTGCCTGAGCTTACACTGCAGCCGTGGGTTAGAGGCGCTTGGAATACCAGTGCAGAGATTTCTTTTTTTTTTTTAATGAGCAGCTCAGGGATTATTTTGCGGTTAAAGACGAAGTTCTATAGGAAAGTAAAAGAAGAAGCAGAGTGAGACAAATACAAAAGCAGAGTGGAATCCAGCCCAACTATTCTTTTCTTATTTGTTATTATATTGAATTTACAGGAACACGCAATGATCACAGCCCCCCAACCCCCTTCCACTCCCCTCTGTTCCACAATGTTCTACCTCTCTCCTTTATTACCATAACAAAGTTTAGACCCCCAAAGGCAAAGCCGAAAACAACTGACAGCTTGGAGGAGCCGATCCATGTTTCTCCGGAAGCCCACACATGTCGCTCAGAAGCTTCTTTTTGGGCGAGATGAGGGAGTTTGGCACAGGAGGGATGTCTTATGAAATCTATGAATAATACATGTGTTTAGAGCACTTTTGTTTGTGTAGTTTGGCTTTTTGTTCAATATATTTTTTTTTTTTGCTCTGTAAGGCGCTGTCTGTGACACAGTGTTTAATTGAATCTGTTTCAAAGACAACAAAGCGCAGCTGTCAAACGCCCTCTTTCTCTTTTAAGGAAAAAAAGATGCTGCTTCAGAGCATAATGACTTGAACATTTTCACTTGCTGTAACTGTTGATTTTTTTGTTAGTAAAACAAAGCCTTAGATCTCAAATGGGCATGGTGCTACGGTTATGCGCAATCGATGGAACCTAGATTTGGTAATGTAGATGGGATGTGACAGGAGCGAGGAGGAGAATGACACAAAGACGGAAGGTTTTTGGGGGGAAATGCATCACAGTTACGGAGCAATTTGTTTTATCAGCTGCTGCTCCACATCTTCAGTGCTGGAAATAGCGTTGGCCTTACACTTGTATTTGCTATTGATGGATGATGACGTACAGATATTACCTTTTTATTTCTGCTGCAGCTAGAGCAAGAGGACTTAACAGGTCCACTCGTGTGCTTGGGCGGGGGGGAACTGAAATTCGCGTAGACGTGCAGTGCTGAATGAAATGAAATAAAATGTGGGAATGAGTTTTGACTGATTTGTGGGTTATCTGGAGTAGAGAGCCGAGCCTGTGTGCTTTCATCAGCCCGGAGATGGAATCTATTTACGTTCATGTGATCTCCTTCAGGGAGACGGGCAGCGGCTGATCATGTGGGGGGGATACATGTGATCTTAACACATGCAGGTACTTGAATCCACAAGCTGCCAGCTGAAAATCCCCGACCGATTCAGTGAATATTGTATAATTCAAGACGAAAACTTTACAGGGAGCCTCGCAGCAGAGATATGCCACAATTGCATTACGAAGCGAAACGCAATTGCTGGGAGTCTGCATTGTGATATATTACACACACCCACACACACTGATAAGAGCAGAGGCACACACATGACTGCAGTTCTGGGCTTTCTCACTCTTCGGCTTTGCTTGAGGAGTTTCGTGTTCCTTGACAGATCGAGAAAACGTCTATAAAACATTCCCTCCTCGGCCGCAAGATAAGAGTAGAAATCTCAGATCTCGGAGAAGTGGAGAAGTGGAGATGTCGAGGGTTTTTTTTTGATGTAAAAGTTGACCAAGGCTCAGACTGATAGTACGCAAATGCCGGCCATGAATCATGGGAGGGAACGCCTCGAGGCTGATGTCTGGGTAATTTGACCATCAATGCGGATGTCTCATCTATTTAACATTCGGCTGCTGTTTTTGCCAAAATAAAACGCAGTTATTGGAACCTTTTTCTATCCTTGACACTGAAGCCTCAAGTTATTAGATGTGACAACCATGCATGAACCAGATTACGACCATTTCTTTGTGATAATAGAAGCAATCATTTTCTTATCAAATGGGTTTTGGGAGATTCCCATAACTGCTGCTGTGATAAACTCGACAACAAAAGAGGGCAAAGGTGGCAGTGTCTTGACACATCCCAAAAACAAGGCATTAGTCACTGCGCCGCAGCAGTGCAGCCGGGAACATTCGGCTGCTTGGCCCGTGTAAAAGCTTTCCCCGATGCTTGATTTAAGCCTCCGTGACACGTGTGAGCCGGTCTGTCACAACAAACATAATTTGGCATAACTTGAGGAAGCGGCGAGACACCCCAGGAAGCAGACCAGTTTTTTTTGTTGTTGTTTTTTTAAGTGGGACAAGCCTGAGAAAAATGCGACCTCGAGAGTCGGAGCGCGGGGCGAAGCTCTGGAAACCTGACGCCGACGGTGCTTGAAAGGAAAAAATAAAAAATAAAATGAGAGCTGCACGGCAAAACCAGCGGAGCATGGTGAGCTTTCACTCAATAGACCTCCCATCGGGCGGCGTGGGGTGAGGAGCACAGTTGTCTCAGCTGTTAACCTCTTCCTCCTCTCCCTCCCGCTTCATTGTGTCCACCGCCGGGCGCGAGCCGGGGCCTCTGGGTGGGCGGTTCAGCGGTCAAATATCGCAGCGCGCCTCCTCTGACACCCAAGTCAAGATGTCTTGCGTTCGGAGTATACGGCCTCCTCTCTGGGGAGTTGAGAGGAGCGGTGCACAATGGAGTCTTGACAATCACCGCTAGTAGGTGGAGAAGACGGAGGCTTTTGTGCGGCTACATACGTCTCCATTCTCCTCTTGGGTCTCACACTCATCGATACGATACAGAGATGCAGCAATACTGGAATAAAAGCTCACACTGCCACTGCCCAGTCAGCTGAACAGCAATGGACGGCGGGCCGATTACGAGATAAATCACTTAGAAATGCCACAGCCAACCCCCCCTCCCCATTTATTTTTTTGACTACTTGAGCCTCAGAATAGGCTTATAGTCTCTCAAGCCTTTGAAATCTCCGGATTACAGCAATCAGTCTAATTTATATGTAGCCTCAGGCAGAGAACTGGTTAATTTCCTGGTGTGTCAGAATTAATGAAGAAGATAATTTGCTACAATGGAAGAAAACACACACATGAGCGGCTAACAGACGCACACACACATATTCACGCACGCAGGGACACTCGCACACTATCCTTTAAATGAACCTTAAAA
>CAESWR010000029.1:1552561-1564520 GCA_903171835.1 Mullus surmuletus | reverse complement strand
GCCATCTAAAAACACGAGAGGTCTATGCTGCGTGCTGAGCCGTGCTGTCACCAGTATGTGACGGTGGCACGGAAATGTTTAGGAGATGCTGAGAGGTTAATCAAAGAGCAGTGTTGAGTTGTATTTGCACTCCACCCCTCTAACACTTCAGGCGGTTTGCTGGACCGAACACCAATGAGCAGCAGGTCTGGGATCAGCTCCAAATCTAAGAACGTGACCGCCACTCTCAACAAGCACACAACCCTGCGTTGATGGCAGAGTCTGTGTTTTAAGGACCTGGCCGAGCAGAGCGGAGCCGGGACGGGGCGCCACACTGACCTGCATGTTTTCGTACGCCTCCACCGAGCATCTCAGGCGCTCCTTGGTCTCCAGCAACTCCTGATTGCGCCGCTCCACCATGCTGTCGTGGACCAGATTCCAGGTCTGGATCTTCTCGATCTTCTCCTTCTCCCGGGCTTCCTCCATCTGCTCGTCCATCAGCGTCGGAGCATCCTTTTGACGCCTGTGTGGACACACCAGCAGCTCACGCAATGCCCCAAACGCACGGTTCACACCGCCTTCGTCTCGTGTGGTCAAAACACAGTTAGTCAAACAAGATGTGGGATTTTTAATGGTTTTTTTTAAGAGAGAAAAAAACAAAAGTAGCCATCAGTGGACCATACACACAGGAAGGAAGGAACCCAAGTGCTAAATATGTCTGTTTCCTATAAGTGGGCCTTAATGAAGAGTCAGGGCCTGTGGAGGTGGTGATGGGAGTTCATTTGGTTAATGAGCGCTGCCCTGTTCAACCTCTCTCGCTGCACGCAATAAACCGTGCGCAAATGCTATAAAGATGTCACGCAGGAGTGTGTGCGTGTTTGAGTGTGCGCGAATCTCTGACGTGCCCCGTGGCGTGCACTTAGACGGAGGTGTATTGCAGACTAATCAGACTCCCCTAATAGACTGCTCCCCCGGATCTCGCACTCTCTCTCTCTCTCGGCTCGGATTGTGGGCCACGGTGTCAGCAGCCATTAGCAGCTGGACTCTCCCGCTCACACACACACTCACAGACACACACACACACACATCATGCATCTACATCTCAAGATTGCAAGATTTCCTTGATTGTCACAGTACTGAAAAAATAACAATGACCTTTACGCGTGCTTCTCATATGTGAGGTGCTTAAAAAGAAATTCAGACTTTAAGTGCATGTTACAAATGATAAATAAAAGATAATGAATAGATTTAAGGATAAACGATGGGTGCAAATGGTGTGTTATTGTCCATTTAGGATTGTATTTACATTTACATTTTGTATTGCAGTGGGGTGTTCTTTAGTCTATTTATCTGTGATTTGTGTGACCTGTGTGATCTCATTGGAAAGACAAGCTCAATGGGGTCCCCGAATAGCTCTCTGATTAACAGACCCTCATATCATCTCATTAATCACGGAGATGGACAGGGAAGGAAGGAAGAAAAGATGCTCTGATCCTCTGATGCTCCCTCACACATCAGAAGTTAACTTTTAGATGCTGACGAGCAAAGAACATGGGGATTTGCGACAAGAAAAAACTGAAGCACCTTGTGTAGGGAGTTAAGTCCATGGGTGGGATTGTGTACGTTGCGTCTGGCGGGGGCTGCCCGGACGGGCTGACGGGGGCGGTGCGAGCGGGCGAGCCTGCAAAAGCACAAATCACACGGATGGGCCTGAGCTGCTGTACACGTTGCAGTGATTTACTGCAGGTGTGTGTGTGTGTGTGTGTACCGGGCTCTGCGGTCTCTGTCACGGTGGGCTTCGTCTCGATCACCGGATGTTGGAACTGGCTGAGATACCTGGAACGGGACTCTGCGGCCTGCAACACATTCAAACACCTTCAGCATTTCAAACAGCATCAGAACAAATATCATGAAGAATATTGAAATAAATGGAGAGTACCTTGGCGGCCCGCCCCGGTTCGGCCATCTCCCAGGCCCGCTTCATGGCCTTGATTTGCTCCGATCTCTCGTTGTCCTTCTTACAAATGATGTTTTCCGCTTTGCTCTTGTCAGTGATCACACGCAGCGTCCAGTTGGCCTTGCTCAGGTCAAGGCTCTACGCGCACACACACGGAAGCACACAGCGGAGGGGAAATTACACACGGTCACACGCACGCATCCCGGGCTGCTGAAGGTCAGATCACTACAATGTATTACGAGGGTTTTCGTTTTTCAGGGGGGCAGATGGTTTGGTAAACAGCCAGACAGGATATTTTTTCCCTGTCCTCTGATAAAGGATATATCATTTGTGGTTCATTTACTCAGAGACCATAGTGTTCTCTACCTGTCGACCTGCCAAGCAAAAAAAAAAAATATTGAAATGGAAATGTGCTGAAGATTTAGGATCTGACACGGAGCGAATAAAAGGCTTATTAGATTTATCAAGCAACTGCCAAACAAAGACTATTACAGACAAAGAGAATTACAGACTACAACAATTGATGAGTCCTGTCAGCTGATTTACAGGTCGGGGTCACAGATCTAGCCGTCCATCTTTGTTTCATACACACATCAGAAGGCGGCGGGAATCGGCAGAGTATGCAAATGCCGACCTCGGCGATGACACGAGCTAAAAATATGACAAAAGAGAGGTCGGCGCGGAGTTCAACTTTAATCTCATTATGCGCAATTTTGGACGGGGAATCTGTGAAGAGGAGTTAAGTGCAATTCAAGAGTCTCCACTCTCGCACATCAATAAAGATTTGTTGCCTCTACTTTGCTTTCATCAATTAAGCGGACATGCTCTGAATGGTGATGTTGAATGAAACATGAGTAGAATCATAGTAACAGGTTTTAGATTACAGATTTGGAAGTTTAGATTACATCAATTAATTAATTCACATTCATTTCTTGCTGTCAATAGAACTCATTTTTATAAAACGATAGTCGTGCAGAATTTCTTTAATGCATTTTCTGCCATATTTCATGGGGGGAAAATTCAATGGCAGTATACACAGTTATGTTATAAAAGGTTTATTGTTAAGGGCATAAAGTCCTGAGTGAAATACAATTGATTTAATCAAACGAGAGGTTTCCCGATTTCTGTTATAACGTTTTGATATAACGTGAACTGTAGATCATCCTCCAACAACAAATCATTCCCTTTATGGACATATGCCACGATTATACGCAACGTTGACCTTTGATTTGTGGCTGACGTTCTGCTGGCAGGGCTGCCGTGATGTATTACCGTTAATGGCCTGGTTTCACATTTGGCAGCGACGGCTCCCTTCCTCTTCCCCTTTTCACCTTTACAGTTGGATTTGGGCGTCTCGGCCTTGTGGCTGTCGCTGCCCGGCGTGTCGCTCAGACACTTGGAGTCGTCTGGGTGGTGCACTGCATTTTGCAAAAACATTTATTTTGTTATAACACATAAGGTCTTCGGCAAACACTGGTGTGAATCTCGACGTGGATGACAACATTTTTTAGTTCCGCATAGCTGATAAAGTGAGAAAGCATCGCTGCCAAGAAGACAGAGCCAGCCTTTAATGTGAGTCACTATGGAAACTAGAGTGATATCGTGTGGTGGCATTTCTGAAAATGTTTTTCTTAAAAAAATTAAAAATCTCACTAAAACCCTGAAACACCTCATTTGCATACATCGATCTGTACCATCTTCTCCATGAACCTCTCGACACACTTCCCCTCTCGACAGCCGGCGCCATGCGTGTCGTGTTAGTGAACGTGTGCTAGATGGCACTGTTGCACTTTACAGTTGAAAATACAAGCGACCACATGCGCTCAGCTCAGAGGAGACATTGTAAAGAGTGAATCTCACCCCTTCGGTGTGGAGAAGCACATGAATCCATTAATGCACTGACACCCTGCCATTGTGTTTGAACAACTCTGACGCGTCACTGAGTCACTCCTCTCTGCCTATAGATGCTCCTTTTGGATATAAACATCTACTCTACATTGCTGCAACAGGATGAGCCATGACTGATTACGAATATTCAAACTTCACGATTTGGATGTATATTCTGCTAATGAAAAGCGTCACTGACAGCTGTAGATGGTGTATACAGGGAGGGGGGATTTAAAGCAACGCGCATGTTTAATGCATGCGCGGCGCAGCATTTAGACCCCAGCTTGTTAAACAGCTTGTTAGAGCGGTTTTCAAAGCCTGGCGTGGCGTGTGTAGTGCGTGCGAATCCATGTAGCATGTAGGGAGCATGATCAAGGGCACCGCATCACCACTGAGACAGAGTTTAACTGGGTGAAATTAATTCACTTTCCCGCTGAGATATTTCCCAGGGCACCGGGGGGCAAGAGCCAACTTCATTTGACTTCCCGTTGACCCACTTTCACGAGTGGATTGGAAAAAAACGGGTTTTGCGTGGACATTGGCGCTTACTTGTACGAACAAAGCAAAGAATACAGAAATTGAGATTTCTTTGGGCTCAATGTACATTTAATATTATTGCCTCGCTCGCAAGCCCTCTATTGGGTTAGCATGAAAATTCAGTGACAGCACATCCGCATTACTCTGTTGAAAACCTCTATACTTCGTTCTGCCTACATATATTCGCCCCTTCAGAATATTTGAGAAGCCTCTGCAAATTTCATGTTTTTTTTGTTGTTGTCTTTTTTCTCTCCCCAGCTCCCGGATCGATCCGAGAATGATGAGAGGCAGAGGAGCAGGAGCAGGAGTCGGTGGCAGGAGGACTGGATTACCGATGCAGCCAATGACCAGCGGGCACGGGGAAAAATCACACTCCGTGATCCGCACAAGCAGTCGTTTTCATTTGGCTTTCATTAGGCCGGCGATTACAAGCTCCCGGCCCGCGGAAGCCAAGACCAAACAGCATTTGCCTCAACCCTCACCAACCCCCCCCCACCTCCAATCCCCCCGACACTGCCGACTGAAGACCTGCCACATTTCACACAGCACAGGAAGATAAACTGTGCCGAACTCAAAAGGCAAATAGAAAAACCTATTCATCAGAGGGGGGAACTTTTTAAGTGTAATTTGTCTGAAGTGCACGCATTCGCACTCTGGCAGCCTCTCTGGGCATCGTTCCTATTGTGAACACAGGGCGCTTTTGTTCTTAAGGCAATTGGAACATACCTTTCATTTCTTTCTTCTCCACCTCTTTGAGAACTTGGACAAAAGCCATCTGCGACTCATCCAAGTCCCAGCTCTGACGAAGCACCTCAGCCTTCACCAGGTATTTGTGCTCCTGTCAAACAAAGACACCACGCATCGATGAGGACGTAAAGCAAAAAGACAACATGGGACACGCGCTGGTTTTTGTTGGATGCAAAGCTGTAAATTAAAGCTGATGATTCCGAGAGAGATAAAAGGAAAAAAAGAGGAGCTGAACTTTTTTCTTTCCTTCTAGTCACTGGTCAAGATCAAAACATGAGACAAACTAATACTAATACATGTGAAATGAACCATATCTTTTTGCAGATATGGCAACAGAATGTTTGCTTTACACCACGGTGGCTGATTATTCCCATCAATATGTCAGCCCTGTCCCTGTGCGGCACAAACCATCTTCTTAAACACCCCCCCCCCCTTCGTCTTGATCAATGTTCTTCGTCCCAATCGATAGCTGTTTATTCTGTCCTGCCACTGATATATTGGATCCGACATGATCGGTCTCATTACTATTGATGCTGCCCCTGCACGCTCGCCGTTAATTTTTTATTAGCGTCCAGCCGGAGCGTAAAGCAAGAGAAGATCTACGGTTACAAGAGTTGTTTCAGGGAGGAATAAAGAAAATATAGATGCAAATTTGTAAGGTTTATTTACCTATATACTCTAATTAATTCAGTCTGATTGATCAGGTTTTGCCCACGATCGCCTCCATCTCGAGGAGAGCTAAGAATCGGAATCTTCAGCATTTGCAACCAAAATAAGCCCCCCCCCCCGTGCACCACTGCCATTTAGATACTGAAATAGAGCTAAATCTTGTCTGTTTCTTCCACAACTGTATTTTCATGCAGGAACGTGACATCAGACTGAGCAATGGTGACCTGTTTTCCAAAACTGCTGTCATTGGCACTGGCTTGTGAACACAACCCGTAAGTGCCACACCTACACACACTGGCAAACGGAGCGCAGGATTTTCATGCCCCTAATTTCTGTCTGCATTCTATGAAAGAGAACCAACCTGAATCAGAATGGAAGCTAAGATCACCTAGCTTAACCTCTTTTAAGAGTCGCATAACCATCGATTTAAATAAGAGCAGCAAATCTTCTACTCTTCTAATCTTCTAATTCTAACCTCTGATAATGGCTGGTTATCTCCGCACTGAGGGAATGCTACTAACTGTATCTGGTGCAAAGAAAGACACATGCAAAGCGAGGTATGTCTGTCGATCAAAAGTGAAAAGAAGATTAATGCGCCACCAAAAAAACATCTTCAGCTGTAGCCGAATTAACTAGAAAGTAACATGGGCACAATGTGAGATAAATCTAACTAGACAAGGAATAAAATAACAGAAAATACCGAAAACCTCTCTGGAGGCAAAAGTTTCACGGATAAAATTTTCATCATCATTATTAAATGCACAAGACTTAAAAGTTATTTCACATTGATTATTAATGAGATAAAAGCTGAGGAAACAAAAACATGTGATTTTCCTGGTTTTAGGGGGTTGTGTGCACTGAGGGTTGTGTGGGCGTGCGAGAGTGTGCAATAGTGTACACTTTATAGTACATGCTTTGGCAATGATAACAGGTCTGATCGATGGGTGGGTGGTTGGGTGTGTGTGTGTGTGTGTGTGTGGGGGGGGGGTGTTCAAACACTGGCGACTCATAAATCATGCACAATCACTGGTCCCTGACAAGCGCCAGTAAGTGAGACAGTAACAACCAAACTGTCCCTTCCAGTTTCGGCTGCTCTCCCCTTGTGCATTTCGCCTGTGTGAGAATGCGCGCGTGGGTGTGTGTAAGTTCACGTGTGTGTGTTTGTGTATCTGGCAGTGAAAAATGGATATGAACGCCGGCAGAAAAGCAAGTGGGTGAGAAAGACAAGGGAGGGAAAGTGAGATCAGTGGAGTGTTTTGAGACAGTTGTCAGTGATACCATGGGCTCTGTGGGAGTCAGTGGCGGCTGCTGCTGCTGAGCCTGGTGCTGGTGGTGATGGTGGTGGTGGTGGTGGTGGTCCGGGTCTGCTTTCGCACTGTCGTGGCTGTGTTTGTGCAGGGGGGAGTGTGCCGTCTTCCCTCCTTTTTCATGGGTGGGGGACTTGGCGTGGTGCTCTTCAGCCGTGAAGCCTGCAGGAAAGACGGCAGGGAAGTGGTCAGCAGAATATCCGGCAACCGATATCAGCATGAATGGAAACGCGGACGAAGGTTCCTGAGCGCCTTTGCTGCTTGTGCCGCTGCAGAATTCTAGGCTGGTGTCCATTAGAATGTTGCGGAATAGATCATACATACAAATCATACATCATACATACAGATCATGCTTCCCTGGTTGACCGTTCCCGGTTACTGGTGTTTTTCATGCAGTGCGATTGTGATGCCGCTCACTAGGCCCGTCATGATAACAAATTTTCCTGGAGGATATATTGTCCCACAAATTATTGGCGATAAATGATATTACTGTCAACATTATTTTGAGATCGTTTTCTAGCTAATGTAATGATAATACGGCATAATAATGCGCTTACATCCTTTAATATGCATTAAACTGTAATTTCTCAAGGGTATTGTAATTGGAATGTCAAGAACTTTTCATGAGGCTCACTGTGTGTGTATGCTAGCGGCCCCCCCCTCCTCCCAGTGACACAAAGAGACTGGATGACTATCAGGAGGGTTCACTCCATTTATTCCGCTATGGAACCAATGCAGGTGCTGAGACCGACGCACAGAGTGAACCCTCTCGACATCTGAAGTTTGGTAGCGTGAGACGAGGACAACAAACACGCATGCACAATGTATTGAGTTTACTGTCATTTATCGTGCGATTAATTGATATAGTGATCATTGTCACAGGCCTGCTGCTCACCTTCGCTGGCATGGAAGTACAAAGCAGGGATTGTGACGCGGCCGTGCCCGACGTTGCTGGCCACCTCCTCGTCGTGGTCGGTGACGTACAGGCGGATCATCACGTCCTTGTTGGACGTCTGAAACTGAATGGTTGCAAGGACCTGTGTTGCTGTCACCTGCACGGAGTGACTGGAAATGTTTCGAGGGATTTGAGTCAGTGTAGATCCCCTTTTTTTCTCCATTGATTCTCTTGATTTCATTCTGCAATTTTTCAAGCAAAATACCTTTGATAGCATAGGAGGACTTTTTTTCTCTCTTACCTACATATGAGGTTTTTGATGTTGGGCACATAATAATCCTGGAACTCCATCACTGAAAATGTGTTGTTTGGAGCTTCGCGGCACATTTGTGGTAGCGGCCCCCTTGAGCCGATCAAGCGCATCCTCCACTTGGCTTTGATAGGGGGAACTTCCGGGGTAGTTGCCTCCGCCACAAATGTATAACCACTCTGGAAGCAGATGCAGAGTTGGTGTGTATCATTATACATGCATATATACAGTATCCTGAATATTCATCAGGGTATTAAGAAAATTAAATCCACATTAACAGAATGTCAAAGACAGACCTTATTGGGTTGAAAGACATAGGGAGCAACATGGTGGAAGACCATGTCCAGCACCTCTCCCGTGTCATTGTTAACAACACGCAGCATGTTGTTTTGCACAGGGCAGTAGACCTTTGGCAGCAGCAACATCGCCTTAGGAACCAGGAACACTTCTCTTCACACAGAAAAAATAACAATGTGATTCAATTCCATTGTGACCATCTTGATATTGCTAATTTTGAGAAATATCTACACTGACTTGCTTATTATAATCTAAACCTCAGATATTTTGAGTCAGGCTGTAAATTCAGTAGGGGTGTCCCGATAGAACTTTTTCACTTCTGATACAATACCAATATTGCAGCCTTGAGTATTGGCCAATGCCGATATCGATCCAATACAATATCAGCACGAATCATACATACTTTGATTACATATTTTGTAGTGTGAAATGTTAGAAAAGGCTTGATCAAGTCATATTACTCAAACAGAGAACAATAGTCAGCAACAGTAGCTATGAGAAAAAGACACCCATTTATTATTAACCAATGGGTTACATACATTTTAACCTTTAACATAAGAATACTCTACATAGAAGTGCTGGAGCGGAGTATGGAATGGACTTCCTGTATCAGAGTGCTTTTATCGGAGAATTTAGATGCAGACCAATATAATCCGATACTCGTTTGATCGGCACACCCCTAAATTTCACCTATATATGACCCTCAAGGTGGTACGTTCTCTAACCTAAAGACCAACATCCAGGAGCTGGGTGTGTCCGGAAGCATAACGGAGTAATCAGCGAAGGCGACTTTGCCCATCTCGTCATGCTGACAGGGGTAGAGCACGGCCTTCCTCTCATAGTGGTCAGTGATACACCTGAGACGGGAACACAGGAAGCGTTTCAATTTCAAATAAAACATCAAAAAAATGTCTCTATTCAGCGAGGACATATTTGCCCGGAGTACAGTAGCTGTCAAAAGAAGAATAAAAGGCAAACCACACCCCCCCCCAAACCATCCACCACACACACATCTCCCAACGCTCGTGCACAAACACGCCTCCCCAGGCAGCGGGTCATGCGGCAGACGCTGCTAGCCGATTGGAGCGAGGTAAGGATAAACAGCAGATGGTACCACTGGGAAAAGATGGAACGCAATGTGGAAAATGCTCCCTGCCTGGCCGCCACAGGCCACTGCGGGCGGGAGAGGGAGCCGATTCTGGGCACGCGCTGCCACGGAGAGGCTAAGAGGGATGCCATGCAACATACATGGCGCTGGCACGGGCCGGAGTGGGAGTGGTCTGGCATTGTCACAGCTAGACGGAATAAAGAACGAGGTGTATTTTTTTACGACCTCCGCCATGTTTTTCTCCATAAATTCAACCTCCCTCTTGTGTTAGCTTTCTGTTACTATCTCTGCTGTTAACGGGTCGGTTTTGTCGGTTATCAGCCATGAAATACATTAAAACAATTATGTTCATCCAATTTGTTTCTGACCTCTTTGCCATCTTGTAAGGCATTAAAAAGTTGGTCATAATATTTTTGTTTTGATCTGTAGGCCTTTTTTAGACAGCATAACGTCTTATGCATATCATAAGACCAATTCATGCATTTTTTTAGCAGTAAAAGTGTGTTTATGATATCAGTTTTGCCACTATTTACTGTTTCATAGTCTCTTAGTTATTACCGGTTCGAAACCAACCATAACAACAGATTTGATAATTTTCACCACAGTACTTTATAATTTAGTACAATTAATACTTTTAGATTTTGTTTAAAGAGAGGCTCCTTACAAAGTCAAAAACTCTTGATGCAATAAATGAATTTATGTGTTCCATTTAAAACCTAAACATGGTTCGGTGACACAATTAGGAAGGAAAGTTAAGGGAGGGTTGTAGCATACGCACACCTTTTAGTGCAGATCTGTCTTACACGACAGGGGGAAAAACATTTACTTTACCGTAGCAAGAAATCAGCGTGTTTGCCATTGTCTGGTTCCACCTTTTGCCACAAGTCTAGAAGGGCCTTCGATGCCCGGGCGTTCCCCTTTGTGCCTGGGTGACATAAGAACACACTTTATAACACAGGAAAAGGACAATGAGCCCATGCTGCTGTCAAAAAAGGTAAAAAAAATGTAGCAATCAACATCGAGTGGAAGGCAGAGGATGCATTGATGTCATTCAGTGAGACATTTGACATTTACAATCACACACATTCAAAAATAAAAGTGTGTATTTGTGTACATATATCTATTGCAAAAATGAAAGAACGTTTTCAAGCGTACCGCGCCATCGGCTCTTGCCTCTCCCCCTTCTTTTACCGAGCTCTTGGCTCCCCTTTAAACGGCCACTTTTTCAAATTGATCCGGCCCTTATTGGGGCTGAGGCAGGCTATTGAGAGATGAAGACCCACAATCATTTTTCATAACCCGAGACCCGAGAGGCAACGGAGAGACGGAACGGATGAAGGCGGGGAGAAAGAGAGCGCTGCAGAGAAATGTGGATGATGCGCAGGGGTGCTGGGTGGTAAATTGCAGTATGAAGATGTATTGGGCAATTCAGCATTTATTCTGTCGCGAGAGACCGGCTCTCACTTTTAATAAATAACAAAGCGCTGTCACTTTTAAACATGTGAAGAACAGGGGATCTGAAAGCTGTACTTCCTGTGTTGCTTGGCGAATTACTAAAAAATATTGAGAAGCTAACATTGAACGACCTACTTCATTGAAGTCAAGCTGTTCAGGCTGCATGTGTGTGATTAGTAGAGGCAATCACTTTTAGTGTTCTCGGCACATGGGTCCCATTAGATTGTGGATTTTTATAAAATACGAGGTACACGTTTGGCATGCACAAACTGTTTTCGAGCCATAAAAAAAATTAGCCACAATCCCACTGAAGCTTTAGTACAGCACTTTTTCTTTTAAATGCACACGCTCCATTAATGAGGCTATGTCCAACTCCCACATGTGCGAGTTATTCAGAGAGTGACAGTGTCATGTGTGGTGCCTAGAGAAGACACAGTTAGCTCCGGGCCCGGGAAAAAATAGAGAACGTTCGGGCAGAGTGTCACCTCCGGTGTTTCCTCTGGAATCAGCAAACTGCGGTGCGCCATGAGAGTAAGATAATTAAAATCACCTCAAGAGGAAACGGGATGTTACAACAAATGTGGCCAAAACTCAATTTTTATTACCTCTGTCTGTCGTCTTTAACATAACGGCCGAGGACATGTTTGGCTCAAAGGAGTCGGTTTTTGATGCAGAGGCATGGTGCGTGTCTCCGTACATGTGTGTATCCCCTTTGCGGCAAACCCGTCATCTGTCACCATGTATTAGTATGAGTGGCAGTCTCATCAATACATATTTGTGCCTCTGCTCTAAGGCTCAATATAAGCCGGCG
>CAESWR010000029.1:1532736-1543553 GCA_903171835.1 Mullus surmuletus | reverse complement strand
CCCACACCCACCCGCCCACCCACCTGCCCGCCCCCCCCGTGATCAAATCACAGTCATGGGTTGATGGCTGGAAGAGGGGGCATTACTTTAATCCCACACTTCACGCAGCTTTATTTGACAGCGCCAGAGTTGAGATTTCTCTCCATATTTCTTCCTCCGGGTGGATCTTCCCAACCCGGGCACAAGAGGAGGGGAGCAAAATCTAAAAAAAAAATGGTCTCTCTGTCGGGTACCGCGGGCAAAAGAAAAACTGAATCTCGCAAACCGCTTGAATTTGGAAAGCGTCCCTCGCTGGCAGCAGTAAACCACATAGGAGCTTTGGTAATTTAGCGATTAAGCACATTCCAAGAATATCAAGAGTTGTAAAACAGCGCATTTAAACCATTAATCTTTACAAAGTGGGAGGGGTTTGTTGAGGGTTTTAAGGAACATCACGGAACGCGGCCAATTTATTGTTTTTCACCCTCGGAGTTGACAGAAACAGAGGGAGGGGTCGAAACAGCAACAAAAAAAATGTGCTCTTTCAGCACGTGATCCACCATGTGCTTTTGTGAGAGCAGGAATTCGGACGGGGGAAAAAACAAAAACGCACGACACAAGAGTGCACATCCTGCGTGCGCATCAAAACGACACATCAAATTAGCGTGTCCACGCCGCCCTAGCCCGACCGCTCTATAACTGGTCACAGTTACACAAGAGGGCGATTAATATGAACTCTATTTTTTCCCTCCGTGCGCTAAGAGTGAAGTGTAATAACGAGGCCCCCCTCAGGAGACGCAGACACTGATGGCTCGCCGTCTAATTGCGCTGCTTTTTTCATCAGCGCGGTACATGACCTCTTCCCGGTATGGAGCCCGCTCGCCGCCGCCACGGCCGCCCACCAGAGACAACTCTCCTTCCTGCCTTCCTGCTCTTGCTGTACTGTATCTTTCTCGCCATTGAAATCTTTATTCCATCTTTATTTCTGTCCTTATCTGTTTCTCCCTGCTGTTGTAGCCACTTTGAATCCCCCCCCTTCCACACACACACACACACACACCCTCCCTTCCTCATCTCCCTTCCCTATGCTGGATCCCTCTTTAGTGCAGATGTGCCCCTGGTCAGTGGTGGCCTGGCTGGGAGACAACAGAAGTGACTTTGAGACTGGGGGATGGCAGCCTTGTTTGTGCCTCAGATTGTGTCAGTACCTCAGATTTTTCAGGGCTGCTCGGCGGAACAGGCACGCGTTCCGATGGAACGGATTCTGGGCCCTCTCTGCTTTCCGAATCCTCTTTCTCGGAGATGGACACCAGAGAGGAGCGGGGGTACTGTCTCCTCTGCGGGCTGCTCAGCTTGGGCTCTCTGACACAAGCACGGACAAAGACGCACATTCATGTTATTATGGGCATCCATGACGCGTCACATCGCAATCTATGTCACCAACACGACACACGCGGTAACACGTCTAGAAGCGACGGACCCTATCATCTAACATATGAGTCACGTGCATCACATTATAGACATCAAATGACATGAGAACTGACATGAGTGTTTTTTTTCCCCACTGTGGGCATGGATATATATTAATATCAAGTGGGAGTAAAAAAAGCATTATATAAAACTGTCTGTCATTTATGTTTCAGAGAGAAAAAGGCTATGATTGGAAAAAAAAGGTAAAAGGAGGTAAAATGATGTAATTTTTCATCTTCCAGAGCAGAAGAAAATAAAATAAAATAGTTAAATGAGCAACAGATATGATTCCTTTCCGTTTCATTTTCCAACATGAGCTCATGAAGTGTACGCACATCTGTGGGATGGGGCCGTTGCCGCCACCGCCGCTCTTGACACGAGGGGAGAGGAAAGGGCTGGCGACCTCGATGAACTGCTCTGGCTTTGACAAAGGGATCTCTGCGAGGAGAAAAAAAAAAAAAAAAAGAAAAAGCCTCACATATCATGCCAGCGCTGCTTTTTTCACTCTCGTTTCTCACCGCGTTTCTCATGCAGAGATCAGCTGATGTCAGATATGCCCGAGCCAGCATCTATTTTCTCTGCCGAAATATCGTAGCTCTCCTCTTCCTATTTTGATTCCGGAATGCACTGTCAGTTCTAAATCTCCGGCATTAGAACTTACTTTGCTTTCTCGTTATATTTATTTATGACATTCACCTACGCTCCATCACAGACTTTGTGCCTCTCAATTTGTTTGATATCCTCCCCTGCATCCTCCTCCTGCTTTCACCACCTGCTCATTCCAAACTCAGCTCTCACTGTCGCCGTCTCCTGTCTTTCACTCACTCCGCGGCTCAGCTGTGATCACAACCTCCTTGCGCTGGCGGATGAGTTTCCAGCGGGGCACGGCGGGCGGTTTGGGTGGCGCCTCCAGCGGACACGCCCGGGTTCTGGTCAGCAGGATCATGTGGCTGTTCAGCAGGGAGAGGCCGTACTGTCGCAGGCACTCGGAGGAGCTCGCCTGTGTGCCGTGCAGCAGACAGAAATTCACAGAAATTCACGTAACGCCCTTTAATGTCTCGCCGTGCAATCTAAAGCATAGTCTCCCAACTAGAGAAACTCATATCCTGGTATATTTATGCTGAATATAGATATACAATATATATTTCAATATTTTTCCCGCATAATGAGCTAAATGTTCAGTCAACTTCGAATAGTTGTCACAAGTAGTTTTATTATATACAGGTATATATAACCTGGTTCAAACTCAGCTGGTCAAATAACAAATACTCTATAACAACAGGAGTAACTTTTTTGAAATTATAAAGCTCCATTATAAAGCTCCATGTAAGGTGCAAAAAAATATCTTAAATAAAAATAGCTACTAAAATAAAACAGGCCAATCTTTTTTTTTTAATAAATATAAGAAAAGTAAAATATCTGCCAATCTTTTTAGTTTAGTGAGACAACTGAATGGCTTATTAAAATCAAATTACAGATTTTCTTCTCCTTGCTCACATAGGGCTATAATAGATATAAACAATATGGTCTCCTTCCATATCTCAGATTTAAAAAAAAATCAATATATTTCTTTATATCGATCTTTCACCCAACCCTACTCCCAACCAGCTCCACAGGATCAGAAAACAGGTGTTGTACGGGAATATGTCCAACAATTACACTCAATATGGGTGTAAATAATGAAGCGAGGGCAGCATGTTGAGACAAAGCGTCCAAATGGAACACAACATGCCCCCGAGATCACAAGCGCCGTTACGTTTCAGCCCCCCCTCCGCTCGCTGCTGCCGTGCGGCTTTACCACGTCTTCACATGATCCTTGCTACGTAACAACGGCGCATTTAAAAAGCATTGTCATGTGTTCAAGATACCAATATTCAAGTTCAATCATTTTATTTTTGCCGTCTTAAACATGTTGCTCTTGTCATTTTGCTTTGAATTGTTGCTCCCGGCCCGGCTTGCAGAGCACAGGCGAGATCTAATATTTATGGCTGCAAATGTCTCTTAATGGCACAAACTACGCTGGTACGAGACATCTGCATCTATGAAAATGTGTGTGTCGTAACCGTGTGGCTTATTTGCACTGAAGGAGCGCATGCATGCACGTCAGAGAGCGGGGGAGAGAGAGAGGAAATTACGTACCATATGGCCCGACCCAGAGACGTTATTAGTTGGTCGGGAAGGGTAATAGCCGGCACACACCACGATGTCAGGGAGGGCTGAAAAAACACACACAGAAAACTGATATAGACAGACAACACAGAAAAGCACTTATACGCAGATATTGTACGCACACACACATAGACACAGACACACAGGCGCACACACACACTTACGCAACTGACTCTTGATAGTTTGATTCATAAAGCAGGCGTTCAACATAAAATGACATCAGAAGCAAAGCAATATTTTGCTTGGGTTTTTACTCCATGGTGAGAGTGTCGCCTGCCTCCACAGGTATAAATAAGGCAACAGGACAGTATCTAGGTTATCTAGAGATGGCCCTGCCCCCCCCCCCTATAGTGCAATTTCAGACTATATCATATAAGGAGCAAATGGGCCAGGAGACATGGAAAATCAATTTGAAGAGACCATGGTGAGGAGTGATAAGAGTGCCGCTAGACTAATATAAAGGGCTGCGCATTAAGAATTGAACACAGAGGCAGCTCTTCCACTGCATGGTGATTTATGCATTTCTTTTGCCGCATTTTCAATAGAATATAGAAGAGAGCGCTGACAGCGTGTGTGAGAGTGTTTCTTATTTTCTTACTATGTCTCCAATCATATCAATATAAACACACATTGAATTCAGTGTAAATCACAGAGACAGACGCGAGCACTCCATACACGCCTCATCGTCCGTCGTGCAAAATCCCGAAATGTATGAAATCATCGGATAACTACACTTGACTTGGGAGGGTCTTCTGCCCCGCAGGAACACCAAATAATTCACCCAGCCGCTGCTCCCTCTGCTGGTTTATTTATAGTCTGCCACACCAGGATTAACCCACCCTGCGCTCCATAATACATGAGCTCGGTGAGACAGGAAGTGATGCTCGATACGCTGACTGGCTGTTCAGAAATCAAAACATTTTTCCCATATGTCACGACGGCGCATCAATTTTTCCTGAATACGGTCATAAATCTATATGATGATGGATAATAACAGATCGGGATGACCGCGGCTATAAGAGAATGCAGTCTTTCATATAGGCATGTTTATGTAGGAGGATGAAATATTCATTGTCATGCTCCATACGAGCTGAATTATGGATGCACAGGGAGGAAAACATACACACAAATTTACACACTCTGTGCATCCAAATGCATATCTACAAGTGTACACAGACCTTATGTAGGACATCACAACCGAACCTGCTGGTAAGATGAGTAATAAAAGCGTTTGGTGAATTTGAATGGATTCTTGATTTAAATGAACGTTCAAGAGCGGCGTGTAATTGAGATATACGATGACTGCACATGTGAGTAATTCCATGTTTGCGTGCGATGGCGAAGAACATGCCGAACCGTTACCCTTGTCCTGCTCCGACACCTGGCTCTTGCTGTCCTCAGTGGGAGAATCTGTCCCTGACGCCTGATCCTCTGTCTGTGGCCGGCTCTCATCCGAGTGCGTGAATATGGGAATGCTGTCTTGTAAAAAATCCCAGATTTTAGGCATGCCACTGGGCCTGAAACAACATGATACAGAATGTGGTTTGATCAAGGCTGAAGAGGGACAGTTTTACAATCAATTTGACATTTTCATGTGGACAAATCAGCTCTGTGGTTGCTTAAACATTTTCAGTTTCTGTTCCTTACATTTGTCATTTGTTACACCATCATGTGCCTTTCTGCTAAAAATACAGTTTATCTTGCAATGGTTTTTATTTTTTCTACTGAGGTTTCCTCGCGCAACTTTGGAGAAACCCGCAAAGCATTCGGCCGGGGACAAAACAGGAAGAAGTTGGTTTCCATGCTGCTAGATTTATGGGTTATCTCGGCACACACACGGCCTGACAGCGGGGTGTGAGGCAGAGGCAGCAGTAATTCTAGGCTACCGTCTTCGGTTAGGGCGATAGGAAGACTGAATAATATGGTCTTTGTGTGAAGAGCAGGGAGACGAGGCAAGGACACAACTTTATTTGTTTAAAAGTTTTTTTGAGGTTGAAAAGATTTCACATTGGTTTCTTAATTTTCAAAATCAGACTGTAAAACCACCCATTGATGACAGAAAAAATGCTTCCTCCACGCTTGACACTATATATTATGTGTATGAAAATGTAAATATCATTTGTTCCGCCTAAAATCTTTTTTTTAATCTTTTTTTTCATTTTGTGTTAAAACACAGCAACCAGACTGCTGTTGGTGTTAATAAAAAAAAGAAAAAATGTCTCTATGTGTGTGTGGGTACATCAGACTGTGCGGCGTGTGTTATCCCGAATCAATCTGAAGCACAAACCCAGTCAATGCCTGCACATGTTGATAGATTCCCCAGGCAGCTCAATAGCAGAAACTAACCTGCTGAGCTGGAGAGAATAACAGCGCTCCGGCTTCTCCCCCTAAACCTCTGTTTCCCCATTAAAGTTCCATCGCTGACAAGCTGAGCTGCACTTCAGGCGGCACCTCCTCTCCTCATCATTATATATCTGCATGCTTCTTTTTTCTAGACCAGTTCATCTTCTTATCCTAAGTGCGATTCTACTACAACGTGGCAGACAGGTACTGCAGCGCACGGTGCGCCACGTTCGCTATGGGAGACTTACTAATAAATAGCAAATGGGCGAAATAAAGACCATCACGTTAGATGGCGGGGGATGAAAACATGCGGTGAATCGACAGGGATCTTACTTTATGTGAGTGATTTCTGGGCTCCAGCCGGTAAGCGTGTGGATGAAGGTGAAATCGCCCATCTCGCCACAGGCCTCTTGCAATACGCTGCAGAGCAAACAAAAAAACTGTTAATGGGAATTCAAATAAGCAACAAAGCAGAAGCTCCATCCAAACTGACCCGACTGCTGCTTGTAAGTGAAAGTTGAGGTTTCCAAGAATGAAAATTTGACTGTGGAATAATAAAAGAAGAACAACAGCGGATGTCACTGTGCAGCTTTTGTGTATTTTCTATCTTGATTTTATCACAGTGACCTGAAATAGCACCCAGAATAGCCCAAAAAAGGGAAGCTGGCAATCCAGCATTCTCACAAAGCAACTATTGTAAACTGAAAAAATAAGGTTTCTGCACACACTTGCAGGTTAAATATGTGAGGAAACTTGCTTACAGCTCATATCTTAAGCCTGTACATTTTCGTTTCCGTGTGTGTGTACCCCTCAGACACAATTTTCGGCTGTAACAGATGGCTGCCACAGCTCTAATTGGTCCTCTCGGGACGGCTGCTGCCTGACCTGTCCGGTCTGCGAATCGAGACCACCCGTTGCTCGCACGACTTGATCACTAATGCCACCGTTCAACAAAAAAAAGAAAAAAAACTCCCCTCAGCACAAAAAGTTCTCACATTCCTGAGTGAAGTTGGAGACTAGTTCAGCTCAGTCGTAGGAACTTCCAATATGGCTAGTAAATGATTCAGCGGAGGACTGGCTCCTTTTGTTTCCTGTCTGGGAGATGAAACATTTATGTCTCGACCTTCTGCGGACACCGGAAACAGCCACCTTTACACACGCCGTGCTGCCCCCATCACAGACACACACTGCACCTGTCTGTCACTAAAATTCAACACGGCCCGAGGCGAAGATTAGGTCAAGTGAAGGCCCGGGCCAAGTCAGCAGCGAGTTTCTTGCTTGGGCTTGAAAAGCATCTGGATATACTCCTACTTTAAAGAGAAGATGTAGCGTGCAATGTACATCAGATGCAATGAGACTCTTAAATATTGCATGTGCTTAAACAATCCCTTTGAAAGCGAGTTGTAGTGTTGCCCTGCATGTTGTAAGCCCCTAATATGTGTGGGTAATTACATATATTTCCTGTTGGGGGGGCGGTTTTATAGAGGTAATAGTTGGAATAAACCCATAACTCACTTTGTGTTGGCAATCTTAATAAGCGCCTTAGACAGCAGCATCGGCCACAGCTCTGACTGACAGGTGGAAGCCGGCAGGAGCAGGTTATTGTTTTCATCAAACGGCATAGAGTCATCGATTGTTATTTTCCTCCAAAACCCCTAAAAGAGCAGAGGAAACAGAGAGATGAGAAATGTTATACCTGTAAGTGCATATTGAAAATGATTCAAGGATAAACAGCATTTGTTTTGCAGATGAGTATATTATCGCAGCCACGGCCGTGTTGACCAGAATATTGTGCTGTCTGCGAGGTTTTGTATTCGACTCGGCGGCTCCAACACCTCTGTGTGGTGTCGCCGCTTGTTACGAGCAGCCCGCGGCGCGGTGTGCTGTGGCTGCCGGACATCTGTGGGAATTTTTGCACGGCTTGTGGGGGGAAGAGCTGCAATGAGCGAGCAGGCGATAACCTGGCTGTCCTTTCACAGCTGCGCCGCTGCTCCCCTTATCTGTCAAAGCGGTCTGCACGCGCCATCGCAACCCCCATATATAAAGTTGGCACGAATGCACTTTTTCCTCGTCATCTTCTTCATCGACTTTTTTGTCGAGCCATTGCCGGGAGGAAGAGCGAGGACGGGGGGTAAAACACAGTGCAAAAGGACAAGCCGGGGAGGGAAAAACAGGGCCAGGAAATCATGGATGGTCATGCACTGCGGGTGAAAGAATGAGACTGAACAATGAACAATCAGATGAGCTCCGGGGGGGCGGGGCTATGAGGGGGGCTGGGTGCTTAACGCCATATCAACAACCATCTGTTAGCGTGCTACGGCTTGCACACGGACGGCTGCCTAGGCCGCGTCATGCCTGTCAAGGCAGTGTTAGAGAGCGGCATCAGGGCAGAGTCCATTTCTGCCAATGAACTTGGACGGTATGGTTATTAACTATACGCATGCCATGGCAGAAAATGTGTATTAGCATTAATTCTTTTAATCACTATGATACCTATAAATTATCATCCCATTATAGGATACATTTCTTCCTGGGGTTGACACGTTGTACTTAAGTGCATACTGGGGCTGTTAGGGTATCAGATTCACACTTCACGGGCAAAAAATGTCACAACAACAATATTACCATGATATCGACAAAAATGTAAATAATAATGGTACAATCCAAGAAATCGGTCTTTAACTTTATTTATGATTTTTTCTCTCTTTTTATTTCTTTTTAATTACAATCAAAATACCTGTCTAAAGTGGTATAACAGTAACTGCAAAAACTGTGAAAAACTAACAAAACCAAAGCTTTAAAGCTGCATGGAACTATTTCACATCCAAAACAGCACACAAAAAGTGGAAAAGAAAACGTGGTGTCCTATTTCTCTTCAATTAAAGATAAAAATAGAATGTTTTTATCTGTAACAGTATTAGGATATATATTTGAAAATATGTTACCAATGGCAATCGGTAAAGAACAATATTATGGGGGAAAAAAGTAATTAATATGAGTGGCGCAGCGGTACATGAAGCCCTCGGAGGTTTGTGCCTGTTGAGGAATATCCAACGTGAGCTTTGCCATCTTAGAAGCAGCTGACTGCAGTTAAGCCTTATCTCTTCATCAGGCGATGTATGAAACCCAGCCACTTTCGGCTCAGCAGTGAGTCTGATTGATTTGAGCTCTCAGTTGTAAAGACTTTCTCATTCCCCCATCCCCCATACTTCCACCGGGACCCCACCACCCCTTCTCCCCTCTCATTTGCTGCAGGGTCCACTGAACACTACAATATCTCTCCACCCGTGCGCCCTTCAAAATCCGTGATTAACATAACATAGCGCGCATTGTGTGACGTGTGAATGTGAGGCAGGTTTGTGTGTGTGTGTGTGTGTGTGAGTCTGGCTCACCATCCAATAGAGTTTGACCACGTATTTCCCATAGTAGTTGTAGAGCGGCATGTGACCCTTCACTACCCGGCACAGCGAGTAGATGTGCTGCCAGGGTTTCCAACCTTCCTGATCTGCTGCCATGTTCTCATAGCAGAGCCTCCAGACGATGTAGATCTCGCTGATGATCCACCTCATCATCTTAATTGATGAGAAGAAAAGACGAAACAGGGAGAGAAGTTGGTGTGATCATTAGCGAGCAATATGTAAACTCATTGATAGAACAGCCGTTTATCTGAATGAATCAATGCAGTGTTTGAGGCTGTCGCTCTGACAGCCAAAACGCACTGTTTAACTGGTGATCGATGATGAATGACAACAACAGAAACTGAACTGACCTCGCTGCAAATCAAATGATCATTGGAGGAGATCAGGTCAAAGGTTGTTTTATTGTCGACAACAATGGGATCCTGCGGGGAGAAAAATTAATGCATCACCGCTGTAAATGCAAACTGATATATTCAGCGTTTAGCACCTTCTCGGCCACATGACTGGACGCCCCTGGGACTGCACTATGGAGTGTGTTACAGCATGTGCGTGCGAAGATCACTCATTGTCAGCTGTCCTACTTAATTCCTCTCCACTTATACCGTGGCCTTAACTGCTCTAACCTTGCCGTGATACTCCCAGGACTGCATCTGCTGTGAATATCTCACAATATCAAGATAGTAATCTTTATCATGTTACTAATTAAACATTCATTAATGGGTCAGGCAGTGTATAGAGAGATCACCTATGGGGTCGTGGGTGTGTGTGTTTTATTCCATGTCAGATCGGAGACAAATGTAACATTTCTGTTGATACTGTCAGCTTTTGAAAATTCTGTATACCGACTGATGAGGACAGAACACAATCAAGGCTGATTGCGGTTGCCGTTATTCTGTTTTCTCACTGAATGAGAATTAATTAAATGCTTCTGACACCTTTGTACAGGAAGCCAGATTGTGACCCTGCAAGGACTCTTTTCGGGAAAGCAGAAAGCCTCCAGTAATTATTTGAGAAGAGCAAAAGTAAAGTGCAGGGGAGCAATTAAAACTTTGGCAGCATATTTTGAAGACCTTCTTAATGACATCAGCAAAAAAAAAAAAAAAGCTCCTTGATCATACAAAATAAGCCACAGATGATGAACCTGCTAGTTATTTTGATCAGGAGGTCAACACAGACAAATGAAAAGGGGGGAAAGGAGGGGAGAGAATCCCATGTGAGACTGGAGGCCGAGACCTGCAAAGATCAATCCAGTAAATGTGTTTTCACATCTTTAATAATCTCAACAGCATAATTTTAGGCCAGTGTGCGCACACTCAAAAAGTCCCCGTCAGGCATTTACCATTTATAGAAACCCAAGGGTTACCTGACTGAAAATAAACTCTGTGGGACGCTTCCAGGAGTGCACTTTCAGGGATGGAGGCAGGCAGATTTTACCCT
>CAESWR010000029.1:1465856-1477378 GCA_903171835.1 Mullus surmuletus | reverse complement strand
GAAAAAAAAAGGAACTTGGACGAGAAAGAGATACTCTCCGAGGACCGCTCCCACCTGCGCGAGTCACGTGGTCAACGGAAACAGCCGAAGACGTCAGAGTGATTCGTCTTTCTTAGCTCCACTCGCACGTTGCGCAGTGATACTGTAGTTTCCGGTCATTTTACAACTTCTTAACAACGTTCCTACTGTGTCATTTCGAATATAAATCACGCGAGTTCACAATTAAACGACGCGGTTCGCCGCCAACAAGCGCGCTCGTCGTCTGTGTCCCTTCGGCTCACAGCGCGAGTCACGTGACCTTCCCCGTCGCTGGTCGCAGCGGTCCGTGGCGTCCACCGGGTGGGAGGACATGTAAGCTAGCTCCCCGTTAGCACTTTATCCGGAGAGGCGCCGCGAGTGGGCGAATATCAATGTAGAAACCACACAGAAACGGTTTTTTCCACCGACGCGACGGAAAGGTGAGCTCTTCCTCGCACACGAACACGTTTTCAGCCCGAGGTGTGAAGTTGTCGACAACTTCACGAAAATGCTAATTGTTGTTAGCCCGCGTTAGCAAACACCGGGCAGCATCAGTGATCCGGACACTGTTGACAACAATGGGGATGACAACAAAGTGCAGCACAGAGGGGGGGGGGGGGGACACAGCTGCACACAATAGGCGGTTTAAGTGTGCGGAAGTGCTTTGTCAATAAACTTAAGCTGTCAATAAGTTGACATAGCCACAGCACTGGTAATTGTAGTTCTAATATACACATCACTGGTAATTGTAGTTCTAATATACACATCACTGGCAATTGTAGTTCTAATGCACCCAATGCATCATTCATTTATGAGACTGAGATCTTGGTGACAAGATAAACATTTAATTATTACACAGTTATTACACAATTATTACACATGGAATTGTAAAATTATATATGATTTTTTTTTAAGTTCATTGAGTGCATTCATTTGTGATATTTGTACTTGAAGATATGAATCAGCACTTTCCCCCGTCTGAGTGTTTGGAAGCATCAGATTCCTCGGTGTGTGTGTGTGTGCAGGAACTGCCAATAATAGTTGCTGTCATTCTTCCATTGTCGGTCACGCCTCTGGTGCTGAGGAAGAAATATAATCTCTGCGTGTGTTTCTTATCCCTGCCACTGCCTAGCAGAGATTTGCTGCCAGTCAAAAACCCTCTGCAGGGTTCAATACCGCCCTCCTGCTCCAAGCTTGGACTCAGAGGAGTTGTTTTTTGTGTGCGTGTGTTTTTTTTTTTGTTGCATTAAACATTTGCATGGCACAAACCTGCTGTGCAGGAATGGCAAACGTATAGCTATAGAAACAGAGCATGGCGAATTGTGTTTGTGATCAAAAACATGCTACACACTGATCCTTGAAAGTAAATCAGATCATTCCACATCTTTGGAATCACCTTGGAAGCTCAAAAGTGACATTTCAACATACACTATATATATATACTACATATACTTACAGAGCTTTCCAGTCACATTTCTTCTAATACAGTGCAAAAGGACTTCTAATGCAAAAAGTCCACGTGCATCAGAGCTTTTAGCACCTGTGACAAAATTTTCTTTTTTTTTTTTTACCATGCATCCCAATCGTTCACAGCAATCATTCCTGTGAGGACACAACAGAAATAATAATAATTCGACTGAATCGAATACATGTGTTGCTCAGAGTAAGAGGGGAAAGGATTTGACCTCTTTATTATCCTGTCGGGAAGCTTCCTAATAAGGTAGTTTGCATGAGATGGCCTTATAGGAGTGTCACGTGACTGTTGTCGAGTTCCATGGAAAGTGGAGTGGAGTGGATGTTAGGGGGCGCTGTTTCACAGTTGCTGTGCAGGCCCGGGACCTGGCTAAAGAAGAAATGAGAAAAGAACAGCTCCTTCAGCAACACTTGCGGACTGCTTAGTTATCCAATTTGTGTTTTAATCATAAAATGATTGACTCAGTTCAGCTGATATACAAGTGTGAATTAACAGTGTAATATAATAGCATCACTCTCAATTGTCTGCATTCTATCCAGAGTAGCTACTTCCATTGGCACTTCCCAATTTGAATGATTTATTCATGTTTTGTTAAATTCTCATCTTAACTGCACTCAGAACATTTGCTCTGTCTGTTTCTTTGGTAGGGCAGTGGATTTATCTCAAAGGCCCCAGAGTTTCCCCACAAGCTCCTCTCCGAAGATGGACGAGGACCATGCCCACTGCATCGCCTGTGTTAACCAGAGATGCACGTTCAGACCTCAGCCAGGGGTCTCTTGTGAACTCATCACCTGCTCCCTGGTGTGCGGTGCCGCATTTCACTGCTGTAAGCTCAGTGAGCACCAGCTTCTGTGCCCCCTGCTGAGGGTCCCCTGCCTAAACAGCGGCTACGGATGCCCTGCCACGCTGGTACGCAACCAGATGTTTGCGCATCTGGAGGTGTGTCCGGCGGGTGTGGTGTGCTGCACCATGGAGTGGAACAGATGGCCCGTTAGCTGCCTGGACTACACTTCCTACGAGAGCCTGAGCCGCGGAGTGGAGGAGGCGGAGCAGCTGGACATGGCGCTCGCCCTTCAGGACCAGCGCACGCTCCTCGAGTCCCTCAAGGTGATTTCCATTGCACCCACAGTTGAGGAAGAGTCCCCTGTACCTGTGGGCAAGGTCAGCAGGTCAGCAGAGGCAGCTTCGCCTGCCTCTGTCCCTGAGGCATCTACAATTATTGAGTTATCGCCACAGCCACAGCCACCACCGCCAGGCTCGGCGAGAGAGAAGATTGTCAGTGGAATTAATGGACTGAATGAGCAGCACTTCAGTAAACTCTACGAGGCCACGCTTGAGACGGCTCGGAGCTTAGCCGCCGCTTTGGACTTTGTAAGCAGTGCCAGTGCTGCTGACAGCAGAGAAACTGCAGCGTCACTCTGCAAAGAAGAGCCGCAGAACGGACTGTCAGCCGGCAATGCTCGTAATGCAAGTGAGATGGACGAGAAGAGCGTTTGTTTGGGTGGAAGCGGGGCCCCAAAAGGAACAGATCAAAATTTAACGGTGGCAAATGGCCCGCTGTCAGGGGGCACAGAGGCCAGTCAGGAGACGCCTTCTCCCATGGAGGTGGAAGAAAACACAAATGCTAGTGTTTCTCAGAACCCAGAAACCCCTCAGATGATGTCACCAGTGCACGTCAGAGAGGGTGTGGCACAGAGAGCCGGTCACGTGGTGCTAGAGGAACGGGGGCTTGTCCTCCTAGAAACTCAAAAACCAGAGCGAAAGTACCACAGATACCAATTTTATAGGGGTCACAATCAATATTCATTACCTAACGGACAGCTGGGCTTCATCCCAGGAAGGCCGCCGTTCAGGCCGCGGCCCAAAATGGAGGACAAGGCTGTGGACACGTCGGACCTGGATCAGGACGACGACCCCATGGGTCTGGGGGAGATTGATCTGATCACCGCAGCCTTGCTCTTCTGCCTGGAGGAGTCCAGAGAGTGTCGGCGGATCTCTGATACAGTCTACGTCGACGGCTACCACGTCGACTTCGGCACGCAGACTTTCACCTTCCCCGCCGCCATATTGGTGACCAACACCCGGGTGGGCGACATGGCCTCGGCGTCGGCCTGCGACCACGCCGCCCCCCAGCTCTCCTACCCCAGCCCCTTCCGCACCCTCCGCCTCGGCCTCGTCCTGCAGGCGCTGGAGGTGGAGGCGGTGCCCCACAACCGCTACCTCCCCGCCAACCCGCGCTACCAGCACATGTTCCCCTTCGTGTGCGGCCAGTCTTTCCGCCGGGACCAGTTCTCATCCCACTTCACCAACGTCCACGGCGACATCCACGCGGGCCTCAACGGCTGGATGGAGCACCGCTGCCCCCTAGCCTACTACGGCTGCACGTTCTCCCAGCGAAGATTCTACCCGTCCACCCAGGGGGCCAAGGTGGTCCACGACAAGCACCTCAGGTCGTTTGGCGTGCAGCCTCGCCCAAGGGCAAACCACCCCATTGACTCTGAGTCCGACCAGTTGAGCGGGCTGCCCATTGAGATCCTCTGGCACATAGCGGGCTTCCTGGACAGCTTCAGCTTGTGCCAGCTGTCCTTGGTGTCGAGGACTATGAGGGAGGTGTGCGCCAGTCTCCTCCAGGCCAGAGGCATCGTAGAGCTGCAGTGGGAGCAGCAGCAGGGCTCCGGCCCCCACAGCACGGTGTCCTGGCAGATAAAAAACAAAGTGAGTGGAGATTCAGTATTTTTCCACAGCGAGATAAGATTTATCCAGCAAACACTGCAGTTATGAATCCAGCTTATCAGAACATTTTAAACCTGGGTTTTCTTTTCCCCCGGTTTTTGGGTCCAAATGATAAATAGGAACACATTTTCCCTGGAGCCGGTCCAACAGTGAGCGAGAGAGCTATGAATAGTTGCAATGTAATTCCACTGGAACTCAGATTGTTATTCAGAGTGTCTGACAACATTGTGAAAAGGCGCACTATAGCAGCAGAAAGTCACCGGTTATATCTGACTCTAAAATAATGTGGCAAATAGTTTTAAAAAAATTAATTTAAAAAAGTCCACGGAAAACAACAGTGATGTTTTTCTTTTGCCATTGCAGGTGTGGCGATTCAGCACTGCCTTCAGCCCGGTCTCCAAGTGGGGTTACACGGATCTCCCGAGCATGTCGGACCACCTCAAGAAATGCCCCTTCAACACGGTGGAGCACAAGACTGAGCCCATCCCCCTCCCCGCCATGTGCACGGCGCGGGACGGACAGTCGCTGCGCCGCGTCCTGCGTCACGTCAACACTTGAATTGAACGAGGAGCGGACGTAGGGAGGAGGGGGACGAGGAAGGGTGACATAACCTATCGTAGCTGCACGAGTCTCACTGTGGTATTATGTGGACGCTGCAATTAAATCTGATTTTGACTCTTCCTTGTTCCACCATATTATCAAGAACGCCTTAATTAAAATCTGCCTTACCTGCCAAAGTGAAGGATTGCCTTTGATGGTGGTTTCTGTGTAGAGAGGAAAAAAAAACAATGCAGCACTTTGCTTTGCATGGTTTGGCTGAAAGCGTACCTGTATTCTTGTAAGATAAAAAATCTATTTTCTTGGAAGTCAGATATGCACACTATATTTATATTCTCTGTGATGTACTTGGGAAGATTTAAATGTTTTCACGGTTTTGCCTTTCAGCAGGAGCTACGGGATAGGAAAAATTTGAAAGATTGTCTGTTATACGGCATTATTTCAGTGTAACAGAGGTCCTGCCAGCACTTTTGAAGAGAATGTTTACCTTTTTCTGTTTTGTCTGTGACCCTCAATGACCTTTCTGACGCTTACTGAGCTTGTATACCAAGTCAGGACACAAGTGAGAACTGTCGTTAACCCGAGATGTGTTCAGTAAGTGATGTGAATTAACACTATACTTGCTTTTATGAGCTCTACGATATCTCTCTCCGTGTTCTTAATCGCTGACAAAGACCAGAAATAACATGGCGTCATCGGTCAGAAGCAACATGATCCCTTTGTGGTTAGAGGAATGTTTCACACTCCAGGTGGCAATATAAGTACTGCACTTCCCATAATGCAACTCTTCCAGGTCTTCCCTTACCCCCCTGCCTATTTCAAACTCCACGTTTAAGATGCTAACGGTTATCGCGGCAATATCGGTGTGCATTAGTCCGAACACTCAACTATTTTAATGAATATAATATTTGTAGACGGCTCATTTTTGTGGTCCCATGAAATGTTTGTACCATAATCACACAGGCTGCATGAGTTCAGATCTCCATTATTATCAGCAAATGTATGCATTCACTACTAATTAAAGTTGTACCTATTGTGTTTTCTTTCCCCCCAAAAAATCGCTGTTACTTCAATAATTTCTGTCTCTTATGATCATATGGTGATTGGATGGGCACTGACCTCTTGACCCCTGAGTATTAAAAATGCAAGGTTGAAGGCCTGCTTCTGTCCACAAGATGGCGAGATGCTCCTAAAGTTGTTGGCCAGCTGCAGATAAACCAATGAAAAAGAGGAGTTTGCAATCAGGGAACTCCAACCAGCTGTTCTGCTCCTTAGATGGAGACTCAGTTTGGTCTCTGTCCACGCACTCTCACCTGTTCACCTCTTCTTCAGCTTTAAGTTCTGGGAAAGGTGTGTGTGTGTGTGTGGCAGCATCATGGCAGAGTACAGCCTGCAGGTGAGCACGGGGACCATGCTGCACGCCGGCACCCCGGAGAACCTCTTTGTGACTCTGATTGGCAGTGAGAGGGAGTCTGAACCCATCCTGCTCGACACCTTCGATTCGGATCCATACACCAGAAAGGTAAAACTTAATTGAATATAATCTTTTACTTTTGTTTGTTTTGTGAAACGGGACGCATTTAGTCACGTAATATCTTGAGAATCAAAAATTGTCTGTAAAATGTCAAAGAAAATGATGAATATAGGGCGCTTTATATCAAATACTACGGCAAATTGATTCCCCGCCCTCTCCTGCTCTGCGACCAATGAGCTGACCGCATCCTCATTTCGCCTTCCAAGAACCCCCCCCACACAAATGGTCTTTTTCGACCATTGTTGTGGACTGGTGAATGCTGCCCACCAATTCAGTTATTTAGGTCTAATTCAGACCATATTCAGTAATCTTGGTGAATATGTGCCAATTTCCCCTTTAACAGCCAATGTTACTTTTTCTTCCACAAAATGTATTACAATACATTATGACTGTTTTGGAACAAAATGTCTATTATGAGTCTCTGCAACATGTCAAAAATCAATATTCCTCTGCAGTTTGATCCCAGAAGTAAGTGTTTTTACAGTATATTGGTGTATCGGTCAAAATATCCAATATCGGCAAATGGCAAACGCTCTCCAAACACAGGTGAAAACGTTTTCTGTGACCACTCTCTACTCCATCGGATGTCTCCTCCTCCTCAAAGTGGAGAAAGATCCTTTCGACGAATCAGTGGACAGGGATTGGTTCTGCTCCAAGATCGTGGTGAAGACGCCCGGGAACGAGGAGATCCTCTTCCCCTGTCACATGTGGCTTTCCCAGGGCGAAGTTGTGGAGCTGAGAGGAGGCAGAGGTCAGTGGTGTTGGTCTCTTGAATGGCTTTAAACCTGCACTGCTCCCTTTAGTGGTGATTTAAAAACAAACAAAGCTTTTCTTTACCCACCGTGGCTCCCACGCAGCCACCAAGGCCTTCGAGGACAACCATCTACTGTTTGAAAACCAGCGGAACACAGAATTGGTCGAGCAAAGATTAATATACAAGTATGTGTATCATCAGCTTTCATCAAAAGTTGATTTATTTCGGGGGTTTTTTGTATGTAGATTATCATGACATTCTTTCAGGTGGGGGAATTATGCCGACGGACTGCCTCGCATCTTAAACATCTACGACACAAATTCCATCCCTGCAGATGTCAGGTTCTCATTCTCAAAGGCGTCGGAGTATGCAGAAGCAAGAGCTCGCTTGTAAGTACCCCGACCCTTTCAATGGTGACCACCGTTGACGATTAAAGGTGCTTTCAAAGGGGTTTTTTTTGTCCAGTGGAGCTGAGCGGTTGATGAAAGGCCTGTTGGGTTCCCATGAGTACTGGCAAAGCTTTGAGGCCATAAGCACTTTCTCATGGTTGAAAACATCAAACATAACAGGTAGAATTTGACCACGAATTTAAATGCTTCTCTGAATCTGGCGGAAGGAAAACCATAATATTGTGTCTCAGATATTGTGTCCCGGCAATGGCGGAACGATGACTTTTTCGGATACCAGTTCCTCAATGGGGTCAACCCCACTGTCATCCGGCGCTGCTCCAAGCTTCCCGCCAACTTCGCGGTCACGGAGGGAATGGTGAAGCCTTTTCTAGCTGGAGGAACGTCTCTCGCTGCTGAGATGAAGGTTATCTTTCCAGACGCACTTTTCCCTCATCGTTTTCATCCAAAATGCCCCAATAATGGTACCATTTCCTCCTACAGGAGGGCAACATATTCACAGTTGACTACAAAATCCTGGAAGGCGTGCCGACAAGAGTTGTCGATGGGCGACCTTTACCTTTGGCGCCCGCTCTCTGTCTGCTCTACATGAATCCGCAGAAGAAACTAATGCCCATCGCAATTCAGGTCATTATCCACTATTTAATCGCATTTGTTGATGATGAAACCTGATTGTTTGTTTTTTTTATACCGCCTCCTTCTAGCTTGGGCAGAAGCCGTCAGAGAAGACCCCCATTTTTTTGCCGAGCGACTCCGAGTCCGATTGGCTGCTGGCCAAGCTGTTTGTGCGACACGCGGATACCCTGTACAGCTCGCTGGTTCCCCACCTGCTGGGCACGCACCAGGTGGCGGAGGTGTTTGCCATGGCAACGCTTCGCCAACTCCCCAGAGTTCACCCCCTACACAAGGCAAGCCCCCCTCGCCCATCACTTTTTCTTTTCTCTTCATCAACAGGACCGCCTCACTGACCCCCTTCTCTCCCACCTCTCCAGCTTCTGATGCCCCACCATCGCCACACCTTTCACATGAACATCGTGGCTCGTGAGAGGCTCTATGGCCATGGGGGAGTTCTCTCGAATGTATGGCAGCACTCATTCCTTTTTATTATTCTTGGATTGTATATATTCAAATGTCACTTCAAGTTATGTATTGTAAAATGGAGCAGAAAAACCCCCCAAAACAGAACCACAAAAAACCGCCATAATAACAAAATGATGCAGTCAGTAAAAGAAAATGACCACAAAAATAAATAAACACAACAAACCCCCAATTAAAGCCAAATACATGCAGCAATGACATCAGTTTTGCATCTCATGGATATCACAGATCTTACACATGTATGTAGGGATGCATCGACATGAAAACTTTGGCCAATCTCATAAATCAAAACCAATACCGCCGCTGTGGGCAACAGCCGACACCCACCAACAGCGACATGATCTCTACAAAGACAGACGCCTATACTAAAATCAAATTTTGTGCTTATATTTGAAATGTAATGGCCCTTTTTCAGCTCCCTAAAAATTTGAAAAGTCCACAAATCAATGGATTACCATATTGTTTTCTCTCAACAAGTCGCAGCCACCCCGAAAATCAGAAGCAGCCAGCAATATTAGGCCCCTTGTATACATAAAACTTTTTTTTTTTGCATATTTCTACATGTATTTTTTATGTTTATTCTTTTTTATCAGTCATCACTAGGTGAAGACGGACATATTCAGCTCATGAGGAAGGGGTTCTCTGAGATGACATACACCTCCCAGTGTGAACCAGAAAACATTGCAGCCAGAGGAATGGAGTCCGTCCCCAACTATTACTACAGAGACGATGCATTGAGGCTGTGGAGCATCATTAGAGGGTGAGCTGGAGGAAACTGTGGAAATGAACCTCCTTATCAGCGTTCATTAGTGGAATCGACAAAAAGGTTTTCATCTCGCTGATGCTGTTTTGGTCCTCAGATTTGTCCAGGCGGTGGTGGTGTATTATTACCCGTCTGACAGGGAAGTCTGTGCAGATTCTGAGCTCCAGCATTGGGTCAATGAGATCTTCCACCAGGGGTTTTGGGGAAATGTGGACTTGGGTAATATCATCTCATTATTTTTTCTTTTAAAAGAATGGACAATATTTTGAGAATAAAGCACACAAGTCCCTTACAAATGGAGATGCACCACAAAAATCAGTGATGAAGCATATCAAGTATTTGTTTGATTTGAATGATTACAGCTCAGGGAAATCAAAGCACCAGTGTCTCGGAATATTAGAACATCCCATCAGGTCTTGCCATCGACTTTTTTTATGATGTTCAAATTTTTAACATTTTCTTTTCACCTTCCCAACAGGTTTTCCCTCATCCTTTCACGCTGTTGAGGAGCTTATCAAGTTTGTCACCATGGTGATCTTTACATCATCAGCACGACACGCCATGATTAACAATGGACAGGTGAGTGCTCCGGAATGTTACAGGGTCAAAGCTTTGGCTCCTGGCGTGATTTGTCAGTTATTAAAATTCTCAACTTTAAACATACAAATAGGCAATAATGTGTGATTATGTAGCTTGCATTGTTTTTATGTTTTATGTTTAGCTGGATTTTTTTGGTTGGATCCCCAACGGCCCTCTGCTAATGAATCAGCCACCTCCAACAACAAAGGGGCAGTCCAGAATGGAGGATATTTTTCTGACGCTGCCCAATGAATCGGATGGATCACTTTATAGCGCACTTGCAGCACTGTTAAGCAGGAAGTACAGTGACTTTGTAAGTTTGACCTTGTTTGATTGGTTGTTTTGTTCGTTTTAACTGTACAAATGATGCTGACTGAACTTACTGTACCATAACACCCACTCATGCCAGGTGCCTCTGGGTAATTATCCTGACCAACGCTTTGAAGAACCTGCCGTCTTGAGGATGATTGAGGATTTCCAAGGTCAGCTCTCCAGCCTCAGCAAAGCCATCCAAGGAAGGAACTCTGAGCTCGAGTTGCCTTATAAATACCTGAACCCCAAGATGGTAGAAAACAGCATCACTATTTAAACTGAGACAAATAAAGATTGTTACATTTCTATCATCATGAAGTTTGTTTTTTTCCACCCCAGCTTGCCAGTTCATGTAGAACATAAGTGTTGGTTGTGGCATCATTTTCTTATTAATTTGGGTAGCCTTCGGCAAAACACATTAATCTTGAACCTGGAGTTGAGCGCTTTTGTAATATTGTTTTTTTTCTTAACCTTTCAAATCTGTTATCTGTAATCAAGTAAAATTTCCAGACCTTTTTCAATGGTTTTTGAGTGAACATTTGAGCCTCTGCAGTATTTCCATCATGCATTGTTGCATATATTAGGTAAAAGGAGGAAAACGACAACAATGGAAGCCACAGCAGAGCACAATGAGTCTTAAACAGCACCATTTTTGATTCCCTAATGTGATCCCTGAGGCATTCGGTGCTGGTTGTGTTTGTGATTGAGTGCACTGAAGAGGAAAAGGACGCCGATAATCAAGCAAGAAAAGACGAAGCCAACAAGTGGAGACAAAGCAGGTGGGATGTCGGAGCTAAGAAAAAAAAAAGAAAACAAACCGGAAAAACAGCGTTGCTTCGGTAAGAGACACCGTCTGATTACAGGTTTTTCAAAGCTCAGTTTGCATGAGGGGAGACGAAGAAGGGGTTCACGCCAACAAGAAGCAACGAGAAGGTAGGATTAAAACTGCAACACAAACCACAACAAAAATATGCAAGCCTGTAAAGGCGATAATGTTAAAATACAGGAAGTATTTTTACACAGAATTCATACCACAGTCTACACTATTAAAAAATATATATATTTTCAAGAATCCCATTTAGTAGGTGAGTGGTTTTGACAGCTGTCATTTCTTTTCTGCTGTCATTTTATTCCCAAAACAATTGATGACAATGTAGATTACTCAACTAGTTATGAATTGCATCGTTTAATCCTTTAATCCTTTTAGTTGTAACTGATGGCTGAATACCAGCTCCAGGTCCTGACAGGCAACTTGGCAGATGCAGGAACATGGGACTGCGTCTCCGTGACCT
>CAESWR010000029.1:1453399-1465751 GCA_903171835.1 Mullus surmuletus | reverse complement strand
TCGTCAATGCTGAGAAAAACTAGTCCGCTGCACCTGAACAATATGCCTGCACTTCTAAAAATATGTCACACACACACACACACACACAAGATCTTTGTACATCATGTAGATTGAATAAAGTCTACTTCTTGTAATTCTCTGCCTCTTCACCAGACGGGTATCTACACCATCAAAACCAGTTCGCCCTTTTGGAGAGCTCCTTCTGGTCAAGGTGGAGAAAGAACCCAACCTCCTTTTGCCAGAGAACGAGTGGTACTGCTCCAAAATCGTGGTGACGACCCCGGAGGGAGAGGAGCTCCTCTTCCCCTGTTACAGATGGGTGTCCAACGGGGAGCACGTGGAGCTGAGGGGCGGGAGAGGTCAGGGCGGGTGTCGCTTGATTTATTTTAGGGGTGTCCCGGTACAACTTTTCCACTTCACATATGATACCAATACTGCAGCCTTTGAGTACTGGCCGATACCAATATTGATCTGATACAATATCAGCATGAATCATACATACTTTTATTACCTATTTTGTATAGTATGGAATGTTAGACAAGGCTTGATCAAGTGATGTTACACAAACAGAGAACAACAGTCAGCAATGGCAGGTATGAATAATAGGACCCATCTTTAACCATGAAAATATCTCCAATTGAATAAAATAACTAAAGAATAAATGAGAAGACCCTGAAAAATAACTCCAATAAATCCAATAAAAATCCTTAAAGTGCAAAATAAGCACTAGAAGGTTTTAGATTTTTAGTTTTTAGATCACAAAATTTTAGATGCGGGCTGATATAATCCCATACTCCCATATCAGATCGAGACACCCCTAATTTATCTATATATCTATTTATTTAGTATTTATTTGGGCCCCTTTTGTTGTTATAATGCAACACAACATTGAGTCTGTGTGTGTCTCAGCCATGAAGGTCTTTGAGGACAAACACCCCATGCTGATCGAGCACCGGAGACTCGAGCTGAGTGTCAAAAAGAGCTTGTACCAGTGAGTTGATGGGCTCAGATTTGGACATTTCTCAACTTGGAAAAAAATAAAATAAAAATCTGTTTAGATGGAGCGCCATGGACGAAGATCTGCCTCGTCACTGCAGTTTGACTCCGTCCGAGCTCCCGGCTGAGGTCCGCATCTCCAAATCCAAGATGTCTGAAATAAAACGATCAGTGGCCATGAGGTGCGTGTACTCGATACAATACACAACACTTTTGTATATTTGCAGACACACTATATTATTTCACTGACCCAGAGATGTTTGGCATGCCGTCCCTCAGTGGCATTGAGCTGAAGATCAAAGGCCTGCTCGGGTCTGACGAGAACTGGGAAAGCATTGACGACATGAAGAGAATTCTCTGGTTCAAGAAGACAAACATATCAGGCGAGTTCCGCAGCTGACGCGCCATCACTTTATCAAACACAAGCAACGAGATTTTAGAGCATCTTTGCTTTCCATCCTGGCAGAGTACGTCGCCGAGCACTGGAAGGAGGACGACTTTTTTGGGTACCAGTTTCTGAACGGCATCAACCCCCATGTGATCAGACTCTGCTCGGAGCTGCCGCCAAACTTCCCAGTCACGCAGGAAATGGTGAAGCCGTTTCTGGAGGCCGGGAGTTCCCTGAAGGAGGAGATGAAGGTTAGCCTTCGCTGTGGGGGGGGGGGGTTGGTTGAAACTGACATCTTTTTTTTTCTTAACAATATTTTTATTGAAGTTTTCATCATAGATAGCTAGATAGATACCGTCACCCAGCAACACAGGCAGAAAAAAAACAGACCCTGTCCGTTTACCTTTAACAATGTATGGCAACCTCTCCAGTCCAAGACCCGTCATCGGCTCCTTCTCCCACAACCCAAGTGATGGTGGTTCAACATTTTTCCAATTGAGTGCAATCACTCTCCCAAAATGAAGCAGTGCAAAGTCAATCATTCTCGATTGTTTCGTTGTTTTGATAGTTTCTTTGGGGTAAATTCCAAGTCTGTGGTCATCCGTGGAAACTGACATCTTAGACTCTACTTTGCTCTTCAATACAGAAAGGCCGTGTATTCCTCTACGACCAGAAGATAATGGACGGCATACCCGGTCGAATCTATAACGGGGAGAATCTGCAAATTACTCCTGGTCTTTGTTTGCTGTACTTGAACTCGGAGAACAAGCTGATGCCCATCGCAATACAGGTACCTTCATGCACTGACGCCAAGTGTGGTGTTAATGGGGATGAAATAGACTGGCTTGCTTTGTTTGTTTCCAGCTGCATCAAAGACCCTCGGAGCAGAACCCGGTCTTCCTCCCCAGTGACTCCGAAGCTGACTGGCTGCTGGCAAAGATGTTCATCAGAAACGTGGATTTCATGGACCACCAGGCTGTCCGTCACCTCCTGAACACACACCTCCTGGCGGAGGTGTTTACCATGGCCACTGTCCGCTGCTTCCCCGTCATTCACCCCATTTATAAGGTACTTTGTTAGAAAAGGGGGGTGAGGTGTTGGGATGGCGGGGGGGGGGTTGCTTAAATGACTTGATTCTATTGATTTTTTATTTCATTTCATTTTTGTTATCACATGCAGCTGCTGATTCCACACTTCCACTGCACTCTCCACATCAGCGGAGAGGCCCGAAAACTTATTTTAGGAGCGGATACGGGTGTGAGTCAGGTGCGAATCCCTTTCTGAATATTCAAATCAGGGCTGTTGCAACATACAAATTGTATTGACGATAATTGTGATATAAAAAGGGACATTTCAATATTGTGTTAAAAATGCGCATATGATCAAGTGCCACTTGAAAACAGCCTACGTTTTGTATGCAGTTGTACAGTTACTGTATCATCTTTATGCCACCTTAGACAGGTATTTTCATTATAATTCATCTGCCAAAAGAGAAGAAAATCATAAATAACATTTAACTTCAATTTCATTGATTGTACCATTATTATTTAATTTTTTGTTGATATCATGATATCGGTATCGTGACATTTTTTTCCTAAGATAATCGTGACGTGAAAATCCGATATTTATCAAACGATCAATCAGAGTATTTGCGTTTTGTGAATTCTCAGTACACTCTGGGATACGATGGCAGCTTGGAGCTCATGAGGAGGAATCATGTTGAGACCACCTACAGCTCCCTCTGTCTGCCGGACAACATCACCGCTCGGGGGCTGGAGTCCATCCCCAACTTCTACTACAGGGACGATGGGCTGAGGCTGTGGACCATCATCAGCAGGTGTTTTTTTTCCTCCATGATATTATGGCCAAAATCATCACCAAGGACAGTTTTGTGACAGCGTTTCCCATTTTGTGTGTTTTCCAGCTTCGTGGGGGCTATGGTGGAGCACTATTACCCGTCCGACTCTGACGTACACAGAGACACTGAGCTGCAGGACTGGATCAGCGAGATCTCCACCCAGAGCTTTTTAGATAAGGATTCCTCCGGTATCTGACCTTGATTTTAATTTGCAAACACATTTGGTAGCCTCCAGTCCGCAGCCAATTAACCATCAGATGTAAACAGGGTTCCCGTCGTGCTTCCATACCGCAGAGGAGGTCATCAAGTTCATCACCATGGTGATCTTCACCGTGTCCGCTCAACATTCCGCAGTCAACACCGGACAGGTTTGACTGCAGAATCATTTTTATTGACACTTTGTTGTATAGCACGAAAGATGTCCTGACTCCTCCTCCCCTTAATGCAGTTTGACTACCAGTCCTTCACACCAAACGGCTCGCTGCTCCTTCGGCGACCATCTCCAGTGAAAAAGGGCGTGTCGAGTGTGAAGACGTTGCTGGAGACGCTGCCAAATGTCGACGAGGCGGCCAAGCGCATGACCATGGCATGCGTGCTCTCGGAAAAATACTCTGGTTTTGTGAGTTCATTGTGATACTCCTTTGAGTTTAAGATTAAGAGGCAGTGGGTTTCCCCACACTACTGAATCTTCCGTGCTATTTGTCAAATTATGCCCTCTTGTGGTGCAGCATAGTAATAAAAAAAACCTTAAAAACTTTCAAACCATCGTGAATAAATAAATTAATACACAAATATACTCCGCATTAGGTCAAACAAAGGCCTCCTCACATTAAGCTGTTTTTCTGTGCTTGTTGCTGGAGCAGGTGCCTCTGGGTTCGTACCCCGACGAGCGATTCCACGAAGCCGCCCCGAAGCAGATGATCAAGGAGTTTCAGGCGGAGTTGTCCTACCTCAGCGAAGACATCAGATCAAGAAACTCAAAGCTTGACGCTCCCTACACGTATCTGGACCCCGCTGAAATTGAAAACAGCGTGACCATTTGAGTCTCCCCAAGCAAGCGGTTTATCGACATTGGATTTTCATACTGAATGGTGTCCTTCTCCTGTAGTGCAGTATAGCATTAGTGAGGTGTTGGGACAGAATTGGCACGCCAAAGTGCTAAAATACTGTTACATTTGAGTTTAAAGCGTTATTTGAATGTCAAATTAGATAAAAGCGGTTGATTTGGTAGTATTTTCTGCAGTCAGTGTGCGTGTAATTACATTGTAATGTGAGTGTATTGTCTAAATAGCCCAAATAAATATCTGTGTTTTACATTTTTACCACGTGCCACATTCCAAGGTAATTGTGAGTTTTCTGTGTTGAACAGGTCTAGCCCATGATAACAAAAACCACCTCAAAGCGTTATTGTTTAATTTATTTATTATCTAGGTCAGTTTAAAGTTCATGATCCTCTGGGTGGTACAGTTCACTCATCAGTCTGTAGATATACGAGGGGGCGTGTCCTCCGATGTTGGAGATGAACAGCGTGATGAGCTCAGGCGGGACGTAGTCAAACACTGGACAGTGCACGTTGACCTTGGAGAGAATCTCGCCTGAAACACAACGGTTTGTTGTTAAATGGTCTCCTGGAGGGGTGTGTGTGTGTGTCTGTGCGTATGTTTTACCTTCAGTGAAAGGAAGCACCTCATGTGGAGAGACAAACTTATGGAAGGTGTCTTCTTCATTTGGAAACTAAAAGGAGAAAGGTTTTTGTTGTTTTCAGCTGTTTGTGGCAGTGACCGTGATCGGACTGTGTTTGGGCGGTCGGTGTGTTTGTACCTGAGGCGACAGCTTGAACATGGGCGCACACACGATGAGCGGCGTGGAGTGGTGCTTCGCCGCCAAGGCGAGCGTATGCGTCCCGTTGACGGCTCTCAGACCTCCATTGGCCAAAACCGTCTGTGTACCGATGATGACCTGAGGGGAGAGAACCACCAAAGTTCACAAACGAGTCAAGACGGGCCTGTTTTTTTGTTTGTTTTTTTACATCTGTGCTGATGAATACCTTGTTTACACGAGACATGATGGCAAATATGGCCGCATCTGCGATCACGGTGGTCTCAATGCCAGCTTCTGAGAGGCTGGTTGCCATTTTGTGCCCCTGATGGAAAGACAGTGAAAGTCAAAAGCCAGAAAAGAGCATTTCAGATTTTTTACGCCCTTTTCGGAGGAAGCCCCTCCACCTACCTGGCAGAAGGGGGCACACTCCGCCACGATAACATGGAACTTGCGTTTGCGTGCGGCATCTTTGAGGAAGGCCTCCACGGTGTGGGAGCGGCCGATGGTCATGATCACCTCGTTGGAGTGAATGTGCTCGAGGGCCTGCATGGCGATGTTGTCAGTGGTTCCCTCTGGAAAGGGGGAAAAAAGGCATTTATGTAAACATTCCGTAAAAAGAGATCCAAAAGTGAGCCGCGCGCGACGTACCGAGCTCTGTCAGCAGCTCGTTGATGGCCTCGATGACGTTGGCTTTGAGAGCAGCAAAGTGCTGTCTGAAGTTCTCCTCGCTGAGGCCTCCGGACGTCAACAGCTTGTGCAGAGACTCCTGCTGATCCGCCTCTTCGCTGCTGCCTCGGGATCTACACACAAGTGGAGCAAACCATAAGAATCCTCACCCATTTCTGAGTAACACACATCAGAAGCATTTGCAATGTGTGTGTGTTGGGCTCACCTTGCGTACTCCTCTCTGATGATCTTCAGCACCCGCCTGATCATGTTACCCACGGTGGTCTCTGAGGGCTGTGCGGCCGCCATCCTCCGACCCTCCTTCCTGATAATGTCCATCAGATCTCCTAAAACAGATTCAGGATATTCATTGCTCATCTTCATGGTGTCGATCCAATGTGCAAGTTAGAAGTATTTCTAAAACAAGCAGATCTTTGTGTCTCACCCCAACCATAATGTCCATGGTAGCAATGGGTCTGCACAGTTTAGTGTAGATTTAACTAAATATATTATTATTGTTGTTATTATATCACTAGAATCACATGTTAGCTAGCATGTTGTTTAGCTTGGTAGATGTAAACACGGCTATTTGACAGCTGTCAGTGTGATTCGTCGTAGTGCTGTAGTGTGTGTGTGTGTGTGTGTGTGTGTGTGTGTGTGTGTGTGTGTGTGTGTGTGTGTGACGCACCGGCGCTGCTCCAGCGGGCCTGCGCGGTGATTCTCCGGAGCAGGGACGTCGTTTCTCGGGCAGTCTCCCCGGAGCCCCGCAGCGGCCCCGTCCCGCTGCCTCCTCGCTTCAGGTCGGACAGGAAGGCCTCGACCCTCTCCGTCAGGTCGGTTTCTTTGTCGGAGCCCGGCATTGCGGCGCAGGAAGCGGCTTGTTGTCACCACGGAGCCTGCTGACTTAGTCTGAGGGGGGAATGCTTGCGCGAGGAAAGACTACGAGAGTACTTCCGGGTTAGTGTGACAGCGGGCGGATTTGATTGGCTGACGCTTCGCACATACAAAAACCCAAAACTTTATTGAAAACGCAGAGCACTAAGACAACCACATGTTAATATCAATAATAATAATGTTAATTAATAATTAATGTTATTATTATTCATCGGAATTTAGCATTGCAGGTAAAAAAGTCAGACATTTGTTATGTGTCACGTGTTAAGAAAACATATTTAATGTAAAATATTTAATTTTAACAGGTATGTCAATTAATTTGAAAATCAGTTAGACTGATCAATTAAAAATATGAAGTTAAAGCGAGAGATGGATGCATTGTTAAAAATACATTTGTTATATTTTTTAAAAAACTCTGTTGCTTCAGGATGCATTCATATATTCTTCACAAAACAATGCTCTTAAGCCATGTCAGGTCAGATGTTACACTACAATCAAAGCATGGATTATTATATATATTATATTATTATATAGTATTTGAAATTGTTTTTGGGAAAGGATCTTAAAACTACGTTGCCAATTGAAATATTCCCAATACTACGAGAAGAGTCTGCATCTATTACTTTGTAGTATGCTTGTTCCAACCTATACTGTACCATCTTGGACAGTAAAATGACACAACAGACGACATTAATGTAAATCCATCCAATATTTTATTGAATAAAAGCCCAACACAAATTTACAAAATTTATCAGTCAACATAAAAATCATTGAGTGCGCACAATGCGCATGTCCATTGTTAAAAATGTACCCATGACAAATGGCTTAATTGATCCCCATCAGAAACCACCCATATTCTCATGTAACCCCAGCCTCGCAAATATTTCTAAAGGAAGAAAGAAAGCACGCTGGATGGATCTGCAAGTACTGTAACGGGGAAGTGATCAAGATAATAATTAACCAATCTTGTTTTTCCAATTTACCGGTGTGTAAATTAAAGTGGTGTATGACTGAACAGGAATATCGGTAAATGTTCGCCTCTTGTGCATCTCCTCTCGACACCTCTCTGCCGCCCTCTGACAGCAGGATTACATGGACTGTATCATAACTCAGGTGGTTAAATTACTCACAGCTATATACATGTGATGCTGCAAAAAGTCCTTGGATGGGACATGGTTTTTGGTTTCTGGCTGTTCTGACCGGTGGCAAATTACTGCTCAGGTGTTTCAAAGAACAAATTTTGAACGTGCAAGAAGTTCATAGAAATGACCTAATTTAGAACTAAGTATTACTCTGACAACTGACAACCCCACCTCAAAAAATATATATACTTGTAGAAGCAACTAAGTAGCATTTACAATATGAAAACAAACTAAAGACACAGTGAAACTTAGCTACCAAACATGTATGCAAATTAAGTGACTTAACACAATCGCTCAGTGGCTGCCGGTCTTGTCGAAGCAACAGCAAACCACTTCAAATAGCCTTCACTTGATTAGAGGGCACCAAGGGTCTGGTTTGCTTGGCATGGCAAAGAATGTGTACAACAGAAGGGCAGAAGACATTCTCTCATGGCACATCCATACGAACTGAGCCCAAAAACAAACGTGACTGTTCAGCTGATCAAAGGAACAAGTTCTTATTCAGTAGGCCGCAACATTAAAAACAGTGCAGACAGAAAGGTGAAGTACGATGATGTGGGGGCGTGTCTCCTCCCGGGCTTCACAGTACATTTCTCCCTACATTCTTTCATGTTTCAAACCACTAAACAGACAGGTGAATCTTTTTTTCATCCAAAGGACAACCTTGTTACTCTCACGTCGGGTTTTTTTGTTTTTTTTTTCTGTAAGAATTTGAGCCGCTATGAACCCCACTTGCTGCTGTATGCTGGAGCGAGTCCAAGGAGGGTGGATGTTGGGATGTGTTGGCTGACGGCAAACTTCCCCCCAGGCAAGGAGCGAGAGGATGCTCTACTCGATCAGCTTCTTTGCCTTGAAGAAGCGCCGCAGGTAGAAGACCTGCCATGTGGCCAGGCCAATGAGGCAGCACATGGAGAATATGCTGAAGTACAGCACACGTGTGTTGGTGGACTCTGTGAGGGGAACAAAAGGAGTCATCTTTGAAGACACAAAAAAACCCAAAGGACTTTCATCTTAATTTCCTCAATCTGCAGTTTATTCATACCATTGGTGTCCCGCATTTCCTCCTCTCTCTTCTTCATGTAAGCAAAGTCGTTGACAATGGATTCGGACAGATCTTCCAGTCGCCTCAGTTCAACCTCCAGAGGCTTCAGTTTTTCCACCTTGGCGATCTGGAGGATGGAGAACACAAAACTATGAACCCACCAAAAAGGCCAACAGTCATTGTTTAATTCCTCCAGCAGGTGCCACTCTTTGGCTATGTGCTGGCTATGTCGTATTCATGGGTTTTTACACAGCAGATAAGGCCACGTGAAACTGGTGGGAAAGAACCACCTGTGTTCCTGACTGAGATCAAAATGAGCCACCTCAAACAAGCTCTTGGCTGGTTCGTGGTGAGCACAGAGCTACAGAATAACATGTACCAATTGTCATAATTACGCGTTTTAAATGCAACTCACCCACTCATTTCCAGCAAAATACACAGAAATGACAATTGGAGCAAATGCAGTCCAGTGTCACATGTTTGATTCATGTGGCTAAATACTAAACCCTAAATGGGCATGTCTCATGGCAGTAAATTAAAATTCTTTCTTGGACAAAATGGAATAAAAATATGCAAATTGAATCAGGCAAGTACCAAATCAAGAAGCACCGAATGCTCTCCCTTGCGATTGCTGAGAACATTATATAATAGGCAGGGCATCCAGCCAGCATACAAGCAAATACCTAGACACTACATGATGGAAATTAGATAAAAAGGGACACACTTCTGTACGTAGGTGAATACATACGCAATTCCAGCGTCTCCCACAAAAAGGCTAGCCCACAACCTCTCCCTGAAACACACCTACACACTTGCTGCGTGTGGAAGAACGTCATGCTGGTGCGCCATGTGTGGGAGGGTGAGGGCGATTCTCAGCTTTGTCAGTTCTGCACTCATTATGTAGTGTTGTCTGGAGGAGCAACAGCACTGATATAATCCACTCCGATCTGCCCTGACTGTGAGCTGTAAATGAAATTCAGTGGTGTAATGCAAGTGGCTATTACACAACAATGTATCCCCAAGCAGGGAAACACTGACTGTTAGATACATCGTGTCTTTCGTACTTTGTTGACAATTACATTTTTTTATCTAACCTATCCACAAAAAATTACCCACAAATTAAACAAAAAATAAAATGCACGGTCAAAAGGAAAAGTAGAGAAATCCTGAAAAAATACACAACTTTATGGCCAACAACACTAAAGGTGACAGATATTGTTATGCAGGATAACTAAAGCATGTTAGGAACTACAGCGATCAGCCTGTTCAACCTGCTCTTGGCTCGTCTTTGCCATCACATTCTTCTTCATTTTAATGCAGCGCCATTCTTAATTTAAATTCCGACTTACATATTACTCTGCATTTGCTCTCAAAAGAGCAAGTGTGAAACTGAATTTTAATAGCAGCCCATAAACACTCATTTAAGCATTTAGGCATTCAAGCAATATTGTTATGAATGTTGTAAGAGAGTGGGAGATGTCTTACGGGTGTCTTCTTACCACCATGCAGCAGAGAATCTCAACGTGCATCTCAGAGAGTAATTTTAGAGAAGCTTGGCTTGTTAGTAAAAAAAAAAATGGTACAAATGCAACTGCTGTTGTGGAAATGCTCTCCGAGTGTTTCTTTTTGCCATTTTCTGTCCCAAGACACTTGGGAACCAGACTCTGGTCTCTCACAATACTGCAGCTCTTTCATTTCTTTTAAGAACTACAGCAGCCCTGTCCAACATGCAATGATCTATTCCAAACGCTGCAAATGGATATCTTTATTGTTTAATTACATATATTTCAAGTGTGTTTGCATATTCCAAGCACATGCCAATTGAAAAACACATGCTACCGGAAATTAACGCTTACCTCTTCATAGTTTTTGGCCTCCACACCATGCTTCATGTCCAGATTGACCAACTGGTCAGGCACTCTTCCAGTTCCTTACAAAGAACAGAGTAGGTATATTATATTTAATATTTTACAACATTAGCGTGACAAAAATGATTCCACTGTATTTTCTACAAATGTAAAATGCACTGATGGTAATAGTACACACAGCTGTGTTTATGACAGCAAACGTGAACAGCAGAGAATGTAATGTTTTATGCATAACCCTGCGAGTACATCACTGATGCCTATGAGCTGCATGGCGTTGGGGGGCTGCAGAAACACTTACCCATGGGTGATTTGCTCTCGAAGCACACCTCAAACATGTCATAGTCCTCTGTGGTGAATGCAAACTTCCCTTTCGTTGCATCTTCCTTGGAGTAAAGTGTGTGGCTGGAGGAATCTGTGATCTACAAGTGAACCATTTATGCACATTTTAGCTTGTTGCAACGTTAAGTTTGTTGACAAGTAATTCTATAATACTACACCAAGTGTTTCTGATCTTAAGGAAAAAATGATGTGTCTTGTGTGCATGTGTGCATTGGCTTGCTGCCTCTGCACAGGTGTTTGCATTGGGACTGTGCAGCTGTGATGGTTAGTTTTGTACCAACAATAGGTCATGGCCACATGGCATGAAACTGCAAATTGTAATAAGATAATTGTGAAACAGCCAACAAGAAGAATCATTCCTTATTACCAAAACAATCACGCCTTTGTCAGACCCCATCTACCAGCTGTTGCAACCTGGACACTTACAAAAACCATATAAGTGCTGTACTTGTGATGAAAAAAAACCCCAGATCAGTGAGAACAGCAATGCACCAAAGTTAAAACCTTGCTTACACCGATCCCAGTGCAGCGTGAATGTAAATACAAGCGCCGTTGACGTGTATGCTAGCATGCTAACGCTGCTAGCATACAGCTGAATGGCCGGTTAAGACTGACGTGTAACAGCGGCGCTGCGGGACAGACGACACCGGCGAGAACCGTCCACGCTACAACAAAACACGCCACCCCCCCCACTTCTCCGTGGGTAAAACACGTGCCGTGACGTACACGTTAAGGTAAGTGCGTGTAGTTTGACGGCGTGTAGTTTGACGGCGGTGTTAGCGCTGACGTTTCCAAGCTAGCTCTAATTAGCAGCTGGAACCAGGAAGCCGGGGCCCTGAGTTAGCAACCATGCTAACACGTCACCCGCACTCTTCTTCTCCTCCTTTACTCTGCGTCCTCTGAACCCGCGTTTATTGAGAGTAAAGCCGGGGGACAGAGTTTTTTCCGGCCTCGGCGCTAGCAGCTGCTTAGCTTAGCCGCGGCTCTGCGCTCACCTTCAGATTCGTTTTGGTGTTCGCCTGCTCGCTGATCTCGTACTCTCCCGTGACGAGCACGTCTTTGTGGATCTCCTCCCGTAAGCACTTCCTCGAGTTGACGGGCAAGAAGAAGGAAATGGAAAATGCCGATTCAATGAGAACCGGCAACAGCAGCAGCACAGCGAGTCGAGCCATGGCTACCCCCTCTCTCTCTCTCTCTCTCTCTCCGACCGACCAACCAGCCCGTGCCAGCGAACCAGCTTAACGTCCAGCGCCCTGACAGAACAACCGGCCCGCCGCCGCGCCACAGCGCCCCCGCTGGCCCGGAGGAAGCACTGACCTCGTTTTTTTTTTTTAATTC
>CAESWR010000029.1:1389235-1399715 GCA_903171835.1 Mullus surmuletus | reverse complement strand
TTTTTTTTAATTTGAATTGATTGAAGCTTGACTTTGTAGAGCTATCAAACTATACTGGGTTATACTGAAGGGTTTGTATCATATTTTGTCGATCCTAAAACAAAAGAGATGGACAAAATTATATGAATACCCCAGAGTATAATCTAATAAAATGTTTACACACCATCAGGTGCCATTGAAATTATTCTTAAATAAGGTGAACATCTTGATAAGTTAAAATGATAGTCATGAGATTGCATGGGGCGCAACTATTTGATGTTCGAGGAAGAACGACCAAAAACAGGAATCTTTCTTGTTACTCAAGTGTAAAATGGTTCTATGAGCAACCGGCAGAACAATAATGGACAAATTTCTCAGTTTCATATGTGAAGCTTTTTAGAGATGCTGAGTCACATCAATGAAATATCTTGAAGCACCAAGCAACGTGCATTTTCTTCTTTCAGAGCATGTATAAATTGATGTATCACTGCTGCATTTTCACCCCACATCTGTCAGGTGACGGAATAAATGCTTGTGGTGTCTTATATTTCATCTTTTTTAATTAAGATTGTTTGCATAATAGTGCGGTAATGAAGAAATTAGGGATTCTAATATTCGTTTTTTTCCATGCTGTTATACAAGATTTTTTTCCTCAATAACATCTGCATGAAAAAAACACTACAACATTTGAAACATTTGTTACGACAAACAAACAAAAAAAGCAAATAGGATATCATTTTGAGGTAAAACCAGGTTTGTACTAAGTGTGTGATAATTACGCAACTTGATGTTAGTAGTCTGTTTAGGTTTTTCTTTGGTTTTCTTGCTCAAATAACAATGTCACTGTCAAGAGCAGGATAATCTCTTCACATCGGTCCCAAGCTAACACCATGCTCTTTGTTCAATTTAAAACAAGTTCTTCAACTTCAATGAAGGTAGACAGGTATTGAGGAGACACCGGTGTCTGCAAGAGCTGCTATGAAGGCTTTCTTTTTTGAAGACCACATTTACCTTATGTGGAGGAGAAATCTATCAAATTAGTTTAATATTTTAAAAAGGTTTTAAAGAAATTAAGAGACTCACTTGGATATTTTTCTTTTTGGTGCTTTCCATGGACTATTTTGGATTCATTAGTTTCGTTTTTTGGGAAAAAAATATCAAAACATGAATAGATAGAAATCTCAATTCAGAGGTGTTGTCTGGCCTAAAAAAGGAACCAGTTGTTTCCCTCCATTATCTATATTTTGCTTTTTTGCAGTCTTTTATGGACAACAGAACAAATATATATATATATGTATATTATCATTATAATGCTGAAAAGATAATCTTATGTTCATACACAATACTTATGGAAATATTAAGAAATAGATTGTGATTCTGACATTTATTATCTAAATGTCTTACCAGATCACCCTCTTCTTCCTCTTCTCTCTTGGGTTCTTTTAGCTCTTCGTCAGGATTGAAGTCCTCCATTTCAACCTAAAAAGAAAAGCATATTAGTTAAATAAAATGCCAAAAATGTATATGAATAAAGAAAGAATCGTAAGGAACTCACCTCCTCTATAGCAGCATCCTGAAGAAGGGCCCGCACATCCAAGCGCACCATATGACGAGGTGATGGCTCCCAGTTGTTGGACATCTGTGCACAGAATGGTCGGTTAAGAAGTGTACATAGCATTCAACTCAACTTCATCACTTCTCCTCTCAACAAATACTGTATATGGAACCTTGACCAACGTACCTTCATTATATCTTTGAGTGTGCGCCCATGCACGTTTCTCTTTGTGCAGGTCTGAGTGTCCGCAGTGATTTCAGCAACATACACCTGACACAAGACAAAACAGCTAATTAGCACTGAGCGGATTGCAATAATATTTGGTATGTTTGCCTCATGATCATCATAAACCTACCTCGAAGCCTTTGGTTTTGGCTGCACTCCAGAACTGATCAAAATGCTTCACCCTATCATTAATAGTGTCTAAAATAATGAAGGGGAAGAAGCCATCGTCCAGGGTTTTCTTAAATGTTTTAAGCATGCTGCTCCGGTAGGTGTCTTCCATCTCTGGCTCATACTCGTACTCGAGAACCTGAAAGAACGTTTTTCTGTCAACTGTTGTGCAACATGTTTACAGTATGGAGATATTTGTCCGTTTTCCCGACTACAACCAACACTGTTCTGCTATTGTTGTGCTCACCTTTGTTTTGACCCTCCTTCCTGTGTCTGGGTCTTTCTCAACTTTTTCAACCTCTGTCATGAAATAGTCATCTAATACAAGAACTCTTGGTGGAGCACCGCCACAGTCCACTTCCTTATCCTTGAAGATAGAAGAGCAACATTTTCACTTTTCCTCTTGCTTTGCAATTAAAGAAGACATTTCAATATACACAAAAAAGTACTTACTCTTATGAGTTTCGCCACATGGCTTTTTCCACTCCCTGGAAGCCCTCTCATTATGATGACAATCTGTGAGGACATGTGACTCCAATGAACATCGGTGTAAGACCAATAACCAATAACCGTTGTCCATAGCAACAATTATTACCCGTTCAGGCCGTGACAGTCTGCCAGGGGGTTTGAGGATATCATCTACATTCTTGATTTCTGGCTTCTTCTCAACTCGCGGAGGGGGTGGCTGAGGAGGGGGAAGAGGTGGTACAGCAGGAGGTCCTCGGTCCTCAGGATAACTTCTTCTCTCCACTGTGAGATATATTTACAATTCAAATATTTCCCAAATTGGCATTATTTTTTTCACTTAAGGTTTGACATGATACTGATCATTTCCACAATGCCATATACATTTAACTAACTTGGATATACTGTACATGTAACTCCAGTGTAAATTGGTTGAATGTAATTCTCACAGATCCAGATGTTGCATGTTAACTGGTAACTGAAGTGAGTGAACATACCGTAAGGGGAGGAGCTATGGCTATAACGATCCGGCCCACCACGGTCAGGTCCAACACGGTCATACACAGGTCTATCGTAACTGGGCCGTCCATAGTGATCATCTCGATCGCGACTGCCACTTCGATCCCTCTCCCGAAGTTCCCGTTCGCGTTCCCGGTACCCTGGGCGAAGTGAAGGCGCCAGTGGAGATCTACAGAGTGAGAGATGATGAATACATTAATTTCCTCAAATATGGGCTCTTGCTTATCACAACACTTATAACAATCTATGGCACAATATGATATAGTACCTTTCCTCAACCAAGGATTGTATGCTTGAATTAAAAACAGACAAACAGAAAACAATATTATATACATAAAGAAGCAAAACACACCCACATACCCTGGAAAAAGAGGCGACTGGGCCAACTAAGGATATTACCTGTCATCTCGGTCTCTTGGAGGATAGCGGTCCCTCTCAAATCTTTCTCTTTCATATTCCGGTGGTTTGTCTCTGTACAAGTCTCTCTCTCTACTGTAGTCCCGGCGGTCCATGTAAGGGTCCGGTCGTCTATCATAATAGGAGTCTCTGCTGTAAGGATCTCTGGCACCAAGAGGCTCTAGAAAGAGAACAGAAAATACATTGGTAATCATTACCTAGAAAATTACAAAATGGAGCTTTGTAGGGGAAAAAAAGACCTGGTTAGTGCTCAAACTCACCTTTTTCATAACCTCTGTCTAGTGGTACTGGGTCAGGACGCAACACAATTCTCTCACCATAAGAGATCCGCTCAACAGTGGCACCAGGTTCTGAAACATTGAGTGTTTGCGGTTATCAATGTGCCCTAAAAGTTGAGGCATTTTAACTGTTAAAATCTTTTTCTCTTTATGGTTCTTACCGTGTCCATGCCCATAATCCACAGTTTTTGGAATCACAGGAGGAACCTGTGCAGGGGGGAGAGGGGGGCGGTAGTCTGTTTCCCACGACCGTGCGTCAGTTGGAGCCGTTTGAGCAGCCACAGTCATGCCCTAAGGATGAGAGATAGATGTAGGAAAAAATGTGTTCAATAAAAAAAGTAAATCTTGACTCTACAGTTTCTTCTCAAAAACTGAGAAGAAATTAAGATCGCCTTTTGGAGACTGAAAGCACTACACTCTTTGACATTAAGTATGCGTCACTCATTATTTACCTTAAGAACATTTCTGACATCTGCTGGGATCTCCAAACCAAGAAGACCAGCTGGAAGGTCAGATAGGCCCTCAGCTTGTGCAGGCTGAGGTTCAGGAGCTTGAGACTTTCCTTCCTGCATTTCCCTGTAGATCCAAATCCAAATCCAAGTTAAGCTCCTTGTGAAACCAGAAAATACCACTTAGTGATCAAAGTCTACAAATTACCTTATCAATTTGAGCTCTTGTGCAGCTTTCAAGATGATTTCATGCTGACGCTGGGAGAGAGCAAGTACATTGGCACCACTTGATCCTGGATCAGCTGAGTTTTCTGGCAAGTTTGTGACATTTGCAGGAGCAGGTGGAGGTATATCCATAGGAGGTTCTTCCCTGCGTTCCTCATAGCGGTGTCTGCGATCCTCATAACTGGGAGAATATGCTCGCTCTGAGGGTGGAGGAAGTCGCGATGGCCTATCCCACTCAGAGGAAGAAGGTGGTGGTGGCGGGTATGGTGGCTCTTCCTTTCGGTATGGTGGTTCATCTCTGTACTCACGGATTCGAAGTTCCCCTCTTCCCCGTTCATGCTCATCATATGGAAAAGGGCGACCTCTTTCCCGTTCCTCTGGCCACTGGCTATCCCTGTAGTGCTCTGGTGGTGGCCCCCGGGGGGGGAAGTCTCTGTTAGGTGGCACACGTTCTCTATCCCAATCAGGCTCATATTGCTTTCCCTCATTCCGATAGTTATCAGGAGGATATTCACGTGGTGGTCTCCATCGATACCCATCTTCTCCGTGACCATAATCCTCAACAAAACCCTTGTTGAATCCCTCTTCGTATTCTTCATGTGTTGGACCTGGTCGCCACATTCCTCTAGCCATTCCACGTCCCACAGGTCTCCTCCTTACGCCTCCCCTGTCCATCATCTCTTGTGGAGGCAATGGAGGACCTCTGCCATGGGGTGGTTGCCATCCTACTTCACTCTCCGCTTCTTCATCATATGCCGGCTCCTCCTCCTGCTCCATCAACTCATGAGGCGGTGGTGGTGGTACACGCCGCCTGCCTCTTCCCACATCTGGATGAATTGGATGGTTATGAGGATCGTGGTACATGGGATGTACTCCTTGGTCTCCTTCTGCATCACAAGGGTCCATTCCATGACCTGCAGACTCGTGATCCATTGGTCCATGCACGAGGTGTGGAGGACGCCCTCGTCCTTGATGCATTAATCCAGGATGACCACGTGGTGGACGACCGCGGCCAGGTGGAAAGGGGGGTCTCAAACCTCTCATTGGAGGTCTGCCATCTCCCCAATAAGGATCCCCTTCCTCTGAGTACTCTGCTGATTCAGGGTCTTCCCAATGCATGTCCATTGGCTCTCCTCTTCCCATGGGCGGGCCTCCTCTGCCCATGGGAGGACCTCCTCTACCCATGGGCGGGCCACCTCTGCCCATGGGAGGTCCCCCTCTGCCCATGGGAGGACCCCCTCTACCAAAGGGTGGACCACCTCTGCCCATGAATGGTCCCCCTCGACCCATAGGCGGACAACCCCTACTCATATGTGGACCACCTCGAATCATGAGAGGACCACCTCTACCCATGGGAGGACCACCTCGAAGCATATGAGGACCCCCTCTACCCATGGGAGGACCCCCTCTACCCATTGGAGGACCCCCTCTACCCATTGGTGGACCCCCTCTACCCATTTGGGGACCCCCTCGCATATTTGGGGGGCCTCCTCTTACCATTCTGGGTCCTCCTATTGGCTCCTCATAATACTCTTCCTCTGTTTGGAAGTAATGTTCCTCTGGCATCCACATTTCTTCAGGGGGTACTTCAGATTCATCCCCACCATACTCCTCATATGAAGGATCTTGCCAATGATAATCCTCCTGTTCTTCAGCTCCAGTCATATTGTCTTCCGGTGGCATATAGTCATAAGAAACTTCACTCATCTCTTCTCCGTGTGATGCAGTGCTTGGCCCCCTGAAATCTCCACGTCCCCTCTGTCCACGTCCCCGTCCAGGCATTGGGACGGGGACTTGTGGTTGGCCTCGCCCCCTTGCAGGGGGTGGCCTCGGAGGGTCTGGTCGTGACTGCATTTGTCCAGACGTTTGAGGCTCTTTTTCTATGTCAGAGGGCTTTGAAGTCACAGGAGGTTTGTTGGCATTTGCCAATGGTGCTTCTTGTTTGATACTATTTTGTAAACTTGTATTATTTGATGGAGTTTTTACAGGTAGCTTGCTGTTTACAGTAACGGGTTTAGAACTGTCGTCAGAGACATCCTTGTCATTAGAAGCTCCAGGATGCAGGTCTGCGCTTAATGTTTGAGGAATAGGGTCACTTTGAACAAAAAAGCCATCAGTTCCAAGCAAGTTGTCATCTGTCATATCATCAGAATTAGGATCCGCACCAGATTCTGGTATGATTTTGTCTTTTTCAGAATGTGACTGCCCTGGCTTTCCTGGAACCTTTGGGTCCACATTGGCAGCTTGTTTAGTGGTAGCTTCTACGTTTGGTTGGGGGTCTTGCTGTTGTTTTTGCTGGGGCAAAGGGGGACGCTCAAAGCGATTCTGGGGGCCTGGATGCCTTGGTGGTGGTTCAAATCTATGTTGTTGTGCAAATGGAGGTTGGTTAGCCCTAATTGTTTGATCAAACTGTGGTGGCTCAAATCTAGGGGGGCCATCAAATCGCTGCCGAGGTTGGTCAAATCTGGGAGGACCATCAAAACGTTGCCGCGGTTGGTCAAATCTGGGGGGACCATCAAACCGTTGTCTTGGTTTGTCAAATCTGGGTGGACCATCAAAACACTGCCGTGGTTGGTCAAATCGGGGAGGACCATCAAAACGCTGTCGTGGTTGGTCAAATCGAGGACGTGGGGGCCCATCAAATTGGCGTGGTGGTTGATCAAAACTAGGATTGTTTGGCCTGAAACCAGCAACACAAGAGAAATGGAAAACATGAGTTAAAGAGCATACTTTTAGAATCAGCCAGTCTTCTCATTATAAAATAATGGCATTGTACCTTATCATCACAACAAATTCCATTGTAGAGAGATCTGAAAATCTAACTATTCCTATTGTCAATTTTCATAATTTTCATATATTTTCAACAAAATGTGAACAAACATGTCTTTAAAGCCAATATTAACCGTAATTATGAGCAAATGAAAAAATACAATAAAAATGTGTATCAGAGGAGAAGCTTGGCAGTACTGACCGTGGACCTCTAACATTGAAGCTTGAAGGTGGGCAAGGGGGTCTGACTCCTATGCCAGCAGGGCCACCCTCTCTCATTGGGGGCCCTGTAGTTGGAGTGGTGGACGGTGGACCTTGGGTTATGGGACCAGCCGGGGAATGCTGCATACCCTGATTGATACCCTGTTTTAATGGGTGCTGTTGCATCGGCATGTCTTTTCCTGGGTACTGGCCAAACTGTCCCACAATTCCACTATTATACTGGTTTGAGGCAAATGGCACCATGGCAGTAAGAGTGGCGATTCGCTCTTGAAGGTAGGCATTCGTAGCGTTCATCTGCTCCTGCCACTGTTTCCATTGGTTCTCATAGTCTTGTAGTTGGTCTTTGTGAGGATATGACTGGAATTGCTCAAACCAAAGCGCAAAGGTGCGTCCCCAGTCTTGGAATAAAGGAGTGAATTGCTGCTTTTGCACTTCATAGTGCCGAAGTTGCATTTCAGCAGACATTGACTGCAAGAGAGGACATTAAGGAGGAGCAAATAGTATTAGTAGGTAGAACTCACCGTGATACTACATTTAAAAAATGTTGCATTTGAAATGATGAAGAGAAGATCATTTGCTCTCTTAGATACTTCAGCGCTACCATTCTTTTCTTTGACCAATGCTGTTATGGTGGCATTTGTGACGTACCTGTAGGTTTGAGGGCTGTTGAATTAGCTGTTGGTACTGTTCAAGGATCTGCTGAAGTTTTTCATGCTGTTGCATGAGAGCTTGGTATTGTAGGCCTGCTCTCTGTTGCTGCACCTGCTGCCACTGTGCAGCCGCAGCCTGTAGCTGCTGAAGACGGGCAGCCTCCTCTGGGTCTTGTGGGACGTCAGACTTATAAAAAGACAACAAAGAAACATTGTTTGTGATGAAAAGGATGGCAGATTTAACAACTGCTGACACTGTACAAAATTTCTCAACATAAGTGGGTACCAAATCGCACATTAGTTCTATGACATAAGTAATCCAAACAGTTTAATCTTTGAATTACAGTTACTTTGCTGTATCCTGCAATATTCTGCAAAGAAAAAAAACATGGCAGCTACCATTAGGACTGAGGTCAAATACTAACAAGATAATGACACATGAATGGATGGTGTCACTTCAAATGTCTGTATCTACGCATTGACAGACAGAATTTCAGTTGTTCAATGCTTTAAGGAACTTGGAATAAGAGCCTAAAGCTTTTTAGGCATGCTTACATCAGGAGGTGGAGGGGGTGCTGGTGGCTCCTCCTTTGGAGGGGGTGGAGGCGGTGCGCTTTTTGGTGGTTCTGAGGGAGGAGGAGGCTGTACCATCTGGCCCACGGCAGGTAACGGTGGCAAAGCAAAAGCGGCATCTTTTTGATTTTGAATAGCTTTCTCTTGCTTTAATTTCTGGAGATTCTGGAGATGCTGTTTATACCAACGTTGCTGTTGCTCCTGGATTTAACAATTACAAAGGCACTGGTTAGACTTGACACAAGAGGAATCTAGCTCTTTTCAGTTACAACAGTAACCTACAGAGATGATATTAGTCAAGTGAAAAGAATAACTGAAAAAATGTGCCAATGATGTGGGTGTCACTAGATTTAATCTATTCAGACAGGAGGTGAGAAACTATTGGCGACCTATTTCATGAAGCAGCTGTGCGCAAATTGAGCTGTCATTCAGCCCGCACACAAAATATATGGGAAAGAAATTCAAATGTGGCTTTGCAACCACACAACATGGGACAAAGAGTACAGCAAAAGGAGGTTTATGTTCATCAATTTTAGATTACTTAGAGAAGAGCGGATTCGTTAAAAAAGCAAACCAAAGTATTTTTGAAGGTGGAAGCGGTATGAGCACATATTTGATAACTGGCCGAGTGCGAGTTTGAGAAGCAAAAGAAACCAACTGGCACAGGGTATCGGGTTTTACAGAAAAACTGTGGTTGACATACAAAACTTGGTGAAGGATAAAATGTGCAGATGAGAGGCCAAATCATAACCACAGATTGCATTCAAACTTGAAACCCTGTTGTGCTATGGGACAGGTTTGCACTTCTATTCTTAAATCATAACAACATTACAAAAACATATTGCCACTGAATAAAACATAATGTGTAGCATGCATTAAATCAGTTTTTGCATGACTTAGAGAGAAACAAATACTATAAATGAATACCTGCAGAGGCAAGGCGCTGTCGTCTTCCGTTATTGGAGGCTCTGTGTTGCTTTCCGTTGGCTTTGAGAAAGCCTTCTCCGGAGGGGGCGGCGTCGCTTCAGCATCCTTGGGGTGCTGCTGCTGCTGCTGCTGAGGTGGTGGCATCGGCGGCGGCTGCGAATGATCCAGCTGTGCACCAGGAGGACCCCGCGTCGGCTGGGGAACAGGCTCGTCCGGCTCATAGAAGGGTCCACCACCGCTGTCCATATGCCCAGATTCATCCGACTGCCACGGCGAGCCAGAGTAGCCCCCCGAGACACTGTTCCCGTGGTGCAGCACCGACTGGAGCTGCTTCTGGTGGAGCATCTGCAGCTGCTGCATCTGCTGGAGGTGCTGCTCCTGCAGGCTGGAGAACAGAGAGCCGCCGGCGGAGGCATCGAAGCCGCCGAAGCCCCCGGCCGGGCCCGCCTGGCCTCCGACGAGCGGCTTCCGCGGCCCGGGGCCTCCGTAGCTCTGCGACGGGGGTCCTCCGTAGTTCCCCCAGGAGGGGTACATGTTGGCGGGGGCGGCGCGGCGAGCGCGAGCCCGGGTGGCGCTGCGACGAGCCGGTCCAGCGGAGGGCTAATGGAGCTAACGGCTAACGTTGACCTAGCTATCGTTCATTTAGCTGCTAGCTACATTTTAACTTCCCGGTAGAACCGATTTAAACACGCATTATACGAACCGCGTGTGTATTCTGTTCGTTACAGTCCGTTACAGGCGGGAATTGTGCCGGTTTATCGGTGAGTGTATGTGAGGAAAACGTGTAAAGGAGGTATTGTGTTGAGTGGCTGCAACAGTGAGGCTGAGAGCGGAAACACGTCATTCTGCATCCGGTTAGACGATCAGGAATCAAACTACATTTTTAGTTTGTTTTTTTTTAAAGTGCAAAATCCTCTTATTTAAGAGGATGAATGTATCACCGGTGAATTCACACAGTGCTGAAATTATAATAAAGTCAAAACTGTGAATCAAAGTCACCAATCTGACTTTAATGTTCTTGTAGACGCACCTTGTTCATCTTCCGCTTTTTTTTTTTTT